>CM065680.1:14049270-14066787 GCA_017654935.2 Phymorhynchus buccinoides | reverse complement strand
ATTTTCCTTGCCCCACCCACCCATGCAACGCCATCGACACCTGTCAGAATAGCGGATTATGACCATTTTTACGAGTGTGTGCGTTGTGTGTGGTGTGTGTGTGTGTGTGTGCGTGCGTGGTGCGTGCGTGCGTGTGGGTGGGGTGTTTGCGTGTTGCGAGTGGCGCTGCGGGTGTGTGTGTATGTGGCGTGTGTGAGTGCGTGGTGCGTGCGTGTTGTGCATGTGTGTGTGTGGTGTGTGTGTGTGCGCGTGTGTGTGTGTGATGTGTGCAGACAGACAAAATAACAGACAGATTAAACAGATGACAAGAGAGACACACAGAGAGGAGGGGGGGAAATTCAGTAGGCAGATAAAAACCATACGATGTGCAAAAAAAGCACAATGGTTTGGAATCTAGTAAGTAAAGCAAATTAATTTCTAACAAAAGAAAAGTTAGTAGAAAGTTGAACAGGATGGTCTTGTATTTTGGGGTGTGGATGTTTAAGAGACCACGATTATGCACAACATAATCTTTTTTGTATACATACATTGCATCGTTAATTCGGGCTTTGCGGAGTTGCATTGCCTCCAGGATCGTTCCCACCATCTTTATATCTACTAATGTCCCATATGTGTCTGTTTCAGACGGAGACGTTAAAACGGATTTTTTCATTCACAACATAAAAAAATGGAGATCGCAGCAATATGAATTTCAAATGTCCAAGTCATTAATTATAGAAATGCCCAGTGCACATTTCTTTGCTTGCTCAAGAAACTAAATGAATAAGTATGCTGTTAGACAGGCCTGACACATATTGCCTGCTTGGTATGTTTGCATAATAGTTTATATTGAACTGATACTGTTGAATTGGAAATTGATTTCCTTGTTTGTTTATAACCAAGTGGATAATGGTATGTCCAGGTCTTTATGATATCGATAGTCATTTTTTTCATTACAATTGTCTCTGTGAATATCCTTCCTGTTTATGTGAGCCAGCTGAACTTATCTATTTTATTAAAACTTTTTGGAGCATTGGTTTAACTTTCAACTCTGCTTACTCTTTGCCCTTTGTCTGTCTGTTTTGTTGAGACTAGAGAGTTTGTTGTGGAAACAGTATAATTTGTTTAAATGAAGTAGTTTTTTTTTCTTTTTTTTTTTTTTTTTTTCAAGGAAATTAGTGAAGGGTTAGAGTACTCGTCTAAGAAGTTTCCTTCCAGTACCAGGATTAATCTGATTATTCCGGTACAGAATTTGTTTTTAATACACACTGGGACCTGATTCAAAAAGGCACCAATTCCTTCAGTTTAGCCGCTGTTGACCTTTAGTACGTAACAATTAGCCCCTGTAATTGTTTAAAAAAAAATGTTATCAAAGACTTCTTTTCTTAACCTCCCTACTTTTTTAAATTTGTTTTAAATTCCCGGTCTAGTTAGACCCCCCGTGGGGATCCCGGGGCGGGTCATTTGCATAAATAGTTCCCCCCCCTTCTGGAAGTTTGTGCTTGTAGCTTTCTCTAATCGTCAACTCCTCTTTGACTTCTGCCTTTTCCTTTGCTTACTGTCATCTACTATCTGTCCATTCTCCTGCCTTTTTTCTTACAAAACGCTTTCAAACACATTTCCTCCAGCCAGAAGTAGACTTGCTGGCCTAACTATTGCTAGTAGGGCATGACGGCAGAATGACGCATCTGCACTCATAATTGACAGGAAACTGTCTGAGCGATCAAAGGAAGGAGAAGTCTAGATGAAGTTATGATTTGTCTCTGTTGAATTCTGGATGCTTATCAGATAAGAAGTTGCTATTTATTATATTTGATTCATCTCGAGCCCGTACTGTTCGTTTTCTTTAATGTTGTTGTGTTGTCGTACCCGGCTAAAAAGACTCCAGGGATCATCCCACAGCCGAAGCACCTGAACACCATGGTAGAAATGCACCAGCAGGGATGAGAAACACTTCGTGCTGTGACCGGTTTTTTATTACCCCGCCACGTGGGTAGCCACACTCCGACTTCGGAGGAGTTTGCCTTCAATTAAGTCTTTTTATTCTTCGTATTTTTTTGTTTCTACTGGTGTTTTCGGGACATTTGACTCAATGGGTGAGGTAAATATATGTCTGGTTTCAGTATTCATGGTCTCTCCGCTGCGTCAAGCCGACACATTTCTAATTCGGGAGCTCAAAGAAGAAAGTTATGTGGAAGATTTTTTGTTGTAAAAAAAGGCAGGAAGAATGGACCAGTCAGGCATAAAAATAATTGAAGACAGAAAGCAACAAAAAAGGCAGAGTCAAAGAAAGGACAGATAGCGAGAAGTCGTTACAAAGCAACAGAACTTCAAAAGGTAGGGGTACTATTATAAAAGACCCCGGAATCTTCAATGACAATTTGGCGGTGTTTGTATTGTGTTATTGTTACTTGGCTGTGTGTGTGGTTTTTAGTTGTTGTTTTTGCTCGCATGTTTTTTTTCCATATACCTTTTTCATTAAGACCGTTTAGTATTTATTTTTTGCATTTGGGTTTACTGACCTGGTGCTATTATACAAAAAAACACAGGAATATTTGAATGACACTTTGGCGGGTGTTTGTGGGGCCTATTGTGTTATTGTTACTTTTTGGTCTGTTTTATTTTTTATAAAAAAAGTTGTTTGCTCGCATGTTTTTTCCTTTTAACCTTTTCATTAAGACATGTTTAGTATTTATCTTTTGCATTGGGTTTTACTGACCTTTACGATGTGTTCTTAATAATGATGACCTTTGAAGTGGGTTCGAATTTTGATCATTCGCAAGAATAGAATGTAGTAGTAGTAGTAGTAGTAGTAGTAGTAGTAGTAGTAGTAGTAGTAGTAGTAGTGTAGCACTAGCAGCAGGCAGCAGCAGCAGCAGCAGCAGTAGTAATAGCACCAGCAGTAGTAGTAGTTAATAATAATAATAGTAGTAAGTAGTAGTAGTGTAAGTAGTAGTAGTACGTAGTAGTAGTAGTAGTAGTAGTAGTAGTAGTAGCAGCAGCAGCACCAGCAGCAGCAGCAGCAGGCAGTAGTTAGTATTAGTCGTCGTTAGGGCCTCGTAGTAGTAATAGTGGTGTTGGTAATATGAAGGGTTAATGAAGGCCCCACAGCCTTTTACGCCCTTTCCTCATTACAATGCATTACAAAACAATTGTAATATAGGGGTATAAGAATAAAACATTTCCTAATTGCTGAAATAGCCATTTGCATTCTGTATACAAATGAAATAAGTGGATTCAGCATTCACGAAGCTAAAATTATTTGAATCTATTTAAAATCTTTAGTAGCAGATTTTTGACCGTTGTAAATTTGTGACAATTTTAAATATATTGAAATCATTCCAAGGGGAACACGAATGAAGAGTTTCTGATATTCCGATACAACAGTGTTGGATACAGTTTAGCATCACGATATCTGGTTCAGTCAAATGAGCTGCTAAAACTTACAAACCCCTTTATCAACATGTTAACTATTCTTTTTACTCGAAATATATATACCCATACTCTTCTGGCTTTTGAAACTGGCAAGCCTAAATCAAATTGAGTTCTTAGTAAATGTGTGTTGTAGGCTTTTATTATTTTAATTACATGCTTTAAATCCAATGATTCTGTTCCTCTTCTTTGCATATTCTCGTTCTGAACCGAGTGTCTCTTCAAGAAAAGAGAAATAATATTAAAGCATTCAAGATGTGTTTTGCATATTTTAACAAAGGTATCTTTATCCAAACATCAAAAAGATCTACTTACTTTGATTATCTGATTTCAACCCCAAATATTTCGATAACCTATGCAAATCAATTTTTAATGTGACATATTTCTCTGAACGACATTCTTCTAATAAATGTAGCTATTGTATATTATCTAGCAACATTCAGTATGGGACCTTGGTTTTTTCTTTCCTGTGTGCACAAGCTTACATTTTGTTTTTGGCTCACTCGTCGTGTTAACAAAGTTAACACGAAGTATATCTATAGTATGATAGTTGTGTGTCTCTGTGTGTGTGTGTTGCGTCCATGGTGTGTTATGTGTGTGTGTGTGTGTGCGTGTGTGCGGCCGCGTGCGTTGCGTGACAGTGCGCTGCGTGCGCGCACTAGTGCGTATTGTTTGCGTGTGTGTGTGATTGCATCCTGGTCTATAATCTCCAAACCTTTTTTAACGTTGTGCATGTCGCGGGGAAATTAGAAGGAATACATTGTTCTTCATAAACTTTGCACAACTATAGATTTCTCTGCAGAACTTTATGCTCCTCCGGGTCAACAATAATGATTTGAATCATTAAAATACTTCAAACAACGCTGTGAACATTGTAAACAGATAACAGAACAGATAACATTGTAGATTAGTGGGTTAGAGAGTATTCAAAAGGCAACATTAGCTAAGAAACCTAATACAAAACTGACTGAACTGTGAAAGCCGAGAGGTAATAGTCTCATTGTGTTATGAAGTGTTTGTATCTCATCGCCAATGGTTCGAGGTCCGATTCTCAGCACACGGGGCACTTTATTTTTTCTTTTTTATTTATTTATAAGTTGTTGTAATCCATTAACGATAGTATCCAATTTGTACTTATAAAAATGTTATTCGCATATCTTGCACTTAAGAACCCCCCCTCTCAATCTCTTGTTTGTTGTCTGTCCCACCTATTCCTGTAGGCATGTTAGAGTTGAGTCATTGAAGGCTTTGCCTGCCCTTCTTTGTTTACATTATAATGTAACTCCCAAGAAGACAGTCTTCTATGTCAGGTATATAGGCTCTCAGTATTCGAACTTAGGGTAGTGAGTGTGTTTTATTTGTGGGGGTTGTATCTAGTTTGGTTGATCATCGCCGACAATATCTTGTACAGTTCGAATGTATTTTATCAATGGCAATAAGTCATTAATAAAATAAGCAAGATCGTAGCTCTGTTGTACTGGAGCTGGCCTAACTCTCATTTCTCTAATACTCTCTCATCTTTCTCAAGTCTCACCCTGGCTCATCACTCCTCTCCTCTCTCTCTCTCTCTCTCTCTCCTCTCGCTCTCTTCTCTCTCTCTACTCTCTCTCTCTCTCTCTACTCTCTCTCCTCTATCTCTCATCTCTCTCATCTCTCTCTACTCTCCTCTTCTCCTCTCACTCTTCTCTCTCTTATTTATTTCTTTGTTTGGTTGTTTTTAAATGGCGTGGGGTGGCCAGTGGCGGTTGTGAAATAGTTGTACGCTTGTCTTGGTATTGTTACTGGTCGATTGCTCATCTCGCTATGTCTCCCTACAATGCGTGTGTCTACCCCTTCTAGCTAACTCGACTTGCGTAGTTTGTTATTTCTGTTGAGTCGTGGCGTGGTGCTGTGTGGGTAGGCGAGGGGATGGATGCGTGTTGTAGGTATCAGTTACATGTTGCATCCTCAGATACCAGATGTACGGAATGCGCGGAATGGAAGACAGGCCCCGCCTAAATTCTTAAATTCCTCCCTATCCTGGGTAAACCTAAATAAATTGTAAAATAAATATTTTCAATCCCCTTCAAGTTTTGAAAGTTTTTGGAACTCTCTCTCTAACTCTCTGTCTCTCTCTTCTTCTCTTCCTCTCTCTCTCTCTCTCTCTCTCTCTCTCTCATCTCTCTCCTCTCTCTCTCTCTCCTCTCTCTTGCCTCTCCCGCACGCTCTCTTTTCTCTCACTCTCTCTTCTTCTCTCTCTCTCTCTCTCTCTTCTCTCTCTCTCTTCTCTCTCTTCCTCTCTCTCTCTCTTCTCCCCCCCCAAGGACAGTATTGAGATTGTCAGAATAAACATCGCCTTTAAAATCTTAATATTGTCAATTAAAGTTGTCCAGTGCTCCAGTCTCTACTCTCATCTCTCTCTCTAACTCCTCTATCTCTCTCTCTCTCTCTCTTCTCTCTCTCTCTCTCTCTCTCTCTCTCTCTCTCTCTCTCCTTCTCTCTCTACTTCTCTCTCTCTCTCTCTCATCTCTCTCTCTCCTCTCTCTCTCTCTCTCTCCAAGGAAAGATTGTCAGAATAAGCATCCGCTTAAATCTTAATGAACTATAATCTTAATCATTGTCAATTATTAAAGTTGTTCCAGTGTTTCAGCCAGTTCAATACTCAATCTCTCTCTCCCTCTCTCTTCTCTCTCTCTCTCTCTTTCTCTCTCCTCTCTCTCTATCTCTCCTCTCTCTCTCTCTCTCTCTCTCCTCCTCTCTCTCTCTCTCTCTATCTCTTCTCTCTCTCCTCTCTCTCTCTCAGGTCCATGCGTTTGAATGATGGTGGTGAATGGCTACTGTTTTGTTGTTCCTGCCGCTGGTTTTTGCTTTGTCTCGAATGAATGAAAAATGGTGTTTTACGTCCTCTCTGCCGTCTGGCCTGGAACAGACAAAAAAACCCATATGGGCACAATTTGTAGACGGATACAAAGATGGTGCGGGACGATACTGGAAGGCAATGCCCAGAGGCCGTGCAAATCCAATAAAGTCCAGATCTTTATTTTTTAAAAAAACAATACAGATAGGTGTAGCCGGTCACCACACCTCGGTTTCTTAAACCTTATCGGGCTATGGTACCGCCACAATTTACTTAATTTTTTTTAAATTTCTTCGTCTAAGATGAAAATTGCTGTTTGACGTCCTCTCGGTAACAAACACAATTATGGGACATTTGTAAAAAAAAATATGATGGGAACAATACTGGATCGCCAATGCCCGGAGTCAGTGCAACACCAGTAAAGTCCCGAGTTTTTTCCCGAGTTTTTACCAATATACATAGGTGTAGCGGTAACTCACGCCTCGGTTCAACTTCATTGGGGATTTGTACCGCCACATTCATCTTTCTTTGTCTCTAATGTTAATTTGTACTTTTAGTAGGGCCAGGGCCGGACCTGGGATGCATTACAGGTGTCGGTGTTGGTGTGTGTGTGTGTGCGTGTGTGTGTGCAAGAGATTTATAATACTTGACAAATAATCAAAGAGAAGTACGTGTGCGTAGCCATAGCTGATGAAGTTTAACCGATGCGTGGTCACTGCTACAGCTATCTATATTAATTAAAACAAATCGGGAGTTTACTGGTTTCGTACTGCCTACGGGCATTTGCCTCCAGTATTATTCCCAACATATTTGAATCTACAAATGTCCATTATGTTTTATTTTTGTAGTCTCCTGACTGTCATTTTGGTCTGATTCAGACACCAAGCGGATCGATTAAAACTCCAATTTCTTCCTCATCTCTCTCTCGGGTTGCCCTGTGTGTGCAAAGCAATGCGCATGGTCTGGGGGCCGGCGTATGTTAGGCCCCTGTAGGGTCCTAGGGGCAACGCCCCCTGAAAGCCCGCCCCCCTGCAGCTGAAAGCCTTTTAAAAACGAAATAAAGTGCTGAAAACCCCTTTAACTGGCACCTCTAAGAAACAATTAATCAGTAATAATGACTTCTTTTTTAATCTCTCTATTCCCTCTATCTTTATTTTTTTGTTATCATTTTTATTTTTTTTTGTCTTGGTTTTTTGGCGCGGGAGTGAGGTGTTGGCTGTGGTGTTAACTGAACCTCAGGTACCTCCCCCCCCCCCCCCCACGACCCCCCCCCGCCCCCCCCCCCCCCCCCCCCCCCCCCCTCTGGATCCTGGATCCGGCCCTGTAGAGCAATATTATGTTCATTTATAGTATTAATTACATTCTTTTGTTGCATGCTTAGGGGGACCAAAGGACAATCTCTTCTCTCTCCCTCCCTATCTCTATCTCTCTAACTCCTCGCTCCCCCCTCTCTCTCGTTATCTCTCTCTCTCTCTCTCTTCTCTCTCTACTCTCTCCTCTATCTCTATCTCTCTCCTCTCTCCCTCTCTCTCTTACATATCAAATCAAAACCAAATCACCGACTTTTATTTCTTTCTACCATTATTAATGTTTTTTCAATTTTGTTTACTTGGTGTAACTAGAGCACAGGAAAATGTGCAGACAAACTAAAGATTCATTTCGATCATGACAACAAGTTTTTTTCTCCTCTTCTCCCTGACTGAGTTGATTATTCATTTCTTTTTATTCATAGTTCAATTCTTTTCAGACTGTGTAGGTATTCTAAATTCAAACCACAAACAGGACGTGACGTTAGTTTATTTCCTTTGTAAAAATATATATTCCAAAAGCTTGTTGTTGTTGTATATATTATAGATTTTAAAAAAAGAAAAAATATACCGTCTATTTGTGTGGTTTGACAAATTATCCATTTCTTAAACACAACGTCTCGTTAACTCCATTCTTTAAAAAACTCCCACCCTCTCACTTTTCTGAAGTTATTTTTGTTTATTGCGTGTGGCAGTCAGTTGTTTGAATAGACTGCCAGTGACAATTCTGACAAAGATTATTGAACGAGACACTGTAATACGATAGTTTTTAACGATTGTCTATGCTATGTTGGGAGCCAAAACATAAAAAGGCCTGCGCGCTCCACGTCGCTCGAGCCGCGAACACACACACACACCACAACCCACACACACACACAAATACACGTACACACATACGCATGCACACAAACACACACACGCACGCACGCACGCAACACGCACACGCGCACACACAACGCACCACCAAGCACCGCACGCACACGCACGCACGCGCACACGCAACACCACACACACACCCACACACAACATTAGATAGAAGTAAAATGAGTCAAAAAACAACAAAAAGGAACCGCATGTGGGATGATAATCACACTTTGCTGACCCGTCATTTTTCAAATTTTCCAGCTTTCGTTCGTTCGTTTTTGTATACTTTCCCCAGAGTTATGTAGCGTTTGTTATCACTGCGTGTATCTTTCAGGTGACGGATAATGTCGTGCAATGAAACAACAGAGTGAGAGAGAGACAGACAGAGAGAGAGAGAGAGAGAGAGACTAGGTAGAGAGAGACACAGAGAGAGACAAAGAGACAGAGAGATAGAGAGAGAGAGAGAGACTAGACAGACAGACAGACAGAGAACAGAGATACAGAGAGAGGGATAGAGAGAGAGAGAGAGAAGACATACAGAGAGAGAGAGAGAGAGAGAGAGATACGAGAGAGAGAGAGAGAGAGAGGAGGAGTGCAAGATGGAGAGAGATAGATGGAGAGAGAGAGAGAGAGAGCGTACGGAGAAACACACAAACAAATAAATAAAGCCACCCTAGTCTTTTGTAAAACGAAGAAGACAAGCACAAATGCACAACATGAAATAAACTTAAAACAAACCCAAAAAATGTAAGTATCACGAGGATGATTTTGGGTTTGCTCCCCTTTGGCTGTTATTCATGCAGAACTAGGCGGGAGTGTCATGAGCAACTTTGGTGGGGGGGAATAATTAATGGAGAGTTTCATACCGTTGTTTTTTCTGCTAAAAAATAAATAAATAAAAGAATTCCCCTTGAAAAAATACAGGTCTTGACTCAGTGATTCGAAAACGTTTTGAATGGTCAGGGTTTTTTGGGGGAAAGCACAAACAAAATGAAAGAAAGAAAGAAAATAAATTAGTTCTAAACAATGTCTGCACTTTCTTATTTGAAATTTCCTATTGAGACTTCTTCGCATCTCGTACACAGAGCGCAAGACAAATGAGTATGTCAGGTAAAAAGTGAACACCCTCGCAGGCAGACAAGAGCCACACCTAGCGGTTGTTAAGCGCCGCAAACAAGCCCGGTACGGTCATGCGACACGTCGCAACACTCTGGCCAAAGCGATTCTCCAGGGCACCATCCAAGGAAAACTCTGGCAAGGCAGACAAAAGAAAGTCCTGGGTGGACAACATCAAAAGCTGGACCAACTACAACACCATCACGCTCATACGCCTGGCAGAGGATTGTGAGCAGTTGCGGAGTCTGACCACCCAATCCAGCATGGTGCCCCGACGACGAAGCCGGTCAAGGTTGGAGTGAGTGAGTGAGTGATTGTCTGCTTGTGTGATTATCCCTTGTAAATAAAAATTGTCCTTAGGTTTTCTTAGGGTATTACAAATAAAGACGGAAAGAGGTAAGAACTTAAGATCTAAGGGGGAAAGAGTGAGGCAAAAGAATAAGAGGATAGAAAATCTGTTGGGTGTCGCAGGGAAAGAAAATGGATAACATAATTTTTTGTTAAAACAGATACACATCAACATGAACATGAAGATTTCTTAACTTTTAATCATTTATATATGCATTGCACTACAGGGAGGAAAGCCAAAAAGTAAAATTAAATCAAATAAATAAATAAAAAGTAAATAAATAATGAAAATGAAAATAAAATAAACCCAATTATGTCTTCCTGATGAAAAACTGTCCAAACTTAAAAAAATACAACCTTTTGCTGCCAGACCAGTTTTGCAAACGTCGAGGCGTGAAAGTGCAACAGCTCTTCTGCGCACCCTCCAATGGCTGCCTGTCAAGGCTAGGATAGAATATATTAAGGTTGCTTCTCTCTGCTTTCAATACCTCAATTCCGAATCTGCGCCCTCTTAATATCTTTCTGAGCTTTTCCACCCTTACATGCCCCATAGAGCACTTAGGTTTCAAGACTCTTATCTGTTAATTGTTCCGAGGTATTCTCTGAATTACTACGGCAAAAAGGCTTTCTCGGTTTCCAGGGACCTACAATTTGGAATTCTTTACCCCTTTCTCTCAGAAAAGTCACCCGCCTCCAAACCTTCAAATCCCAACTGAAAAAAACATCTGTTCAGAAAGTACGTTGATTGATGTTGTTTGGCGTGAGGAAAAGCTAGGTACATGTAGCCTCCTCTCTATATCTTAGTTAGTGTGCGTATATGTGCGCGTTTGTTGTGAGTGTGTGTTGTGTATAATGTGTGTTGTGTGTGCGCTCACTGTGCGTCGTGTTATTTTAGTGTTGTAATAATTAATCAGTTCAGTATACAATCATTTAGTATTTGAATTTCGCTGTTATTATGTTGTGTAGATTTTGTTTATTATGTTGTTGGCCAGAATGTTTATTATCATGTTACGGTTTAAAGTGTTGACGCTCAAATGAAATTGTTTATATCAGCGGAACCTTGGGATGTGTCTGTTTGTCGTGTGAGAGAGAGAGAGAGAGAGATGATGATGAGAGAGAGAGAGAGAGGAGAGAGAGAGAGAGAAAGCAGCAGGGGGCCGGGTGTTATGCATTGTAATTGAGTGTGCATTCCTTCCTGCTGTTTGTTGACATTTTCATTGAGTTTCTGCGAGGGTGATGTGTTATCTGAGAATGACAGTGCTGGTGAACGAGGTGGATGTCTTTGTGAGTGAGAATAATTTGTTCATTTTTGCCATACTTTATTTCTTTACACTGGAATGTTGGTTAGTGTATTGACTATCTGTAGATCATTATGCATCATTTTGAATGTGAGTTTAATGGTGCTTTTGTAAAT
Source organism: Phymorhynchus buccinoides (assembly GCA_017654935.2). Taxonomy (NCBI): domain Eukaryota; kingdom Metazoa; phylum Mollusca; class Gastropoda; order Neogastropoda; family Raphitomidae; genus Phymorhynchus; species Phymorhynchus buccinoides. The sequence goes on along the minus strand of CM065680.1, from coordinate 14,055,491 downwards.
CGCATCGAGCGATGACTAGCTGTATGGAATTTTAGCGCACTATCAGAAATAAAATTGATTATTATATTATTGTCAACTCCAAATTCAAATCATCTTTATTATTCCAGAACAGAGGAGAATTGCGCAGCTCAGGGTGCACCATAGAGAAACAACGAATGAAACTAGGGTTTATGCAACAACAATTTAAGAGAATCTAAAACAACAACAATCAGCGCATCCTGACCACTTTCCTTAACCCCCCCTTTGGGTGCCCTCCTGACTCCGCCCCCTCCCCTCAAGAGGATCCTTTCTCGCCCCCCCTTTCCTTCCTGTCCCCCTCTCCCCCCCCCCCCCCCCCCCCGTTCCCCGCCTGTGCCTATAGGGAGTTACCTGGGAGAGAAGGGACGGCGGGAGTGAGAGAGAAAAACTTTTGTTATTAGAGTGGTAAACTCTAGTAATAAAAAAATATGGTAAGGCCAAGTCTTTTTTTTATGGTTTAAAAAAATAAAAAAAATCTGATAGGCGACATCGCGTTCAAAGGTTTCAAGGTTCTTTACTGGCCACCTACGAAAATGCAGAATAGTCGCGTTTTGTGATGGTGATGGAGCGGCGCTGAAGGATGCACCCCATGGTTGATCTTTCTTCAGTACTTTCTAAACCGACCCAGAAAATATCTTCAAACGCTCTAGTTAGTTTATCAGTGAACGTAAAACAGACCATGCTTTTCCCCAAAAATGGAGAGTTTTTGTTTTGAGAGTTCCTAGGGAGGGATAGTAGAGAGAGAGAGACCAATATCTATGAGTATGTGAGGAGAGACGTATTAGCCTGTTGAGAGAGAAGAGAGAGAGACCCCAGAGAGAGTCACCTAGAGAGAAGGTGAAAGTGTGGAGGGGGGAGGGCGCCAAGCATGCTCCATTTTTTCATCACAATCAATTTTGCATTTCGGATTTCTTTATCGTATTCTGATACTGAACTTATGGCCGTTCTTAAATGTACAATTAAGTCATAAGCCATAAGTTTCTTTATTGTCCATTGGCCTTGCACAAACGCACATAGAAACTTGTCTGACTGTCCCAATTTGTCCAGATCTCTGATCCCCTTCCCCCCCTTCCCCACAAAAAAAAAGTGACTTTTTGTAAAAGATAATAAAACATGAAACTGTTCCCCTCCCCTTAAAGAAAAAAATAACCCATCCCCACAAAAAAAAAACCCTTGAACGATGAAAAAAATACAGACGACAGTGAGGCAACTACCACAGAGACTCTGCACTTCTGCTGAGTCACTTAAAAAAAAAAAAACTAAAAAAACAACAAAAAAAAAAAAAAAAAAAAAAAAAACGAAAAAAAAAAAAAAAAAAAAGAAAAAAAAAAAAAAACAAAAAAAAAATAAAATTTAAAAAAAAAAAAAAAAACCGGAAAAAAAAAAAATAGCTCCCCATGACTTTGACCCAAACGCACTAAGATTGGATTGGAAATCGAAACTGAGGTCAAAAATGAACCATCAGGGCATGCAATGCCACATAATTTAATACTCTTTTTTCTGATTCGACAGAGATTAAGCTTCTGATGATGATGCTTTCCCAGTTCCTTATTGGTCTTCCTTTTATAATGGTATACCATATGGATCGTATTGGATTTTAAGCTTGTACTGTGTACGGTTTTCAGTCTTTTTCATTGAGCTCATAGCACACTCACTCTGGGAAGGAGTCGGTCCAGGACCACACACACAACGCCGACTTCGCCTCTGAGAGAGGATTCTCAACCCGAGACCTCCAAGCTACTATGTACACAAAAGTATACATTGCGCAAAACGAGCGGCTGGTGTATAAAACAATAAATAAAATAAATACAGCTTGTACAAAAATAACATAGCGCAAAAGAAGAAATTTCGGTGTTTCAAAGGATCCCACTTGAATGTCAAGGTGCAGCATGGTGATTACTTTATGCTTCGGATGTGTTTCTAGTCTAGGTTATACCAATAGCCACACACAACTGAAGCGCTTCTTGTCAAGTAAAATGTAGAAAATATTTTTAAAACCATAATTTTAGTACCCCAGCCAACTTTCAAGGCCTACCGAATCTCCCGGAACTAGACCTTGAAATTGATCGGTATGCCATCATCAGAACGGTCATTAGCCAAAGTATAGTACATGCCAAATTGGAAGACTCTAACACCAACGGTGTGGAAGTTAAGGCTCCCTAAAGATTTTAGGTTTTCAAGGTCATACGCCAAGGTTAATATCATGACGGCGATAATTTATGCGCGGACGCCTTCCTCTCAATGGTGATACACCACCACACAAAATTTAAAGTGATTCTGCTCAAGCGGTTCGGGAAATATCCTTAGGACAAGACATAAGGGAAAAAAACAGAGAAAAAAAGAAACATATACTCCTTGCGATCGTAGATCGTATAGGAAAATACCATACTCTTTGTCGATCGTAAGATCGGCAAAGGACAAAAAAACCAAAAACATACACGAACGCCAAAGGACAAAGGACAATAAAAATAATGCTTTGGTGAATTGATTTGATCACTTAAAGATGACACGAACATTTTTTTCCATCTTGTGTTAAACCAAAGATGTATAGGGGAAAGATAAGCATCGGTCTCTTTTCCCTATTGAGTAGTGAGGACAGAAACCACTGGTTATGTCCCCTTTTAAACAGACACATTTTAGACGTTCGATAGGCAGTTGAATTCTACGTTCAAGTTCCAGTCGGAGTTTTGGATAGCCGTCACTGTGAAATGGTGTTACTGTCGGACACTAACGATAACTCTATCGCCCGGTTCGCCGGGCTGATAGAGTTATCGTTAGTGTCGACAGTACACCATTCACAGTGGCGGCTATCCAAAAACTCGGACTGGAATTTGAACGGAGAATTCAACTGGCCTATCGACGTGTAAAATGTGTCCTGTTTTAAAAGGGACATAACCAGTGTTTCTGTCCTTGTCCTCACTACTCATATAGGGAAAAGAGACCGGATGCTTATCTTCCCCTATACAGTCTTTGGTTAACCAAGATGGGAAAAAATGTTCGTGTCAGCTTTAAGTGATCAAAATCAATTCACCAAAGCGATAATTTTTTTGTCCTTTGCCGATCTACGATCGCAAAGGAGTATGTTTTCGTTCGTGTATGTTTCTTCTTTTTTTGCTTGTTTGTTTGGTTTTTGTCCTTTTGCGATCGTGTCCTTTGCCGATCTCCGATCGCAAAGGAGTCTATTTTCGTTCGTGTATGTTTCTTTTTCTTTTTTTTCTTTTTTTCTCTTCTGTCTGTCCCAAGGATATCTCCCGAACCGCTTGACCGAATCGCTTCAAATTTTGTGTGGTGGTGTGTCACCATGAGAAGAAGGCATCCGCGCAAAAACGTTTTGCCGTCCTGACCTTGACCTTGGCGTATGACCTTGAAAACCAAAATTCGTTAAGGGGCCATAACTTCCACACCGTTGGTCTTAGAGTCTTCAAATTTGGCATGTAGGTACTTTGGCTTATGGCTGTTGTGGTGATGGCATACCGATCAAGGTCAAGGTCAAGTTCAGGGAGATCGGTAGGCCTTGAAAGTTGGTAGGGGTCTAAAATAGGGTTTTAAGCCATATTTTCTACATTTATACTTGACAGAAGCGCTTCAGATTGTGTGTGGTATTGTATAACCTAGACTAGAAAACATCCGAGCATAAAGTAATCACCATGCTGACCTTGACCTTCAAGTGTGACCTTTGAAAACCGAAATTCCTTCTTTGCGCTATGTGTATCTTTGTACAAGCTGTATTTATTATTTTATTGTATTTATACACCAGCCGCCGTTTTGCGCAATGGTATAGAGTTGTGTTACTAGTAGCTTCGGAGGGCTCTCTTTAGGTTCGAATCCCATCAGAGGCAAGTTTTTTTTGTGTGTGTGTGGTCCTGGACCGACTCCTTCCCAGAGTGAGTGTGCTATGAGCTCAATGGAAAGACTGAAACGAAACAGTCAAGCTTCATCCAATGGATCCAATGGTATACCATTATAAAAGAAGACCAATAAGGAACTCCAAAGCATCATCAATCATCGCTTAATCTCTGTCAATCATAAAAAAGAGTATCAAATTATGTGGGCATTGCATGCCCTGATCTCACGCTGACCTCAGTTTCGATTTCCAATCCAATCTTAGTGCGTTTGGGTCAAAGTCATGGGGAGCTATCGATGGACGGACGAGGTGGCGCCCTCGGGAGGAGGACCTCACTCACGCTGGCTCCGCAACTAAGTCGTTATTGTTGTCAGTCGGGGGCTTAGTAGGTGGTGGCCTGCGTACAGGCTCCAATGAACTCTTACCGAAGTGACTCAGCAGCAGTGCAGTAGTATCTCCTGTGGTTAGTTGCCTACCTGTCGTCTGTACGTTTTCATCTTCAAGGGTGTGGAGGTGTGTGGGATGGTGTTCAGAACGTAAGGGGAGGGGCAACAGAAACTGATTTATTATTTTTACAAAAGTCACAGGGGGCATGTGGGGAAGGGGGGGAAGGGGATCAGAAGATATGGACAAAGGGGGACAGTAGACAAGTTTCTCATGTGCGTTGTACAATGCCAATGGACAATAAAGAAAACTTATGACTTATGACTTAATTGTACATTTAAGAACGGCCATAATTTCAGAATCAAATTATTACAAAAAGTCGACATGTAAATTATTGTATGAAAAAATGGAGCATTTGATCTGGCCCCCCCTCCTTCTCTGCTCTTCTCTCTCTCTCTCTCTCTCTCTCGAAGATCTCTCTCTCTTCTCTCTCTCTCTCTCGTCTCTCGTCTCTCTCTCTCTCTCTCTCTCTCTCTACCTCCCTCCCCTCCCTCTCTCTCTCTCTCTCCATTTTTGGGGGAGCATGTCTTGTTTCTATGTCACTGATAGACTACCTACAACTTTTGAAGATATTTTCTGCAGCGGTTTTCAGAGTACTGTGTGGACACCAACAAAGTGCAACAGCAAAGAAGCTACAAAAAAATCACAAAACCTGACTATTCTGGAATGAAGTAGATGGCCAATAAAGAATTTGAAAACAATGCAACTATGTCGCTATCATGCTTATAGCTTTTTAGGTTTTAAATCTCTCTCTCTCTCTCTCTCTCTCTCTCTCTCTCTCTCTCTCTATCTCTCTCTCTCTCTCTCTCTCTCTCTCCTCATCCGTCTCTCTCTCTCTCATCTCTCTCGCTTCTCTCGCTGGCTTGCTCGAATTGTTTGGGGGGCAGGAAGACATGTCTGCCCCCCACCCCTCCTCTGAGCCAGGGGGGCAGCTGCCTGCCCCCCCCTCACCCTGTTCCTACGCCACTGCACACGGGCATTTTAGTTGTCTTTCTTAAAGTTTATGTAAAGAAACCCTAGTTTGATTAACCCCTTCTGGTAAATAGAGCACATTTATTTATAATTGGCCTATACTTTAGTAGATAGCAAACAGTAGAAAAAGAAGACGAAATTGGCAGAGAAAAGACACGATTCAGCACTGGTGGTTTTCTTTTTTTCTCTCCCCCAGACATTGAATGATTCCTAATGACCGACAAAGTCAGGAAATTAACCCAGATCCACTTTTAGAAGCCACGTATGGCAAAGATGAACAAAACATTTATCAGTTGAGAGGGATTATTCCCAGCAAAGCACTCAACCATCCCTCACCCCCCCACCACCCCCACACCACCACCACCCATCTCTCTCTCTCTCTCGCTCTCTCTCTCTCTCTCTCTCTCTCTCTCTCTCTCTCTCTCTCTCTCTCTCTCTCTCTCTCTCTCTCTCTCTCTCTCTCTCTCTCATAATACAGGATTCCTAATATAATTATATAATTTAAGGGACACACTTTTTTATGACCTGAATTTAAACATTGTGACCACCACAAAATCAACAAAATCTATCATTATAAAAATACTAAATTCATAGACTAAATGATTATATAATAACATTAAATACGCACACACACATACGCGCGCGCGCGCGCACGCACACGCACACGCACGCACACACACACACACACACACACACACACACGCACGCACTAAGAGAAAGAGAGAGAGGCTAAAGGTACATAGGTTTCTTCATGCCAAACAACATCAATCAAAGTACTTTCTGAACAGATGTTTTCAGTTGGGATTTGAAAGTTTGGAGACATGTGACTTTTCTGAGAGAAAGTGGTAGAGGATTCCAAATTGTAGGTCCGGAAACAGAGAAAGCCCTTTTGCCGTAGGAATTCAGAGAATACCTCGGAACAATTGAAGAGTCTTGAGACCTA
>CM065680.1:14041770-14044270 GCA_017654935.2 Phymorhynchus buccinoides | reverse complement strand
AGTACAGTAGCTACGTCTTTTATTTTATTAATGACTTATTGCCTGATAAAATACATCGAACGTACAAGATATTGTCCGATGATACCAAACTAGATACAACCCCCACAAATAAAACAACACTACAGCAATACTGAGGCCTATATACCTGACAAGACTGTTCTTGGGAGTTACATTATAATGTAAACAAGAGGCAAAGCCTTCAAGGCTCACTCGAACAGGCACATGTGGGACAACAACAAACAAAGATTGGGGGGGGGGGGTCTTAAGTGCAAGATTGCCAATAACATTTTAAAGTACAAATGATACTATCGTTAATGGATACAACTTAATAAATAAAAAAAAGTGCCCGTGCTGAGAATCGGACCCGGAACCATTGGCATGACAGACAGACACTCTACCAATGAGCTATCGAGGCTTTCAGTGTTGATGAGTTTCTTAGCTCATGTTGCCTGTGGAATACTCTCTAACCCACTAATCTAAAATGTTATCTGTTTGTTATCTGTTCACAGCGTTGTTTGAAGTATTTAATTATTCAAATCATTATTGTTTGAAAGCTTGCAGAGACATCTATATGTGTGCAAAGTTTGAACAATGTATGCCTTCTATTTCCCGAGAAAATGCCAACGTTAAAGTTTGGAGATTAGACCACGGATGCAACACACACACGCACACGCACGCACGCGCACGCACGCACGCACGCGCACGCACGCACACACACACACACACACACACACACACACACACACACACACACACACACACACACACACACAACTATCATACTATAGACTCACTTCGTGTTAACTTTGTTAACACGACGAGTGAGCCAAAAACAAAATGTAAGCTTGTGCACACAGGAAAGAAAAAACCAAGGTCCCATACTGAATGTTGCTAGATAATATACAATAGCTACATTTATTAGAAGAATGTCGTTCAGAGAAATATGTCACATTAAAAATTGATTTGCATAGGTTATCGAAATATTTGGGGTTGAAATCAGATAATCAAAGTAAGTAGATCTTTTTGATGTTTGGATAAAGATACCTTTGTTAAAATATGCAAAACACATCTTGAATGCTTTAATATTATTTCTCTTTTCTTGAAGAGACACTCGGTTCAGAACGAGAATATGCAAAGAAGAGGAACAGAATCAGTGGATTTAAAGCATGTAATTCGAAAATAATAAAAGCCTACACATTTACTAGAACTCAATTTGATTTAGGCTTGCCAGTTTCAAAAGCCAGAAGAGTATGGGTATATATATTTCGAGTAAAAAGAATAGTTAACAATGTTGATAAATGGGTTGTAAGTTTACAGCTCATTTGACTGAACAAGATATCGTGATGCTAAACTGTATACCAAACACTGTTGTACTAATATCAGAACTCTTCATTCGTGTTCCCCCTTGGAATGAATTATCAATATATGTTAAAATGTCACAAAATTTACAACGGTCAAAAATCTTCTACATAAAGATTTTAAAATAGATTCAAATATTTAGCTTCGATGAATGCTGAATCCACTTATTTCATTTGTATACAGAATGCAAATTGCTATTTCAGCTAAATTAGGAAATGTTTATTCTTATACACACTAGTATTACAATTGTTTTGTAATGCATTGTAATGAGGAAAGGGCGTAAAAGGGCTGTGGGGCCTTCAGTAACCCTTTCATATTACCAACACCACTATTACTACTACTAGGCCCTAACGACGACTAATACTACTACTGCTGCTGCTGCTGCTGCTGTTGCTGCTGCTGCTACTACTACTACTACTACTACTACTACTACTACTACTACTACTACTACTACTACTACTACTACTACTACTACTACTATTATTATTATTACTACTACTACTGCTGTTGCTATTACTACTGCTGCTGCTGCTGCTGCTGCTGCTGCTAGTGCTACTACTACTACTACTACTACTACTACTACTACTACTACTACTACTACTACTACTACTACATTCTATTCTTGCGAAATGATCAATAAAATTCGACCCACTTCAAAGGTCATCATTATGAAGAACACATCGTAAAGGTCAGTAAACCCAATGCAAAAGATAAATACATAAACATGTCTTAATGAAAAGGTAAAAGGAAAAAACATGCGAGCAAACAAACTTTTTTTATAAAAAATAAAACAGACCAAAAAAAGTAACAATAACACAATAGGCCCACAAACACCCGCCAAAGTGTCATTCAAATATTCCGGTGTTTTTTTGTATAAATAGCACCAGGTCAGTAAACCCAATGCAAAAAATAAATACATAAAACGGTCTTAATGAAAAAGGTATATGGAAAAAAAACATGCGAGCAAAAAACAACAACTCAAAAACCACACACACACACAAGTAACAATAACACAATACAAACACCCGCCAAATTGTCATTGAAATATTCCGGGGGTCTTTTATAATAGTACCCCTACCTTATGGAAGTTCTGTGCTTGTAACTTCTCCTATCTGTCCCTTTCTTTGACTCTGCCTTTTTT
>CM065680.1:14021770-14036770 GCA_017654935.2 Phymorhynchus buccinoides | reverse complement strand
GCTGTCTCTGTGCTATGGCATTTCCGATAAGCGGATTGGTGGGGGTTCAGAAGGTGATTTTGTTCTAGGTGTGCAAGTAGTTGACAAAGTACAACCCTTTCAGTGATTTTTGAAAGAAAGGAGAGATTGGAAACCGGTCTGTAGCTTTTGAGATTGTCATGGTCAAGGGATGGTTTCTTTAACAATGGGCGGACAATAGCAGATTTAAAGACAGAAGGAAAGGAGCCAGTCAAAAGAGAATCGTTTACAATATGAGTGACATAGGGCAGCAGTACATCGATACATTCACAAAACAGGGATGATGGGATGGGGTCCAGTTCACATGATTTGGGACTAGCGCCTAAACACAGTTCTTTCACAAACTTTTCTGTGACAGGCTCAAACCTCTGCAAAACTGGGCCGCAGTACATTCTGTCAGTGACTGGTGATGGGGGGACATCAGTAGAATCAAGTTTTTCACGGATGGAACTTATTTTCGTTTGGAAAAAGTCAGAAAATTTCTTAGGGAGATCTTGCACTTTAAAAACAGAAGGGAGTGGGGAATGACTTACTTTATCCAAAATGCTGCTTGAGACACTGAACAACTGCTTCACTGTGGTGCATGCAAGTATCTTGGTTGAGTAAAAGGCAGTTTTGGCACAATCGACGATGTAGGTCACGTGGTTCCTGGCAGCCTGGAACACCTGCCGATGGACCGTCAGGCGGGTGGCACGCTACTGCTCCTCAGCTCTCCTCCTCTCCTGCTTGGCGTCCTGGAGCTCAGGCCCCACCGCGTTGTACCAGGGAGAGGGGGGACGGGTAGACACCAAGCGGCGTGTGACGGGGGCGTGTTGATCCAGGGTGGTGCGAAGGACCCCGAACAGCTGGTCTGCAGACGGCTGAAGGGGAAGGTGGGCCTGGAGGTCGGCCCTGAAGGCCTCGATATTGATGGACGCCAGGTGGCGAACGTCTTTGTAGACTTTGGCAGACAGAGGCTTGGCGAGGTGGAGCACACATCTGACACAGAAATGGTCTAATGACAGAGTGGGTTTCACGGTCGTCGACTGCAGCAGACGATCATCCTCCCTATGCAAAACCCAGTCGACAATATGGCCTCTGGCATGGGTGGGCTCAGATACAGACTGAGAGAGGTCGAACATTTTGATAGTGTCCAGCACTTTGGATGTGTAGATGCCAGCAGATGCAGTATGTCTGTAAGACGGGGCAAGCCATGAAAAAACGTTTTGACGAGCACAGATCAGACATCAAAACAGCCAAACCAACTCTAATCACCCGCCATTTCTGCTCTCCCAACCACGTCCTGGAGGACATGAAATGTACGGTCGTCGAGGAGGTCAGGGGAAACACGGAAGTTCGCAAGAGAGAGGGAAATTCTGGAGATGGAAGCTGAGAACCAACTTCCCCCAGGGTCTGAACATATTTGACTAGACTTACGGAAACACACAGTTTCTGAATGCTAACCTTTTATTATCCATCATCAGTACTTCCCCCAATTCCCCCCGCCCTTCCCCTACATGTCTCGTAAAAGCTCCTGAAATATCACCATACATGACATTTGTTGCTCTCTAACAATTAGGAAATATGCTTGGGATTTGAGCCGTAACACTGATACGTATTGTTGCAGACCCAGTTCTATAATCTGTTGCAAAGTTACTGAAACAAATATTACGAAAGAAACCAAGCAGACAATTATTACAGCAGGCTTGATATCACTGATTGTTCCGACCAGTGAGTTTGGCGGATGATGACTTTCTAGCTTGATGAAAGTTCGCTTAACGTCCTCCGGCCTGGAACAGGCACATATGGGACATTCATAACTATAAAGATAGTGGGACGATCCTGGAGGTATTGCAGTAGGCCCTACCAGGAAAGTCCCGAAGTTTAAAAAAACAAAACTGTTTGATATCTTGAAGATGAAACCCCTATTGTTGTCTTTCTAGCTTCCGGCCAGCCATCATTCTTAGCGCTCGGATGGCCGACATCAGCTGCGCTAGAGCGCATGTCCGGAAGCAGAGGGGACTGTGGGAAGGCAGGTGGGGTGGAAGTGGGTGGTCTATCGGGGATACGGTCGGTGACTACCGGTAAATGCTTAATGTTGCAGTATGTTTCTGATAAAGCTGGCTCAAATCATCGAATACATAACAGAAACAAACGTAAACACGGTTGATTGGAACGGGTAGGCCAGGGCATTTTACCCTTTGCAGAATATGGTGGAACTGGATTCCGGTGTGGCGTTCTCAAAATGGATTTCATTTGTTCTCAAAATGTCTGCGCATGTGCTAAATTATTTTGTGTGTATTTGACAGTTTCAGGTTAGGGTTAGGGTTAGGGATAGGTTTAGGGTCAATTTAGTGTCGAATACACAAAATATAAAATGTGATGGTAAGTCATGATCGATTTCGCACATGCGCAGACATGTTGAGAACAAATCCATTTTGAGAACGCCACAGCGGCTTGAAGGCGGGAATTATGAAAATGAATAGAATAGGGCATGAGAGAGAGGGTGGGAGAGAGAGAGAACGAACGAACGAACGAACGAAATGTTATTTATTCAGGCTAATGAGATAAGCTAATTAATAACAGCTTTTTTTCACTCAGCCCGAGAGAGAGAGAGAGAGAGAGAGAGAGAGAGAGAGAGAGAGAGAGAGAGAGAGAGAGAGAGAGAGAGAGAGAATGTGTTTATTTCATGAGATAGTTGGCATGGGCTTCTTACCCGTCCATGCGCTTTTTACCACGTCTTACCCATATAATAAGCCCTACACTTGCCTTCCTTTTGTTCTTTTATATAAGCATGATTGGAAAAAATGTGTCTGACATCACAAACCACTGACTGTTATTTTTTTTTATTTTTTTTTTTGGGGGGGTTAACACCCAAACAGAAAATTAATTTTCGTGAGATTTTTATCAGTGGAAATCACTCGAACATAGACGTCACGGTACTTGTTCATTAGATAACCCCCCAAAAACCCCATCATCTAACTTTAACTTGATCCCAGATGGTTAAATAGTCTGTGCATTTCTGAACCAAACGGGAACCATTTCTGCCGATAAACAAGCAATGAAATAACTAGTTTCCCCAGGGCGCTTGCATGCTTCATTAACACCGCACTGAGTATCACTTGTATCAAATGCTGCCAGTTCAAATCCCACCAGCGCCAAATATGAGTTTTAAATAATTTTTGAGGTTGCGTTGTCAATTTTGTCATTCAAGCGATATTCACAAAGTAGGGCCTACCCTACGTAAGTTAATTCCCCAGCCACACATTTGTCCCCATAATGTTGTCCCCAGTCTACATCTTGCCCCTTCTTTTTTTAGGCCTAATTCCAAAAATGGTTATGAGAGAGAATTCCACTGAGATTCAACAACTACACGACCATGAGCCGTTAACTTACTGTACATATCGAACAACAACAACTCAATAAGACCATCAACAACAACAAAAATTACAAACGCTGAGTAGGAGTTTCAGTGCAAGTGAAAAGGAAACAAATTAGGTTCTAGAATTATCTTGTAAAATCGAAGTTAACCCCCACCCCCACCCATTTTCCCTGTACCCCATGCGTGTCATAGGCTTAAACAGAACAGGTCTACAAATAACTCGGAAAGGCGTAAAATACAAGTATTAACAAATCCCTGCATCCAGACCTTTATTTCAACCCTTGGCAATGTAACCTGCTGTGTGGTGACTAATCTCACCGAGCACCACGTGCAAACAAAAAGTAGGCTAGCATCCCCTTTGTGTGCTGCCCGTGGTTTTCCCATTCTCGTCATTGCAGGTCCTCTGAGGAACCATTAAATCTTAATGTCTCTACAGTCAAACCCGTCGAGGTTAACGTATCACGATATCTTTCTATTTCCCCATGACAACACAGTGATAGCCCACTCATAAATATGATTTACAACTCACTGTGTTGCCATGGGGAAATAGTGATATTTTGTGAATAGTGTTAACACACCTTAATATGACTGGCAATATCACCGTGTTGCAATGGGGAAAGAGTGACAAATGTTCATGTGTACAGAGACCTTCGGGATTTGTTGTACTATTATTATTGTAGTTAATCTCTGCAAGTATCTCTTGCCATGGCACGACCAACGTTCTTCAGTCTTCACATCGATGTTACAAGTTCTACACAGCTAGCCTACTGGTTTGGTTCAGTATGAAAGTGTAGTCCCCCGTACACCGAATCTCATGAAATCATGATCTGTATTTTTGTGCCAGATTTTTTTTATGTGATTCGTGTATTGGGGTCTCCATAAGCTTAGTGAACGAAATTAGTAGAATTGTTTCTAGACGGGAATCAAGCCTCACAGACATCGTCACAGTCGAATCGCAGTTGGATTGAGTCGTATGCAGAGGGTCGGGCCCTTTAGGCTTATTTGAAGAGATGGAGAGCCGAAGTAGGCCTACGTGGACGCCTTGACACTTCTAGTTTTGTTGGGTAGGCCTAGTGAATGCTTGTATCTTCAAAGGAACTAGGCATAGACGCTCCCAAGCTCCAAGTCATGAGATACAAAGCAAACCAGATGTTGGGTATAATTAAAAGAACATTTACGAAAATAGATAAGGACACTTTTTTGTTATTGTATAAGTCTATGGTTCGCCCTCACTTAGAATATGGTAACGTTATCTGGTACCCATATCTTAAGAGACAATCATTACCAATTGAGAAAGTTCAAAGGAGAGCAACAAAATTAGTAAAATGTTGTAAAGATTTAACCTACAGTGATAGATTAAAGCTGTTGAACTTACATTCACTAAAGGGTAGGCGGATAAGAGATGACCTCATTCAAATGTACAAACATTTTCACAACTTAGTTGATATCAGTTTTGAATCTCTCTTCTCACCATCCTTGTCTGACACAACTAGAAACCAAGAGGGGAAAGTACAAGTTCAACGGTATAACACTAACAAACGTAAGCATTGTTTCAGTAACAGAGTTGCTAACTCCTGGAACTCACTGCCACCTGAACTAAAAAATGCACCATCTACTAACGCCTTCAAAAATCTACTTGACAAAAATGAAAATTTTAGTGAAATGTTTTATAATTATGATGATTGATATTGCAATCATAGTTTGATTGTTTTCGCATGCAAATGCAACCTTATTAGAGAAAATATTCTGGATGGGACATATTATAAGCCGCGAGGCTTAGGCAGAAGCCAGTCCCTCTACTACTACTACTACTACTACTACTACTACTACTACTACTACTACTACTACTACTACTACTACTACTACTATACTACTACTACTACTACTACTACTACTACTACTACGTTCCCGTAGCAGTACACGTCGTCGAAAAAAACAACGATCTTTAGCTCACTACGAGATGGATGACCGCCTCAAGATTGACTCGCCATGAAGCCAGTCAATTCAAAAGACAAGATTACACACTTCTATACATCAATGATTTGCCCTCCAACCTGGTATCCACCGCACGTCTCTTTGCCGACGAAACTGCTTGCCACAAAGATGTCTCCACCACTGAAGACCAGCGCCTTGTCCAGCAAGATCCTAGCCATTCCTCAGTCAAAATTTACCATTAAAACTTACCCGGGTAGAGAATTTTTTTTGTCTGTAATGTTGGGGATTCCTCTATGACATGCATAAAATAGGGCCTATCCTTACAAGTAAGAACATAAGGTCACTGGATACCAGACCCCTCACTTGATGCCTTTTTAGTGACATGGGTGTTAAAATCATTGTGGTGCCAAGAGGCGAAAGTGGCGATGAAAGGTTTTAACACGTTTGCGCAATGGGAAGAACGCTGGAAAATGACGTTCCACCCGGAGAAGCGTACGACGCTGCATATGACAAGGCCGGCGCAAGAACACCCTGGTTGGAGATTACACCTCCATGGACACGTGCTGCAGAGTGTCTCCAGTGCAAGGTACCTGGGAGTGACCTTAAACAACAACCTGAAGTGGGACCTTCATGTGAACAACATCACCAACAAGGCAAATGAGACCCTTGGCTTTGTTATGAGGAACTTGAAGGTCTGCCAGTTGAAGGGCAAAGCCCTGTCCGACCTGTTCTGGAGTATGTTAGCCCTGTCTGGGACCCCACCACAATGACCTGTTTCGACTCCATCGAGAAAGTCCAGAGGCGTGCAGCAAGGTGGGGCCATGCAGGACTACAAGCCAACCTCCAGTGTCGACAACATGCTGGAAGAGCTTGCCTGGCCCTCACTGCAAGAGAGAAGGAAGAAGACACGACTCACCACTCTGTATAAATTCAAGAATGGCCTCCTGAAATTTGAGACAATTCGAAAGCACGCCCCAACAAAAACCTGCTAAAAGAAAATGGGCGCCAGACCAACTCCCTGGTATTTGACATCAAATCGTGTCGGACTCAATATTAACGGGGAACTTTAACATCTTTTGAAGCCAGATTGCTGCGCCACCTCAACATGACTGGCGCCTCAGCCCATGCCGAGGAGAGCCTGCAACCGCAGTGCTCTCACCCACCAAAGACAATGGAGCCGTAGGTCAAGCTAGTGGTAAATGAAGGGCCGCAGGGGCTGTGCCGGTCGGGACTTGTCCCTGGTGACCACTACGGTAGCCGGATTGGCCTTGCCTGGATACTGCGAAATAAAGGCCTAGACCCTCCCCCCTCCTCCTCCCTCCCCATCCTCCCCCCCCCCCCTCCGCCCTATCAAGAGTTGTACACAGGAAATGATTCACCATCAAGTTGAAATCTATGCAACAAATATCATTTATTTCAAAAGGCTTCTTCTTTTCCTTTCTTTATTTTTTGTTCTTTCCTTCTTTGCTTCTTTTCCTTTTTCCTTGGTCACATCCCGAAGTGCGTACTTCAATAATAGAAGCTGATCGCCACCAAAGAAGAAGAAGGAAGTTCTGAAACACACACACACAACACACACACAACACACACACACACACACACACACACCACACACACACACGCGCACACGCGCGCACGCGCTGCGCTCTACTCTCAGTCTCTCTCTCTCCGTCTCTCTCTCTCTCGCTCTCTCTCTCTCTCTCTCTCTCGTCTCTCTCTCTCACACACCACACACACAACACACACACACACACACACACACACACACACACACACACTCTCTCACACACACACACCACACCACACAACACACACACACAGCCTGACATGTGCACGCACGTACACACGCACTGGAACACACGCTTCTCGCTCCGACTCTCGCTCTCTCTCTCTTCCTCTCTCTCTCTCTCTTCTCTCTCTCTCTCACTCTCTCTCTTCTCTCTCTCTCTCTCTCTCTCTCACTCTCTCTCTCTCACACCCTCTCTCTGTCACACACACACTGAAACACACACACACATACACACACATACACACACACACACACACACACACACACACACACATACCACACACACACACACACACACACACACACACACACACACACACACACACACACACACACACACACACGCACGTACACACTAAAATACAAGTTACAAGTGGAGTTCCCCAGGGGAGTGTCCTTGGCCCTACCCTTTTTCTTTTGAACCACACATCAACAATACTGTTAAAAAGGCAAACCGTACTGCTGGACTACTAATCAGAACAATAACTAATAAATCAAAGGAAATTATGCTACCTCTTTATAAAACATTAGTGCGCCCCTTATTAGAGTATGGAAATCCTGTCTGGTGTCCCTTTTTGAGAAACATATTGATAATTTAGAAGGTGTCCAAAGGAGATTTACGAAAACAATTATTAGAACCAGAGACATGGACTATGAGGACAGACTAAAGTATTTGGGAATACCTAGTTTGGAATACAGACGTCTAAGAGGCGATTTGATTGAGGTGCATAAAATTCTTAACAAGTTTTATTATCCTAACACAACTAAAACTTTACTAACTCTAACTGACGAGGAGAGAACACGAGGGCATGATTTCAAACTAACAAAAAAGCTAAATAAAAGTCGTTCAGTTCAAAACATTTTTACTAACAGAGTAATAACTGCATGGAACAATCTTTCTAATGAAACTGTAAATGCATCATCACTAAATATGTTCAAAAATCTTATTGACAAAAAATTTAATACTATTATGTACTCCACAAATTTGGAGAAATAAAAAACAAACAAAAAAAAACCATAAAAACAAATACACAATAGCCGAAGTAATTCACGGGCAAAAAAAAAGAAAAATGAAAATATAAATTTATCTACATTTGAGAAAAATATCTAGAGGGCAAAAGGCTTCAAAAGCCTACAGAGCCTAAACTGATATGATATGAAACACACAGCTTGTTCTTGGCATTTCCATGAAAAGACGCTTTTTTAGGAACAATCACTCTCGTACTCTCGAAAGAAAAGACATTTATAAGAAAAATGGCGTCGTTTGCCGACATGCTTTGTCAACCATGAGGCGCCAACTATGTAAGATATTTAACTGACGAGACTGAGGGGAGGTTTGTGCTTTAATTACCTAACACTTTAAAATTGTATTTTTTTATTAAGATTTTTTTGTGTTAAGTTGTGTAGATAAAACTAGGAATAGTGATAGGAATTTTGGTTCCAAGATTAGTCATTTCGAAATTTTTCGCTTTTTTAATTGTTTGCCATCTAACAAGTTTGCACCAAGTACTAATATGTTTAAAAATCTTCTGGATAAAGAACCATTTATGAAAACAATTTATAAGGAATTTGACGAATAAAGTACTAATACAGTAATAGTATTAATACACTTTTATACAGTAATATTAGTAATACACTTTTATACAGTAATATTACTATTATTAGGTACATAGTTTAGTCACAGAGTTGTCTCCTGTGAAATTCGGGTTGCTCCCACCTGGAGCGCACGTCGCAGCCAGAGGCGCGCCGCCCAATTTTTAAAAAAATGTGTGACTGATGACGAAGGAAAGGGGTGGGGGTAAATTATGACCAAATGACAACTTTTTCGTGGCCACTGCCGGCACTGGGTTTAACGTGTGCTAAGTGCATGGGCACACGGGACCTCTTGTAAATTTGATAGTTTATTGATAGAAAGATCAATGAATACATCTGATTTATTTTAAGTACCGATATCTTCTCTTACAGCTCTAGATAAAATTAAAAGCAAATACCTTACCTTTGTTTTTTATCCACAACATTGTGAAACCATCAATGCTTAAGTTAAATTCAGGGTTCCCAGGTTTGGAACATGAAACAAAAAAAAAAATTTATAAGGACCTCAAAAGATTGTAAAACTAAAAGGACATTTGCCAACCAGATTGTATCATGTATGACATGTTCATGATAGGAAGAATGCCCGAATGCCAATTGTTGACCAAGAGCATAATTCCAATATGCATGGAATGAATCACTACGTCTTGGTGCGGAAAGACTCACACAGCTTGCAATGAATTGTCTGCTCCGATCTGTGACACCGACAACTTTGCATACTGCCAGTATTTTTTGTGATAATTCTTTTAGATGTTTGTTTCTTTATCACTTTTTTTCTTGATAAAACAGGGCTTAACACACTTTTTGTCTTGATAAAACAGGGATTAACACATTAAAAAGACCTCTTGATGAATTTAAAGGATCTACTTGCTGAAATAAAGCACTTAAATTAAGTTAAAAGGCCTGTTGACTAAAAACCAATTAACAAGGACTGAAAACTAATAAAAGGTGCCTGGGAACCCTGTTAATACACAAAAACAAATCAAACTACAAAAAGCACAACATCAATGATTAGCAAATTATGATCTAAACTAGTATAAAGCGTTAAAAAAAAATTAAATCTTATTGCTGTACTAAAAAATATATAAAAATATACAGGGGGTAAATTTCAAGGACAATGCACATTTAGCAAATAAATCAAAGACTTTGTTTCATTTTGTTTATTGTTTTTGCTATATGGATATTTCTTCTTATTCACTTCTTGTGTATATTATGTACACATTGCACAGTGTACTATAAAAAATTTCTTTCATCCACATAATTCACTTTTCCATTTAATATTGAACCAATTTATTTCAATGTTGCGCTGAAAGATGACTCAAATTATTATAGACTATGCATACATAATACAAAATGCACACACACACACACACACACACTCACACACACCAAGGTCCTCTTGTTATTTTCTTTATTTATTCTGCTTCTTAATGACTGTAAAATAACAAAAGCTGGAACACAGTTAAGTCCATTATAAATTTATAAAAATAAAAAAGACAAACTAAAAAGTGCATCTGCTTGACTTTTATATTATTTTTGCAGCGAAACATTTTAAAATTAATAATCAATTTGGTACTTTTGATATTTAATTACTTTTCATGGTTTTTTTAAATTATTATTTCGAGAATTTTTTTGGTTTAAACATAACAAAGAAAAAGTAAGTACACACACTTACTATAGAGCCATGAATTATATTTCCTCACATATTAAAGGGGGAAAAAATAGTTACATCTATGCAGGATTTACCCAACCAATCGCACTTAGGGGCGAAATTGTCCATTAATATCGCAAACAGACACATTATTATGATTATATTCCCATCAGTCGTATAAAAACAAAAAAAGAATTACCCAAATATAAACATGTTCATTTTTCTTGTTTCCCCCACTTTTCTTTTAAAACCAAAATGTGACCCAGCACCATGAAACACATTGAAAGGAACATTAACTTTTCGTCGCCAGTCATTTCGTTAGCCAAAATGTTCCATTAAGCTTACATGGATAGAGAAAATATTTTTGTCTGAAATATTGGGGATTCTTCTGTAATAGTATAGCATAGCATAAATGGCACTATAGGCTATTTTGTTTTTAGCCTTTTGCCCTCTAAATATGTTTTTGATTTTTGTTAGGTTTGGCTTCATTCACTGATGACTACTAAGGCATCTGTGTTTTATTCATTTAAATCTGTGTATTAACTGAATACATTTTGTTTTGGAAAAACTTGTCTATGATATTTTTGAATGACTTTGCATTAACTGCTTCATCAGGAAGGTTATTCCATGCATATTTATTACTCTGTTAGTAAAAAAACGTTTTGTGCTAGTCTGGTGTTAGTATCTTTTTGTATAGTTTGAAATTATGGCCACGGGTTCTATCACCCTCACAAAGAGTTTTTTTTGGGTTTTTTTGCTGTCCCATCTTCTGGGACGCACAGTGGCGTTGCTCCCACGCCGCTCGTTCCGAATCCCAATTCGCAGCTACACCCTCCCTCACAAAGAGTTAGTAGGCTGTTACTAGTGTTAGTAGTAGAATAATCGTATAAATGGTGACATATCTTATAAACTTTAATCCCCCAGATTAGCACAAAACGTGGTTTTTTACTAACACTGTAACAGAGTAATAAATGCATGCAATAACCTTCCTGATGAAGCAGTTAATGCAAAATCATTAAATGCATTCACAAATATCACAGACAAGTTTTTCCAAAACAAAATGTATTCAGTTAACATACAGATTTTTTTTTAAAATTGGTCACTATTCAAATTTTCAAGAGATTCTGAATGTGGATGTTGCCCGCATTTAGTGGTCACTGTGTGTATATACCATGTATGTGCGTTTCTCTTTGTGTGTGTGTGTAAGGTTTTTTTCTCTATAAAATGTCATATTTTTGTTCATGAATATTGAATGTATGTTCTTTCAATTTTCAGATATACAAGCCGTGGACAAAAATTACCAGTATGGCTTCAGTTAATGATGATCAGACACGAAAGCAACGATTGACTCGAATACGACCATTTCTAAAAGATTTATGGTAATTTTGCTTTAGTTTTATTCTAATTATATATAGAATATATTACTAATATATATTCTAACATTCACAGTTTGCCACCAATGTGAATCTTTTAATTATTTTTATTTCTTCTCTGAAATTTAATCATTGTTGTAATTCTTAGTAGGCCTACATATATATATATAAATGTGACTTTGTACTGGCATTTGGAGACCAGCATGGACAAAGAGCACATAGCTCGATACATCTGCTTTTAATAAATGTTCCTTTTACAGTTATTTTTACTACTTGTGTTTTCTTTTTTAATGTTCTGACATATACTTTAATGATATATTTGATGATTTATGTTTTTAAATGTATTGTCATGATATTGAGCATTGTTATTTTATTTTTAGACTTGTTATAATTTTCTTTTTCAGTTTTTGTTTGCTTGATCATTTGATGGGTTATTTAGTTGTTCTTAAAAAAATCACAATGGGAAAAAGAATAATGCATTTTTTGACAATATGTAACTGCTAACTTTTCTATAAGTTTCAAACTGTATTGTATATGGTTGTTTTTTTGTTTATAATATCTACACATCATTTGTGTCTGTATGTGTGTGTTTGAGGGAGAGAGAGACAGAGGAGAGTTCCTTTTTCCTATGATATATTAAGCAAGCTTAAGTTAACACTGGAACATTAATAGTTTTACTTTTAGTAAAACTTTTATTTGGTACTGTATAAAAATCAAAGATAGACATTTGTGTGTTTACTAACAATTGGCTATTGCTTAACCCACATTTTATTTCTAATAATATAACAGAAGTCCACAATTAGTTCAGTGTCAATTTCAATAACCTCTCAGTCATGCTTAACAATTACATTTTACAGATTAGACTTACCAGAGACTTGATTAGTAGGTTAAAATTTGAAGTTGGGTTATTGGGTATGGATGAAGTTATAATTCTAACTGGTTAAGTTATAATAACTGGTTTATGGCGTAAAATTGCAGCCTTCAGAAAATCATGTCTATCCAGTTCTTTGGTCCCATTGCAAATGGATACGGACAGTTAAATATGTGTTAATATTTTAATGTACTTAAAGTAAAACATTTTGTTTTTGTTTTTGCAGTGCGGAGAAAGAACCAAGAACTAACAGGGTAAGATAAGAATCTGTGTGGTGTGTATGTGTGTGTTGTTTCTGCCATGTGCCTGTTTCGTAGTTTTTCAGTTAAACTTAAAGCATTAAGAATGAAGGAAGAAAGAAAAGTAGAACTAGGCATCTCATAATTTGATTAGCTATAAGAAAAGAAGGCACAGGGCCATTTCCGTACTAATTGTCATGGATGTTTTTGTTTATTTCTAATAATAGACATATGATATATTCATTATCGATTGAGGTATTTTGCTTTTTTTTTTATTCAAGGAATTTTTTGCCTTTTCTTTCAAAATAAATGTCAAAGTTCTTTTTTGTTTGCCTGTTTCCATGAATGTCAATAATTCTTTAGTTTCTTCCAAATTTTTTTAAAGGGTCACAAGAACCACTATGAGAAGGCCGCCCTGCACACCTTGTTCTTTAAGCATCATGTAATGACACGTGCTGTGTTTGTCCTTGCAGGACAGTCTGCTGACGCTGGTGCAGGACCTCAAGGAGGAGGGCAACCAGCTGTTCAAGGAGAACCACTATGAGAAGGCTGCCCAGCACACCTTGTTCTTTGTTTAAGCATCATGTAAAGACACGTGCTGTGTTTGTCCTTCCAGGACAGTCTACTGACGCTGGTGCAGGACCTCAAGGAGGAGGGCAACCAGCTGTTCAAGGAGAACCACTATGAGAAGGCTGCCCTGCACGCCTTGTTCTTTGTTTAAGCATCATGTAAAGACACGTGCTGTGTTTGTCCTTCCAGGACAGTCTACTGACGCTGGTGCAGGACCTCAAGGAGGAGGGCAACCAGCTATTCAAGGAGAACCACTATGAGAAGGCCGCCCTGCACACCTTGTTCTTTGTTTAAGCATCATGTAAAGACACGTGTTTGTCCTTGCAGGACAGTCTACTGACGCTGGTGCAGGACCTCAAGGAGGAGGGCAACCAGCTATTCAAGGAGAACCACTATGAGAAGGCCGCCCTGCACACCTTGTTCTTTGTTTAAGCATCATGTAAAGACACGTGCTGTGTTTGTCCTTCCAGGACAGTCTACTGACGCTGGTGCAGGACCTCAAGGAGGAGGGCAACCAGCTGTTCAAGGAGAACCACTATGAGAAGGCTGCCCAGCACACCTTGTTCTTTGTTTAAGCATCATGTAAAGACACGTGTTTGTCCTTGCAGGACAGTCTACTGATGCTGGTGCAGGACCTCAAGGAGGAGGGCAACCAGCTGTTCAAGGAGAAACACTATGAGAAGGCTGCCCAGCACTACCAGCACGCCCTGTTTGTGGCCTCCGTCCTGGAGGACCGCTACTACCAGGAGGTGGGGGAGGACTTCATGACCACGCTGTACTCCAATGCGGCCCTCACCTTCCTCAAAATGGTGAGAAACTGAATTGCTTTCTGCATGAGAAAATCTTGGGGATATTCTATTCAATCGTGTGGGCAAAGGTCCATGGCCTCACTGTATTCACATCACAATCACAATAACTGGTGATTTTCCTCAAAATGGTGAGGAACTTCATTTGTGCAGTGATGCACCCAGGATGGAAAAGTGATAGGACAAACTGTCCTGAAAAACAAGAAAATCTGTAGGACAAAATGTCCTTGCTCTTAATCTTACAGAAATTAACAGGACAAAGTCTGCCAGTGTTAAATTTCAATAGGACATTTGTGCTTTCAGGGGACCACAATTTGTCAGTAGGATATTTTCAGTACTATGACTTTGGCCTCGGGACATCACTGTCGGTGAAGGAATTGTCAGAGGATTTTCACGGGGTTTTAGTTGTAAATGCCTTTCTCATTTTTTGATGTTTTGACAAAACTGATTAAAGACTTTACTCACACTAAAACTTGAACATTTTTATGACATCACATCCACAATATTTTTCTTCTTAACCTTCTCCAAGCTTTTGACTGTAAATGAGGGCCCATTCTGATGTTCTGTTGCAACTGTTATCGCAAAATTGTTTAAGTTTGATTTAGGGAATTATGCTTTTAGTATGATGATCCCCTTATTTCCCGAAGGATTGAAAATTGCGGACAGGAAATTGACATGTGGTGAAAGAAAGACCTTTTTATGCTTTTAGTGGATATTTTTTCCTCCAAAGCATACATCCAAGGCATTTTAAAAAGGAGAACGTATGTGATATAACCCCTGTGGGCTCCCCCTGTACC
>CM065680.1:13994519-14021270 GCA_017654935.2 Phymorhynchus buccinoides | reverse complement strand
ATGAGCGTAGATGCATCATGCTGCCATTATGCGCCTAACTAAGAAATAGTTAGGCCCAGCATGTCCAACTTCGGCTGAAGAAATCTTTGTAAGAATTAATAGAAAAAAAGGCAGGAGAATGGACCAGTTAAGTAAGATAGAAAGATAGCAGTTGACAGTAAGCTAAGGGAAAAGGCTGAGTCAAAGAGAGTGACAGATTAGAAGAAGTTACAAGCACAAAACTTCCAGAAGGTGGGGAAACTATTAGTATGAAAGACCCCCCAGTATCCCCACAGGGGACTACAGTTTGATGAGCATGGCAGTGACGCTGGATACTTTATCATAATGGCTTGCCATTTTTCGAATTAAAGTTAGGTTTATGTCCTCTCGGCTACAATGAGCACATGCAGGACGAATCATCAACCAACCACCATTCGCCGATTTGCTACCATCTTTCTTTCCATTTCTCGCTTTTGTACTCCCAGTTAAGTAACAGAAAATTGCAACAGATGTGTTTGTTTGTGACAGCTTTGCATATTAAGCCAAACAACCTAAACTACTGAACCAATAATATTGGAAATTGGCAGCATTGTCTTTGATGTCATTGTCATGTTGATAATGATGTTGTTATATTATTTTACCCAATTGGAGCAATGTGAAAATATTAAAAAAATTGTGTGGATAAAGTGCGTCAGTATAGTTGTAAACGTTTCAGTTAAGATAATTCTTCAAACCAGAAAGTGCTTCACTGGAATTCAAGATAAACTTTGACAATCAATCACACGCTTTGGCTCATGTGAGTTGGAGGAAAATGTAGCCCATGGAACACATAACTTAGCGTGGAAATGAACAAGTTAAGCAGATTTCTTTGCTGGCTTCTCTCTCTTCCCCTGTCCACTCGTCTAAAAAAACAGGGAATATGCTTAGGTGAATTGTAAATGTAATTGTTGATTTTTTACTTCAATTGAAAAATGTGCTTTGCACAGTCTTCTTTTTTTATGTGTGCCTGTATTGTAAGTAAACAACTTTGGTTGGTTTTTTTAAAAATTCAAGACATTTTGCAGAGGGTTGGGACATTAACCAAAGAATACTCCAATAAATCTATCTGGATTGTTATCTGGAGAAATGAAGTGAAATTCTATTTCCATATATTACTTTTTCTTTCACACTCACAGTAGTTAAGGCAGCATATTGTGCCTCACGTTCTTTCACACTCACAGTAGTTAAGGCGGCATATTGTGGCTCACGTTCTTTCACACTCACAGTAGATAAGGCGGCATATTGTGCCACATGTTCTTTCACACTCACAGTAGTTAAGCCGGCATATTGTGCCTCACGTTCTTTCACACTCACAGTAGATAAGGCGGCATATTGTGCCTCACGTTCTTTCACACTCACAGTAGTTAAGCCGGCATATTGTGCAACACGTTCTTTCACACTCACAGTAGTTAAGCCGGCATATTGTGCAACACGTTCTTTCACACTCACAGTAGTTAAGCCGGCATATTGTGCAACACGTTCTTTCACATTCACAGTAGTTAATGCGGCATATTGTGTCACATGTTCCTTCACCCTCAAAGGCAAACAAATAAACGTACAGGTTTTTGTTCCCGTCGCACAATACTCCCTCTTCCTTTTGATTTTTAAAGGCAGTGGTTACTTACTGCTTTTCTGAAAGAATGTACAACCAGACATCAGGCTGAGTGTGTGTATGTGTGTGTTTGTATAAGAGAGAGAGAGAGAGAGAGAGAGAGAGAGAGAGAGAGAGAGAGAGAGAGTGTGTGTGTGTGTGTGTGTGTGTGTGTGTGTGTGTGTGTGTGTGTGTGACTTTAAGTGTGTTCATGCTCTGTGTACAAATCAAGCAGGTAAAATATATCTGCCATGTGTATGCGCTTGTAGAAGTCAAAACCAGCTTGGTTGTGGAAAATAGTAGGTAATATGGGGGGGGGGGGGGGGGGGGGTCAGCATATGAGAGAAATGAAGAGGGGAGTTAAGGAAGGGACAGAGGGACTATAAGGATAAAGTAGAACAGCAGTTTCAGATGGGCAGAATCTTAGATGCATGGGATGGGCTTCAAACTTTAACTGGCCAATCAAAGAAACGAACAGCAAATTGCCAAATGACAAGAGAAGAACAGAAGGATTTTTCTAATGAGCTAAATGACTTTATTGTCGCTTTGAAAGAAATGATCTAGAGGGAGATCTAAACGGGGTAACATCACAGTTAACAGAACAAAGTATCAATGCAAATGAAGATCATGAATTTGAGGTTCAAGAAAGAGATGTTCAGTCCATATTTCAGAAACCAAATGTGAGGAAAGCTGTGGGACCAGATAATGTGTGTGGAAGATTCTTGAAAGCATGCTGTTTTCAACTGTGTGGTGTTTTGCTCTCCATTTAACTGGTCTTTACATGATTGTGTTGTACCATGTATCTGGAAAAATTCTACAGTTACTCCTGTCCCTAAGAAAAAGAACCCTGCCACACTGAACGATTACCGCCCTGTTGCCTTAATATTGCCATGAAATGTTTTGAAAAGATTGTCCTTCACCGCCTTCTTTCTTTTACTAACCAACTCCTTGACCCCTTTCAGTTTGCCTACAAACGGTGTAGAGGAACAGACGATGCCATACTGACCCTTCTTCACAATGTCTTTCTTCACTTAAATATCCCCAACTCTTTTGTTCGTATTTTATTCGATTTCTCCTCTGCCTTCAATACAATACAGCCCCATTTACTGGCCCAGAAACTATTAGACCTGAATGTTAACCCCAAGCTCATTCTCTGGATAACCAATTTCCTACGCAATAGAACTCAGTCTGTCCGCTTTCAATCTGCTCAGAACGTTCCACTTCTACAGGTGCCCCCCAAGGTACAGTTTTGTCCCCAGTTCTTTTTACATTGTACACAAATGACTGTAGAGGCACTGAAGAAACACCTGTCATTAAATACTCAGATGATTCTGCCATCAAAGATTTGTCAAACTCTGATTCTGTGTACTTCAGTGAAGTCAAAAGGTTTTGTTCATGGTGCAAAGATAATTATCTGGATTTAAATGTTGCTAAAACAAAAGAACTGCTTGTAGATTTTCGTAGAAACCCAGTGCCAGTGCCACATTTGGAAATTGATGGTGAAACGGTTGAAAGAATTGATGAGTACAAATACCTAGGCACAGTTTTAGACAAGAAACTTACTTTTGATAAACACATTGAGCATATACATAAGAAGTCAGTCCAGGATCTTTTGTTTACAGAGGCTAAGGAATATTGGTGTCTGTTCAGATATCCTTCGAACCTACTACCGATTTTGCATTGAATCTGTTCTTACTGTGTCATTTATCTGTTGGTATGGAAGCTTGAGTGTAAAATGTAAGCGCATGTTGAGTGATATGGTGAATGTGTGCAGTAAGGTTGTGGGTGCAAGGCAGAGTGGTATGCAAGAGTTGTATGACAGACAAGTAGTCAAGAAAGCCAGGAAAATTCTTAATGATAACAGTCATGTTCTGGCAAAATACTATGAAGTGTTACCATCGGGCCGTCGATACAGAACTCTAAAACTGAAAATAAGAGCACAGAAAACTTTCTTACCAAGATCAATTCATCTGTTGAACTCTTATGAGTCTTAATGCAATGCATCGAGTGATTGTTTTGCTGAGCAGCCTGTCCATCTCCTTGGGATTGAATTTGTGCAAGCCTATTTGTAGTCCCTTTGTTCTGCAATAGATTACTGCTGTGTATGTCCTTGACTAAATTGTCTGTGTAGAGATGGTGTGGGTACTATTATTGCTGCATTTTTAAGCGTTATTCTTGCCTCGTTTTTCAAGTGATTCTGGCTTGATTTAAAATGTATTTTAAATGTATTTTTTAAATGCGTTTTGCTTTTACTTTTAGTGGAGCATTTGTTCGTATTCGTCCAGTTTGTTAATTACAATATTGCAGTGTTATTAGTTATTAGTTTATATTCTTTAATTGTTGATGCGTGCGTGCACGTACGTGCGTGTGTTTCTGTTTTGCATGTGTGTCTGCTGTGCGTGTGTGTGAGTGTTTCAATGTTGATTGTAAAGCGCTTTGTGCTCGATAAAAAGTGCTATATAAATATCCGTTTATTATATTATTATTATTATTGATAAATGTGTTTATCCCTTTCGCCGCCAAAGTCGCATTTTAGCACCACACCTATGTCACTAAAAGGCATCAAATTGGGGTCTATTAGTATTATCCAAAGAGCCAATTTTCTTAGTTTTGGGAAGTGAGGATATACCTTATTTTATTATGTCACTGAAGAATCCCCAATACTGCGGATAGATTTTGTTCTCTACCCAGGTAAATTTAATGGACAATTTTGGCTGAAATATGGCCGGCGGTGAAAGGGTTATTGTTGTTTTTATGTGCACCTGGCTGCAATTTTTCTGTTATGAGATAATAAAGATGATTTGATTTGATTTGATTTATTTGATTTGATGTTTTGTTTTACATTTAGTGACAATGGTCAAGTGTGGGGCTGGAGGGAGGCTAGGAAGCAGAGTCATTGTGGGTCTTATATTTTCACATGTCTTTTATTAAATTCTCTTGTAAAGAAAGCACTGAGAGCCCCATGACGTAGGACAGGAGCAGTATAAATTCTCAAACTTATTTTGATTAATTAGACAAAAGGGTGTATGTCAACCATTGAGAGTTCAAGTCTACCAACCATTAACACTATTGTGACTGGCACTGCGTCAGTGAAGCCACTGTGCTGGCCTGAGGCTGCACTGGAAAGATTACTGTGGAATAACTGCTTGTGATCAAAGACTGCAGAACCGAAATCCGCCCGATTTTTTTTCCTTCCCTGGTGCCCGATGACGCCGATTGCGCCCGCTGAACGCCAGGTCTAGTAGTTTCACTTTCTCCCTACCCACAATGCAATATACTAGGTTAGTTCTTCCTGTTCCTGACACTCACTGATCCGTTTTTGGTCTTTACAGCAAGGGAAAGCACCCAATAGTCTTTTTGAACGGATTTTTCGAAGTGACCCCAAATTTTTTTCTTCTTTCCACGTGACGTGTGCAGTATTGACTCGGCGCGATGCTCGGAGCGCCATTACGGATTTTTTCTTCTAATTCATGGTTTGTTGTGTGACATTGTGTAAGCTTTCGAATGAAAATATCATCATTGCTATTCAATATGCATCTTTCAGAAATGAAATGTGAGTTACACTGTATTCTGGGTGATGTTTTTAATGAAAAGATTTGGTGTGACGTTCGGAGTTAATGCCCTTGTCTCAGGGACTGGGATCGATTCTCGGTTCGAATGGTCAGTAGTCATTGGGTTAAGAGCCTAAATGAAGTCTGATATGCACCAAACTTTGTGTACTTTATAAAAAATGGATGCTTAATTCAATTTTATGCTTTATGAAAATATTGCATGAACGATTTAAAGCTGCTTGACTTTGAGATCGAACTCCGCGACGAGATAGAACAATTCTGCCGATAACACTTTTTGTTGTCACATTCTCACTCTAGAGTACTCATACTGGGCACTCACTGTTCAATTTAATCAGTACTTACATTATTTTCACTTCTTTCATCCTTAAACCTGACTGATTGCCAGCATTACTTCCGTCCTCATCAAGTTCGAGCAACCAAACAATCTCCTCGCCACTCAGACCTCTAATTTTTGACAATTTTCATGCAAAAATCTCAAATTTCGACGAACACCGCCATTTCCGCTTCACTATTCAAGCCTATTCAAGGGAAGTAACTGTGAAATCAAACAAGAAAAGTCTACTGGTATAGGTTCCCGTCACGGAAGTGTTAATTGTTCTATATCTTTGCTGTTTGCTTCTATTGTAAATATTGTCAGTACTCTGGCAGTTTGTCTGTCTTGCATAAGTTGTGTCAAAAATAAGATGAATAGGCTTATCGGTTATCCTGACTACACAAAAAATGTATGCCCTGCATTTGGCTGTTTCTTACATTTTCTTTTTTAGGTGATTACAAATCCCTAAAAATGTATTATTAAAAGAATGTCTTGTAATCATTTTAGCATTTATTACATGGGCATGTGTATCAATAAAATCAAGTTCAGGGTTGTTGTTTGCCGTCAGCCTTCGGCGATTCGCCGAAAATTTAAAAAAATGTCCTAAAAGTCAACCGTCCTGTCGGCCCAGTGGGCCGAAGGTTTGATTACCAAATCGGCACGAGTATGTCCGGTTTTTTTTATGAACAACGAAGTGTATCCGGTTTTTTTATGAACAACGAAGTGAAACAAAGTTTGCTTGCACCGCATGTGACTGAGATCAAAAAGCTAACTTTGTCGCGTCATGATTTTGCTAGCACAAGACCAATTGCCTCGTGAGAGTTGCTTCCCTTGCTGCTTATGGCGGACGTTTGCCACACTGTAGTGTGATCTTGTCGTCCTTTAGCGTCAGTGTTTCACTGGTTTTTGATTGAAATGCCTCCCAAAAAGAAGACAAAACTTATAAGCGAGAGAATCTGAGAAAAAAATATGAAGTGATCTGACAGTTAAAAAAACAAATCAAATTCATTGTTATTGAGAGTTTATGTTGACCGAGTGAGAGGGCCTAAAATTGCTGAAATTGGCCTAAGGTTTTGTGGCTGTTTAGGCCAAATGGCCTAAAGTGAAAATTTCTAGCACCATCTCTGAAGTTACAGTATGAGTGAACAGAGGTGTCTGGACTTTTAGCACTGCAAACATACACACATATTGGCATGCTCTTTTTTTGCAGTTCTACAATTACAAAAGAACACAGACCAGGTAAAGGAACAAAAAGTATGTAGACAGAAAAAAATAGGGATAACAAGCATACACTGATACAGAAACTGAGAAACAAGAGCGTAAAGATCTGTGAAACTCACAAACATGAAAAGCTTGTCTGCACACACACACACACACACACACACACACTCATAAGCACACACACACAGACAAACATACACACATACTGAGCTACTTGCACAAAATAATTATACTCATGCATGCCTATTTATGCAAATAAATCACACCCATGCATTTTTTTTTTAAAAGAAGGCCAATAAACACATACACATACATGTACAAACACATTCACAGAATTAACACATTCTATGCCTTTCTATACTTGCATTGGTTACTGCAATCTGTTATTCTGGTTTTCTTCTATCGCCAATTTGACATCAATTGTGCTCATAAATTCAGCTAAATAATCTATGCTTGTCGCATCTTGTGATCTTCGATTAACTTAAATTTTAAGTGTGAAAGCAGTGAAATAACACTCCAATCACTTTGCCTTCAGGGAAGGGGTGTGGGGGCAGTCTGTCCTTAGTTTTTATTAGCAACAGGTTTTCTGTCAAATTTTGAACAAGGGAATACACTCCTTGCATTTTGAGGAGCACTTTTGTTTTGCTGTCATTACTTCCCTTCAACCAGTAATGAAAGTGAAAAGTTAGTCATGCAGAGTTGAAACCTGTGGAAGGTGCCTGCATGCATGCTACACGACCCGCATGGACGATGGTAAACAACATATTTATGACGGTGCATGGGAAAAACCTACATAAGTCGCTCAGGTTTTGAGCAAAATCCCCAAATAGTCAACCCCCCCAAAAGTATCAATTTTCTATTTAGAGCATATTTATGTCTATTTTTATGTATTCTACCAGCATCCACAACATGAAAGACAATTTTGAATGATTTCTTTGTTTATCTGATTGTTTTCTAAAACAAAGAGGCAAAATAGTATCTTCTATATAATATTAATAATATAACGTCACTTTACACTTGTCGTGTAGTTGTTTGTTTGTTGTATGTTCCAGTGACGTTGCAGTCTGTTTCAGTTTTTTGTATCTTCTATGCCCAATTTCTGTATTTGGTCTATTTTGAATGCCAAACTTCAAATATTATAAAATAAAAACTAGATAACTCAGTTCGGTTTTCAAGGAATCTTTGTTCCACCATGAAAAATCAAAATCTCAATTTATGCCAAAATTCCATTATGTCTGTTTTTCCCATGCACTGTCACATTTAGCCAACTTTCATCAATCAGATTTTCTAGGAAAAGGCAGGAGAATGATCCAATAAGGCAGAAAAATAGTAAATGACAGTAAGAAAAGGAAAAAAAAAAAGCAACAAGCAAAAGACAGTTAAAGAAAGTGATTGATTAGAAGAAGTTACAAGCACATAATGTCCAGAAGGTGAGGGAACTATTTGTACTTGAAACCCCTAATATCCCTTCAGAGATGAGGGTAAGGAAATGTGTTCACATCAGGGTTCAAATAATTAAGCATTCCACGATACTAATCAGTGTATAGAACAAGAGCAGCACACAAACAATGAAATATGTAGACAGAATGACAAACACACCAATACAAATCAAAGTTACTGCACTCGTTAACAATTCATTCCAGTGTTGATTCTATTATGCTTAAAAGGGTGTAACTGTAAGAGCCCCTTCATTTGAAAAAAGTATGAAAAAAGGCTTTTCACCACTGACGAGGAAAAAAAAAAAAATGTTCACTGTATGTTTGTATGCATTTTAAAAGATTACATGATTGTAATTTGTACGGTTTTTGAAGGGTGCCACATTTTGGACACAAGGTGCAAAATTGCTTGCAGCCGAGAAACGTAAAATGCATAAATCTTATGTAGGACGCATCAGAATGAACACCGGTTCAAAAAATAAAGCAGCAGTAATATTGTTCACAGAAATAGGGTAACTCACACTGGGTTGCACTTTCACTCCTTCCTTTGCCTCGGCCAAAGCGTCTTTGTAGCGCTTCAACCCCTCCAAGGCCTGTGCCTTACGGTACCTCGCTTTCAAGTTATCAGGCTGGATCCTTAGGGCTGTTGAAACACACAAATAGACAGCAATCCATTCAGTGAGTACATTTCGTATTTTCGGTATTTGGTATATTCAAGTCATAGAGACTTTCTGTGAAATTCCGGCTGCTCTCCCCTGGAGAGCGCGTCACCGCAAGCGCAGCGCCTAACCAATTTTTTTTTTTTTAGGGGGGCAGGGTGGGAAGACTTGGAAAACCTAGCTATCAATTTGGCCATACCAGGCAGTGAGATTTCTCCCTGCTCTTACCGACTTTCAACTGCCATGGGATTTTTATGTGCGTAAAGCGCACAGGTCAGACTAGCTTTAAGTCCCCATCCGAAGGACTTGACGTTCAGTTCGATTTACCTGTCGAACTAGAAAGGGCGAGGCCGGGATTCGAACCCGGGTCACTCACATTGCAGTCATGCGATTACATTCGGCAGGCGAACGTCTTAACCACTCTGCCACCTTTCTCTCCTTACATAACCCATTATGTAACAAAAAATAACAACCCATTCACTAATTCAGTACAAAACATAACAAGAACAATGAATAGTTTTGAGCACAAAACAACCCATTCACTAATTCAGTACAAAGCATAACATTAACAATAACAATGAATAGTTTTGAGCACAAATTAAACATAACAATCCATTCACTAATTCAGTACAAAACATAACAATATTAACAATGAATAGTTTTGAGCACAAAACATAACAATCCATTCACTAATTCAGTACAAAACATAACAATAACAATGAATAGTTTTGAGCACAAAACATAAAACCCATGACAGGTTTCCTTTGCCTCAGTAATTTACTTTTCACACACACAACCTAAGTAATAAGCATGCTTAAATTTAAAACCAGCAAATTGTGTTATTTTTAATTAGTATGGTATTGCAAAATCACCAATAACGTTATATTAATTATAGCCAAAGCATTTTTTTCAAAAGCCTGAAAAGGCTGAAGTCATGCTCAATTGTGCAAAATTATTTGAGGGTGGCATGCTCCATGATTTAAATTAAAATCACTTTAAATTTGATTCTTCAATGTTTTGCCTTCTTCCAGGAACCTTTTGATACATTGTGTCAGTCAAAGGTTATTTTAACATTTTGTTAAACAGCTATTAATATTTTTTCATGTAAAAATCTATTACCGTATTTTTCTGACTATAAGGCGATACTTTTTTTCCCCAGGCTCAGACCCCTGCGCCTTATAATGTGACTGATAAAATAGAAAATATAATAATAAAATCTGAAATTTGGGCAAAACATTTGGGGGGGGGGGGGGGGGGGGCGCATTATAGT
Source organism: Phymorhynchus buccinoides (assembly GCA_017654935.2). Classification (NCBI taxonomy): domain Eukaryota; kingdom Metazoa; phylum Mollusca; class Gastropoda; order Neogastropoda; family Raphitomidae; genus Phymorhynchus; species Phymorhynchus buccinoides. The sequence goes on along the minus strand of CM065680.1, from coordinate 14,011,190 downwards.
TTTATACAAAGGTGTGCCTTATAATCCGAAAAAAATACGGTAGGTAGTTTTTACAGTTCTGAAGGAAACCAAAATTGCATTATCAATGATTCAAATAACAATGTCCTATGAAGAAACAATATTGTATAAGATACTGTTACAACTGACATCGACAAAATCTACTCACCATTATCAGCATACTGGAGAGCTTCTTGAAGTTTGCTCTGAAACAAAATCGATGCAAAACTTGTCATATATAAGTTATAATTTGCTAGGGGACAAAAACAGCAACACACACTCTTAGCTCATAACAATAACAGCAAAACAAATTACAACAAAATTGCAACAACATAAAAAACCCACACAAAACCAAACAAATTAACAGATGGAACAATTTCAAAACGTATCCACAGAATCGCACATGGAACAAAAGCCGTGAGTCTGGCATCATCAATTGAGAATAATGAATGATGTAATCCACTTAAGACTAGGGTACAGGGGAGCCCACAGGGGTTATGATCACATACAGTATCTCTTTTTAAAATGCTTGGATATGCTTTGGAGGAAAAAATATCCACTAAAAGCATAAAAAGGTCTTTCTTTCACCACATGTCAATTTCCTGTCCGCAATTTTCAATCCTTCGGGAAATAAGGGGATCATCATACTAAAAGCATAATTCCCTAAATCAAACTTAAACAATTTTGCGATAACAGTTGCAACAGAACATCAGAATGGGCCCTCATTTACAGTCAAAAGCTTGGAGAAGGTTAAGAAGAAAAATATTGTGGATGTGATGTCATAAAAAAGTTCAAGTTTTAGTGTGAGTGAAGTCTTTAATCAGTTTTGTCAAAACATCAAAAAATGAGAAAGGCATTTACAACTAAAACCCCGTGAAAATCCTCTGACAATTCCTTCACCGACAGTGATGTCCCGAGGCCAAAGTCATAGTACTGAAAATATCCTACTGACAAATTGTGGTCCCCTGAAAGCACAAATGTCCTATTGAAATTTAACACTGGCAGACTTTGTCCTGTTAATTTCTGTAAGATTAAGAGCAAGGACATTTTGTCCTACAGATTTTCTTGTTTTTCAGGACAGTTTGTCCTATCACTTTTCCATCCTGGGTGCATCACTGCACAAATGAAGTTCCTCACCATTTTGAGGAAAATCACCAGTTATTGTGATTGTGATGTGAATACAGTGAGGCCATGGACCTTTGCCCACACGATTGAATAGAATATCCCCAAGATTTTCTCATGCAGAAAGCAATTCAGTTTCTCACCATTTTGAGGAAGGTGAGGGCCGCATTGGAGTACAGCGTGGTCATGAAGTCCTCCCCCACCTCCTGGTAGTAGCGGTCCTCCAGGACGGAGGCCACAAACAGGGCGTGCTGGTAGTGCTGGGCAGCCTTCTCATAGTGTTTCTCCTTGAACAGCTGGTTGCCCTCCTCCTTGAGGTCCTGCACCAGCGTCAGTAGACTGTCCTGCAAGGACAAACACGTGTCTTTACATGATGCTTAAACAAAGAACAAGGCGTGCTGGGCAGCCTTCTCATAGTGGTTCTCCTTGAACAGCTGGTTGCCCTCCTCCTTGAGGTCCTGCACCAGCGTCAGTAGACTGTCCTGGAAGGACAAACACAGCACGTGTCTTTACATGATGCTTAAACAAAGAACAAGGTGTGCAGGGCGGCCTTCTCATAGTGGTTCTCCTTGAATAGCTGGTTGCCCTCCTCCTTGAGGTCCTGCACCAGCGTCAGTAGACTGTCCTGCAAGGACAAACACGTGTCTTTACATGATGCTTAAACAAAGAACAAGGTGTGCAGGGCGGCCTTCTCATAGTGGTTCTCCTTGAATAGCTGGTTGCCCTCCTCCTTGAGGTCCTGCACCAGCGTCAGTAGACTGTCCTGGAAGGACAAACACAGCACGTGTCTTTACATGATGCTTAAACAAAGAACAAGGTGTGCTGGGCGGCCTTCTCATAGTGGTTCTCCTTGAACAGCTGGTTGCCCTCCTTCTTGAGGTCCTGCACCAGCATCAGTAGACTGTCCTGCAAGGACAAACACATGTCTTTACATGATGCTTAAACAAAGAACAAGGTGTGCTGGGCAGCCTTCTCATAGTGGTTCTCCTTGAACAGCTGGTTGCCCTCCTCCTTGAGGTCCTGCACCAGCGTCAGCAGACTGTCCTGCAAGGACAAACACAGCACGTGTCATTACATGATGCTTAAAGAACAAGGTGTGCAGGGCGGCCTTCTCATAGTGGTTCTTGTGACCCTTTAAAAAAATTTGGAAGAAACTAAAGAATTATTGACATTCATGGAAACAGGCAAACAAAAAAGAACTTTGACATTTATTTTGAAAGAAAAGGCAAAAAATTCCTTGAATTAAAAAAAAAGCAAAATACCTCAATCGATAATGAATATATCATATGTCTATTATTAGAAATAAACAAAAACATCCATGACAATTAGTACGGAAATGGCCCTGTGCCTTCTTTTCTTATAGCTAATCAAATTATGAGATGCCTAGTTCTACTTTTCTTTCTTCCTTCATTCTTAATGCTTTAAGTTTAACTGAAAAACTACGAAACAGGCACATGGCAGAAACAACACACACATACACACCACACAGATTCTTATCTTACCCTGTTAGTTCTTGGTTCTTTCTCCGCACTGCAAAAACAAAAACAAAATGTTTTACTTTAAGTACATTAAAATATTAACACATATTTAACTGTCCGTATCCATTTGCAATGGGACCAAAGAACTGGATAGACATGATTTTCTGAAGGCTGCAATTTTACGCCATAAACCAGTTATTATAACTTAACCAGTTAGAATTATAACTTCATCCATACCCAATAACCCAACTTCAAATTTTAACCTACTAATCAAGTCTCTGGTAAGTCTAATCTGTAAAATGTAATTGTTAAGCATGACTGAGAGGTTATTCAAATTGACACTGAACTAATTGTGGACTTCTGTTATATTATTAGAAATAAAATGTGGGTTAAGCAATAGCCAATTGTTAGTAAACACACAAATGTCTATCTTCGATTTTTATACAGTACCAAATAAAAGTTTTACTAAAAGTAAAACTATTAATGTTCCAGTGTTAACTTAAGCTTGCTTAATATATCATAGGAAAAAGGAACTCTCCTCTGTCTCTCTCTCCCTCAAACACACACATACAGACACAAATGATGTGTAGATATTATAAACAAAAAAACAACCATATACAATACAGTTTGAAACTTATAGAAAAGTTAGCAGTTACATATTGTCAAAAAATGCATTATTCTTTTTCCCATTGTGATTTTTTTAAGAACAACTAAATAACCCATCAAATGATCAAGCAAACAAAAACTGAAAAAGAAAATTATAACAAGTCTAAAAATAAAATAACAATGCTCAATATCATGACAATACATTTAAAAACATAAATCATCAAATATATCATTAAAGTATATGTCAGAACATTAAAAAAGAAAACACAAGTAGTAAAAATAACTGTAAAAGGAACATTTATTAAAAGCAGATGTATCGAGCTATGTGCTCTTTGTCCATGCTGGTCTCCAAATGCCAGTACAAAGTCACATTTATATATATATATGTAGGCCTACTAAGAATTACAACAATGATTAAATTTCAGAGAAGAAATAAAAATAATTAAAAGATTCACATTGGTGGCAAACTGTGAATGTTAGAATATATATTAGTAATATATTCTATATATAATTAGAATAAAACTAAAGCAAAATTACCATAAATCTTTTAGAAATGGTCGTATTCGAGTCAATCGTTGCTTTCGTGTCTGATCATCATTAACTGAAGCCATACTGGTAATTTTTGTCCACGGCTTGTATATCTGAAAATTGAAAGAACATACATTCAATATTCATGAACAAAAATATGACATTTTATAGAGAAAAAAACCTTACACACACACACAAAGAGAAACGCACATACATGGTATATACACACAGTGACCACTAAATGCGGGCAACATCCACATTCAGAATCTCTTGAAAATTTGAATAGTGACCAATTTAAAAAAAAAATCTGTATGTTAACTGAATACATTTTGTTTTGGAAAAACTTGTCTGTGATATTTGTGAATGCATTTAATGATTTTGCATTAACTGCTTCATCAGGAAGGTTATTGCATGCATTTATTACTCTGTTACAGTGTTAGTAAAAAACCACGTTTTGTGCTAATCTGGGGGATTAAAGTTTATAAGATATGTCACCATTTATACGATTATTCTACTACTAACACTAGTAACAGCCTACTAACTCTTTGTGAGGGAGGGTGTAGCTGCGAATTGGGATTCGGAACGAGCGGCGTGGGAGCAACGCCACTGTACAGCCCAGAAGATGGGACAGCAAAAAAACCCAAAAAAAACTCTTTGTGAGGGTGATAGAACCCGTGGCCATAATTTCAAACGATACAAAAAGATACTAACACCAGACTAGCACAAAACGTTTTTTACTATTAAACAGAGTAATAAATGTATGCATGGAATAACCTTCCTGATGAAGCAGTTAATGCAAAGTCATTCAAAAATATCATAGACAAGTTTTTCCAAAACAAAATGTATTCAGTTAATACACAGATTTAAATGAATAAAACACAGATGCCTTAGTAGTCATCAGTGAATGAAGCCAAACCTAACAAAAATCAAAAACATATTTAGAGGGCAAAAGGCTAAACAAAATAGCCTATAGTGCCATTTATGCTATGCTATACTATTACAGAAGAATCCCCAATATTTCAGACAAAAATATTTTCTCTATCCATGTAAGCTTAATGGAACATTTTGGCTAACGAAATGTCTGGCGACGAAAAGTTAATATTCCTTTCAATGTGTTTCATGGTGCTGGGTCACATTTTGGTTTTAAAAGAAAAGTGGGGGAAACAAGAAAAATGAACATGTTTATATTTGGGTAATTCTTTTTTTGTTTTTATACGACTGATGGGAATATAATCATAATAATGTGTCTGTTTGCGATATTAATGGACAATTTCGCCCCTAAGTGCGATTGGTTGGGTAAATCCTGCATAGATGTAACTATTTTTTCCCCCTTTAATATGTGAGGAAATATAATTCATGGCTCTATAGTAAGTGTGTGTACTTACTTTTTCTTTGTTATGTTTAAACCAAAAAAATTCTCGAAATAATAATTAAAAAAAAACATGAAAAGTAATTAAATATCAAAAGTACCAAATTGATTATTAATTTTAAAATGTTTCGCTGCAAAAATAATATAAAAGTCAAGCAGATGCACTTTTTAGTTTGTCTTTTTTATTTTTATAAATTTATAATGGACTTAACTGTGTTCCAGCTTTTGTTATTTTACAGTCATTAAGAAGCAGAATAAATAAAGAAAATAACAAGAGGACCTTGGTGTGTGTGTGTGTGTGTGTGTGTGTGTGTGTGCATTTTGTATTATGTATGCATAGTCTATAATAATTTGAGTCATCTTTCAGCGCAACATTGAAATAAATTGGTTCAATATTAAATGGAAAAGTGAATTATGTGGATGAAAGAAAAAATATATAGTAAACTGTGCAATGTGTACATAATATACACAAGTGAATAAGAAGAAATATCCATATAGCAAAAACAATAAACAAAATGAAACAAAGTCTTTGATTTATTTGCTAAATGTGCATTGTCCTTGAAATTTACCCCCTGTATATTTTTATATATTTTTTTAGTACAGCAATAAGATTTAATTTTTTTTTAACGCTTTATACTAGTTTAGATCATAATTTGCTAATCATTGATGTTGTGCTTTTTGTAGTTTGATTTGTTTTTGTGTATTAACAGGGTTCCCAGGCGCCTTTTATTAGTTTTCAGTCCTTGTGAATTGGTTTTTAGTCAACAGGCCTTTTAACTTAATTTAAGTGCTTTATTTCAGCAAGTAGATCCTTTAAATTCATCAAGAGGTCTTTTTAATGTGTTAATCCCTGTTTTATCAAGACAAAAAGTGTGTTAAGCCCTGTTTTATCAAGAAAAAAAGTGATAAAGAAACAAACATCTAAAAGAATTATCACAAAAAATACTGGCAGTATGCAAAGTTGTCGGTGTCACAGATCGGAGCAGAAGATTCATTGCAAGCTGTGTGAGTCTTTCCGCACCAAGACGTAGTGATTCATTCCATGCATATTGGAATTATGCTCTTGGTCAACAATTGGCATTCGGGTATTCTTCCTATCATGAACATGTCATACATGATACAATCTGGTTGGCAAATGTCCTTTTAGTTTTACAATCTTTTGAGGTCCTTATAAGTGCTTTAAAGGTCCTTTTTTCATTTCATGTTCCAAACCTGGGAACCCTGAATTTAACTTAAGCATTGATGGTTTCACAATGTTGTGGATAAAAAACAAAGGTAAGGTATTTGCTTTTAATTTTATCTAGAGCTGTAAGAGAAGATATCGGTACTTAAAATAAATCAGATGTATTCATTGATCTTTCTATCAATAAACTATCAAATTTACAAGAGGTCCCGTGTGCCCATGCACTTAGCACACGTTAAACCCAGTGCCGGCAGTGGCCACGAAAAAGTTGTCATTTGGTCATAATTTACCCCCCACCCCTTTCCTTCGTCATCAGTCACACATTTTTTTAAAAATTGGGCGGCGCGCCTCTGGCTGCGACGTGCGCTCCAGGTGGGAGCAACCCGAATTTCACAGGAGACAACTCTGTGACTAAACTATGTACCTAATAATAGTAATATTACTGTATAAAAGTGTATTACTAATACTATTACTGTATTAGTACTTTATTCGTCAAATTCCTTATAAATTGTTTTCATAAATGGTTCTTTATCCAGAAGATTTTTAAACATATTAGTACTTGGTGCAAACTTGTTAGATGGCAAACAATTAAAAAAGCGAAAAATTTCGAAATGACTAATCTTGGAACCAAAATTCCTATCACTATTCCTAGTTTTATCTACACAACTTAACACAAAAAAATCTTAATAAAAAAATACAATTTTAAAGTGTTAGGTAATTAAAGCACAAACCTCCCCTCAGTCTCGTCAGTTAAATATCTTACATAGTTGGCGCCTCATGGTTGACAAAGCATGTCGGCAAACGACGCCATTTTTCTTATAAATGTCTTTTCTTTCGAGAGTACGAGAGTGATTGTTCCTAAAAAAGCGTCTTTTCATGGAAATGCCAAGAAACAAGCTGTGTGTTTCATATCATATCAGTTTAGGCTCTGTAGGCTTTTGAAGCCTTTTGCCCTCTAGATATTTTTCTCAAATGTAGATAAGTTTATATTTTCATTTTTCTTTTTTTTGCCCGTGAATTACTTCGGCTATTGTGTATTTGTTTTATGGGTTTTTTTGTTTGTTTTTTATTTCTCCAAATTTGTGGAGTACATAATAGTATTTTAAAAAAATTCAATAAGATTTTTGAACATATTTAGTGATGATGCATTCACAGTTTCATTAGAAAGATTGTTCCATGCAGTTATTACTCTGTTAGTAAAAATGTTTTGAACTGAACGACTTTTATTTAGCTTTTTGTTAGTTTGAAATCATGCCCTCGTGTTCTCTCCTCGTCAGTTAGAGTTAGTAAAGTTTTAGTTGTGTTAGGATAATAAAACTTGTTAAGAATTTTATGCACCTCAATCAAATCGCCTCTTAGACGTCTGTATTCCAAACTAGGTATTCCCAAATACTTTAGTCTGTCCTCATAGTCCATGTCTCTGGTTCTAATAATTGTTTTCGTAAATCTCCTTTGGACACCTTCTAAATTATCAATATGTTTCTCAAAAAGGGACACCAGACAGGATTTCCATACTCTAATAAGGGGCGTACTAATGTTTTATAAAGAGGTAGCATAATTTCCTTTGATTTATTAGTTATTGTTCTGATTAGTAGTCCAGCAGTACGGTTTGCCTTTTTAACAGTATTGTTGATGTGTGGTTCAAAAGAAAAAGGGTAGGGCCAAGGACACTCCCCTGGGGAACTCCACTTGTAACTTGTATTTTAGTGTGTACGTGCGTGTGTGTGTGTGTGTGTGTGTGTGTGTGTGTGTGTGTGTGTGTGTGTGTGTGTGTGTGTGTGTGTGTGTGTGTGTGTGTGTGTGTGTGTGTGTGTGTGTGTGTGTGTGTGTGTGTGTGTGTGTGTGTGTGTGTGTGTGTGTGTGTGTGTGTGTGACAGTGTGTGTGAGAGAGAGAGAGAGAGAGAGAGAGAGAGAGAGAGAGAGAGAGAGAGAGAGAGAGAGAGAGAGAGAGAGAGAGAGAGAGAGAGAGAGAGAGAGAGAGCGAGAGAGCGAGAGAGCGTGTGTTCCAGTGCGTGTGTACGTGCGTGCACATGTCAGGCTGTGTGTGTGTGTGTGTGTGTGTGTGTGTGTGTGTGTGTGTGTGTGTGTGTGTGTGTGTGTGTGTGTGTGTGTGTGTGTGTGTGTGTGTGTGTGTGTGTGTGTGAGAGAGAGAGAGAGAGAGAGAGAGAGAGAGAGAGAGAGAGAGAGAGAGAGACAGAGAGAGAGAGAGAGAGAGAGAGAGAGAGCGCGTCAGTGCGTGTGTGTGTGTGTGTGTGTGTGTGTGTGTGTGTGTGTGTGTGTGTGTGTGTGTGTGTGTGTGTGTGTGTGTTTCAGAACTTCCTTCTTCTTCTTTGGTGGCGATCAGCTTCTATTATTGAAGTACGCACTTCGGGATGTGACCAAGGAAAAAGGAAAAGAAGCAAAGAAGGAAAGAACAAAAAATAAAGAAAGGAAAAGAAGAAGCCTTTTGAAATAAATGATATTTGTTGCATAGATTTCAACTTGATGGTGAATCATTTCCTGTGTACAACTCTTGATAGGGCGGAGGGGGGGGGGAGGATGGGGAGGGAGGAGGAGGGGGGAGGGTCTAGGCCTTTATTTCGCAGTATCCAGGCAAGGCCAATCCGGCTACCGTAGTGGTCACCAGGGACAAGTCCCGACCGGCACAGCCCCTGCGGCCCTTCATTTACCACTAGCTTGACCTACGGCTCCATTGTCTTTGGTGGGTGAGAGCACTGCGGTTGCAGGCTCTCCTCGGCATGGGCTGAGGCGCCAGTCATGTTGAGGTGGCGCAGCAATCTGGCTTCAAAAGATGTTAAAGTTCCCCGTTAATATTGAGTCCGACACGATTTGATGTCAAATACCAGGGAGTTGGTCTGGCGCCCATTTTCTTTTAGCAGGTTTTTGTTGGGGCGTGCTTTCGAATTGTCTCAAATTTCAGGAGGCCATTCTTGAATTTATACAGAGTGGTGAGTCGTGTCTTCTTCCTTCTCTCTTGCAGTGAGGGCCAGGCAAGCTCTTCCAGCATGTTGTCGACACTGGAGGTTGGCTTGTAGTCCTGCATGGCCCACTGACCTTGCTGCACGCCTCTGGACTTTCTCGATGGAGTCGAAACAGGTCATTGTGGTGGGGTCCCAGACAGGGCTAACATACTCCAGAACAGGTCGGACAGGGCTTTGCCCTTCAACTGGCAGACCTTCAAGTTCCTCATAACAAAGCCAAGGGTCTCATTTGCCTTGTTGGTGATGTTGTTCACATGAAGGTCCCACTTCAGGTTGTTGTTTAAGGTCACTCCCAGGTACCTTGCACTGGAGACACTCTGCAGCACGTGTCCATGGAGGTGTAATCTCCAACCAGGGTGTTCCTGCGCCGGCCTTGTCATATGCAGCGTCGTACGCTTCTCCGGGTGGAACGTCATTTTCCAGCGTTCTTCCCATTGCGCAAACGTGTTAAAACCTTTCATCGCCACTTTCGCCTCTTGGCACCACAATGATTTAACACCCATGTCACTAAAAGGCATCAAGTGAGGGTCTGGTATCCAGTGACCTTATGTTCTTACTTGTAAGGATAGGCCCTATTTTATGCATGTCATAGAGGAATCCCCAACATTACAGACAACAAAAATTCTCTACCCGGGTAAGCTTAATGGTAAATTTTGACTGAGGAATGGCTAGGATCTTGCTGGACAAGGCGCTGGTCTTCAGTGGTGGAGACATCTTTGTGGCAAGCAGTTTCGTCGGCAAAGAGACGTGCGGTGGATACCAGGTTGGAGGGCAAATCATTGATGTATAGAAGTGTGTAATCTTGTCTTTTGAATTGACTGGCTTCATGGCGAGTCAATCTTGAGGCGGTCATCCATCTCGTAGTGAGCTAAAGATCGTTGTTTTTTTCGACGACGTGTACTGCTACGGGAACGTGTATAGTAGTAGTAGTAGTAGTAGTAGTAGTAGTAGTAGTAGTAGTAGTAGTAGTAGTAGTAGTAGTAGTAGTAGTAGTAGTAGTAGTAGTAGTAGTAGTAGTAGTAGTAGTAGTAGTAGAGGGACTGGCTTCTGCCTAAGCCTCGCGGCTTATAATATGTCCCATCCAGAATATTTTCTCTAATAAGGTTGCATTTGCATGCGAAAACAATCAAACTATGATTGCAATATCAATCATCATAATTATAAAACATTTCACTAAAATTTTCATTTTTGTCAAGTAGATTTTTGAAGGCGTTAGTAGATGGTGCATTTTTTAGTTCAGGTGGCAGTGAGTTCCAGGAGTTAGCAACTCTGTTACTAAAACAATGCTTTCGTTTGTTAGTATTAAACCGTTGAACTTGTACTTTCCCCTCTTGGTTTCTAGTTGTGTCAGACAAGGATGGTGAGAAGAGAGATTCAAAACTGATATCAACTAAGTTGTGAAAATGTTTGTACATTTGAATGAGGTCATCTCTTATCCGCCTACCCTTTAGTGAATGTAAGTTCAACAGCTTTAATCTATCACTGTAGGTTAAATCTTTACAACATTTTACTAATTTTGTTGCTCTCCTTTGAACTTTCTCAATTGGTAATGATTGTCTCTTAAGATATGGGTACCAGATAACGTTACCATATTCTAAGTGAGGGCGAACCATAGACTTATACAATAACAAAAAAGTGTCCTTATCTATTTTCGTAAATGTTCTTTTAATTATACCCAACATCTGGTTTGCTTTGTATCTCATGACTTGGAGCTTGGGAGCGTCTATGCCTAGTTCCTTTGAAGATACAAGCATTCACTAGGCCTACCCAACAAAACTAGAAGTGTCAAGGCGTCCACGTAGGCCTACTTCGGCTCTCCATCTCTTCAAATAAGCCTAAAGGGCCCGACCCTCTGCATACGACTCAATCCAACTGCGATTCGACTGTGACGATGTCTGTGAGGCTTGATTCCCGTCTAGAAACAATTCTACTAATTTCGTTCACTAAGCTTATGGAGACCCCAATACACGAATCACATAAAAAAAATCTGGCACAAAAATACAGATCATGATTTCATGAGATTCGGTGTACGGGGGACTACACTTTCATACTGAACCAAACCAGTAGGCTAGCTGTGTAGAACTTGTAACATCGATGTGAAGACTGAAGAACGTTGGTCGTGCCATGGCAAGAGATACTTGCAGAGATTAACTACAATAATAATAGTACAACAAATCCCGAAGGTCTCTGTACACATGAACATTTGTCACTCTTTCCCCATTGCAACACGGTGATATTGCCAGTCATATTAAGGTGTGTTAACACTATTCACAAAATATCACTATTTCCCCATGGCAACACAGTGAGTTGTAAATCATATTTATGAGTGGGCTATCACTGTGTTGTCATGGGGAAATAGAAAGATATCGTGATACGTTAACCTCGACGGGTTTGACTGTAGAGACATTAAGATTTAATGGTTCCTCAGAGGACCTGCAATGACGAGAATGGGAAAACCACGGGCAGCACACAAAGGGGATGCTAGCCTACTTTTTGTTTGCACGTGGTGCTCGGTGAGATTAGTCACCACACAGCAGGTTACATTGCCAAGGGTTGAAATAAAGGTCTGGATGCAGGGATTTGTTAATACTTGTATTTTACGCCTTTCCGAGTTATTTGTAGACCTGTTCTGTTTAAGCCTATGACACGCATGGGGTACAGGGAAAATGGGTGGGGGTGGGGGTTAACTTCGATTTTACAAGATAATTCTAGAACCTAATTTGTTTCCTTTTCACTTGCACTGAAACTCCTACTCAGCGTTTGTAATTTTTGTTGTTGTTGATGGTCTTATTGAGTTGTTGTTGTTCGATATGTACAGTAAGTTAACGGCTCATGGTCGTGTAGTTGTTGAATCTCAGTGGAATTCTCTCTCATAACCATTTTTGGAATTAGGCCTAAAAAAAGAAGGGGCAAGATGTAGACTGGGGACAACATTATGGGGACAAATGTGTGGCTGGGGAATTAACTTACGTAGGGTAGGCCCTACTTTGTGAATATCGCTTGAATGACAAAATTGACAACGCAACCTCAAAAATTATTTAAAACTCATATTTGGCGCTGGTGGGATTTGAACTGGCAGCATTTGATACAAGTGATACTCAGTGCGGTGTTAATGAAGCATGCAAGCGCCCTGGGGAAACTAGTTATTTCATTGCTTGTTTATCGGCAGAAATGGTTCCCGTTTGGTTCAGAAATGCACAGACTATTTAACCATCTGGGATCAAGTTAAAGTTAGATGATGGGTTTTTTGGGGGGTTATCTAATGAACAAGTACCGTGACGTCTATGTTCGAGTGATTTCCACTGATAAAAATCTCACGAAAATTAATTTTCTGTTTGGGTGTTAACCCCCCCCAAAAAAAAAATAAAAAAAAATAACAGTCAGTGGTTTGTGATGTCAGACACATTTTTTCCAATCATGCTTATATAAAAGAACAAAAGGAAGGCAAGTGTAGGGCTTATTATATGGGTAAGACGTGGTAAAAAGCGCATGGGCGGGTAAGAAGCCCATGCCAACTATCTCATGAAATAAACACATTCTCTCTCTCTCTCTCTCTCTCTCTCTCTCTCTCTCTCTCTCTCTCTCTCTCTCTCTCTCTCTCTCTCTCGGGCTGAGTGAAAAAAAGCTGTTATTAATTAGCTTATCTCATTAGCCTGAATAAATAACATTTCGTTCGTTCGTTCGTTCGTTCTCTCTCTCTCCCACCCTCTCTCTCATGCCCTATTCTATTCATTTTCATAATTCCCGCCTTCAAGCCGCTGTGGCGTTCTCAAAATGGATTTGTTCTCAACATGTCTGCGCATGTGCGAAATCGATCATGACTTACCATCACATTTTATATTTTGTGTATTCGACACTAAATTGAGCCTAAACATATCCCTAACCCTAACCCTAACCTGAAACTGTCAAATACACACAAAATAATTTAGCACATGCGCAGACATTTTGAGAACAAATGAAATCCATTTTGAGAACGCCACACCGGAATCCAGTTCCACCATATTCTGCAAAGGGTAAAATGCCCTACCGGCCTACCCGTTCCAATCAACCGTGTTTACGTTTGTTTCTGTTATGTATTCGATGATTTGAGCCAGCTTTATCAGAAACATACTGCAACATTAAGCATTTACCGGTAGTCACCGACCGTATCCCCGATAGACCACCCACTTCCACCCCACCTGCCTTCCCACAGTCCCCTCTGCTTCCGGACATGCGCTCTAGCGCAGCTGATGTCGGCCATCCGAGCGCTAAGAATGATGGCTGGCCGGAAGCTAGAAAGACAACAATAGGGGTTTCATCTTCAAGATATCAAACAGTTTTGTTTTTTTAAACGTCGGACTTTCCTGGTAGGGCCTACTGCAATACCTCCAGGATCGTCCCACTATCTTTATAGTTATGAATGTCCCATATGTGCCTGTTCCAGGCCGGAGGACGTTAAGCGAACTTTCATCAAGCTAGAAATTCATCATCCGCCAAACTCACTGGTCGGAACAATCAGTGATATCAAGCCTGCTGTAATAATTGTCTGCTTGGTTTCTTTCGTGATATTTGTTTCAGTAACTTTGCAACAGATTATAGAACTGGGTCTGCAACAATACGTATCAGTGTTACGGCTCAAATCCCAAGCATATTTCCTAATTGTTAGAGAGCAACAAATGTCATGTATGGTGATATTTCAGGAGCTTTTACGAGACATGTAGGGGAAGGGCGGGGGGAATTGGGGGAAGTACTGATGATGGATAATAAAAGGTTAGCATTCAGAAACTGTGTGTTTCCGTAAGTCTAGTCAAATATGTTCAGACCCTGGGGGAAGTTGGTTCTCAGCTTCCATCTCCAGAATTTCCCTCTCTCTTGCGAACTTCCGTGTTTCCCCTGACCTCCTCGACGACCGTACATTTCATGTCCTCCAGGACGTGGTTGGGAGAGCAGAAATGGCGGGTGATTAGAGTTGGTTTGGCTGTTTTGATGTCTGATCTGTGCTCGTCAAAACGTTTTTTCATGGCTTGCCCCGTCTTACAGACATACTGCATCTGCTGGCATCTACACATCCAAAGTGCTGGACACTATCAAAATGTTCGACCTCTCTCAGTCTGTATCTGAGCCCACCCATGCCAGAGGCCATATTGTCGACTGGGTTTTGCATAGGGAGGATGATCGTCTGCTGCAGTCGACGACCGTGAAACCCACTCTGTCATTAGACCATTTCTGTGTCAGATGTGTGCTCCACCTCGCCAAGCCTCTGTCTGCCAAAGTCTACAAAGACGTTCGCCACCTGGCGTCCATCAATATCGAGGCCTTCAGGGCCGACCTCCAGGCACACCTTCCCCTTCAGCCATCTGCAGACCAGCTGTTCGGGGTCCTTCGCACCACCCTGGATCAACACGCCCCCGTCACACGCCGCTTGGTGTCTACCCGTCCCCCCTCTCCCTGGTACAACGCGGTGGGGCCTGAGCTCCAGGACGCCAAGCAGGAGAGGAGGAGAGCTGAGGAGCAGTAGCGTGCCACCCGCCTGACGGTCCATCGGCAGGTGTTCCAGGCTGCCAGGAACCACGTGACCTACATCGTCGATTGTGCCAAAACTGCCTTTTACTCAACCAAGATACTTGCATGCACCACAGTGAAGCAGTTGTTCAGTGTCTCAAGCAGCATTTTGGATAAAGTAAGTCATTCCCCACTCCCTTCTGTTTTTAAAGTGCAAGATCTCCCTAAGAAATTTTCTGACTTTTTCCAAACGAAAATAAGTTCCATCCGTGAAAAACTTGATTCTACTGATGTCCCCCCATCACCAGTCACTGACAGAATGTACTGCGGCCCAGTTTTGCAGAGGTTTGAGCCTGTCACAGAAAAGTTTGTGAAAGAACTGTGTTTAGGCGCTAGTCCCAAATCATGTGAACTGGACCCCATCCCATCATCCCTGTTTTGTGAATGTATCGATGTACTGCTGCCCTATGTCACTCATATTGTAAACGATTCTCTTTTGACTGGCTCCTTTCCTTCTGTCTTTAAATCTGCTATTGTCCGCCCATTGTTAAAGAAACCATCCCTTGACCATGACAATCTCAAAAGCTACAGACCGGTTTCCAATCTCTCCTTTCTTTCAAAAATCACTGAAAGGGTTGTACTTTGTCAACTACTTGCACACCTAGAACAAAATCACCTTCTGAACCCCCACCAATCCGCTTATCGGAAATGCCATAGCACAGAGACAGCCCTTCTTAAAATTGTTAACGACCTTCTTTTAGGTTTTGATGACAACAAAGTTTCTCTCTTAGCTTTGCTTGACCTCAGTGCCGCTTTCGACACTATTGATCATACCATTCTTATTCGCCGACTCAAACATTCTTTTGGCATTCATGATCTTGCTCTTTCCTGGTTTGATAGCTACTTGGCTAATCGTAAGCAGACAGTTTGTGTTAGTGGCAGATACTCTGAGCCGTTCCCCCTTTTGTATGGTGTTCCACAGGGTTCCGTTCTGGGACCCATTCTTTTTGTGCTCTATGCTGCTCCTGTGTCCGATGTTATCAGTCAACATGCCTTGTCTCATGAGAGTTTTGCGGACGATACAGAAGTAAATCAGTCGGCCACTCTTGCTGAAGTCGATGGGCTGGTATCGCGGACACAGGAGTGCATACTTGACCTTAAAATCTGGATGACCCACAACAAGCTGCAACTTAATGAAGAAAAAACTGAAATTATGTTAGCATGCCCAAAGAAAATGCTCAATCTTTCTACCCTTCCAGGCTCTGTCACAATCAACAACACCACTATCTCCTTCTCCTCTTCTGTCCGCAGTCTTGGTGTCACTTTGGATCAAAGTCTCTCCCTTCAGCAGCATGTGTCTAATATCTGCAAATCTGCCTATTTTGAGCTTCGTAAGATTAGTTCTGTTCGTCACTATCAGGTCAGGTCAGGTCAGAGAATGAGGACAACTAGGCCTCGCGGCCTCTTAATGATGCCACAAAAACCTTGGTCTGTGCATTTGTCCTCTCGAGAATAGATTATTGCAACTCTCTTCTTGCTGGCCTTCCAAAATACCTTCTCAACAAACTCCAAAGAATCCAAAATAATGCTGCACGACTAATCCTTAAGTCCTCCAAGTTTGAACATGTTTCTCCCCTTCTGCACTCTCTGCACTGGTTGCCAATCTCCAGCAGGATCAACTACAAGCTTTCTGCTCTTAGCTTTGCTGTCATTTCTGGCTCTGCTCCTACTTACCTGTCTGATCTACTTCATACTTACATTCCATCTCGTCAGCTTCGTTCTTCTTCTGATTCTCGTATTCTACAGCCTCCCTCAATTAAAACGAAAACTTATGGCGAGAGATCCTTTTCTTTTCAGGCCCCAGCTACTTGGAACAAACTCCCTCTGTCTCTCAGACATTCCAACTCCCTGTCAGTTTTCAAAACC
>CM065680.1:13984519-13992019 GCA_017654935.2 Phymorhynchus buccinoides | reverse complement strand
GGCACCCAACTTCCTCTCAGTTTAGTCGCTGTTGACTTTAGTACTTAACATTAGCCCCTGTAATTGTTTAAAAAAAATGTTATCAAAGACTTCTTTTCTTAACCTCCCCTACTTTTTTAATTTTTTAAATCCCGGTCTAGTCTAGACCCCCCGTGGGGATACCGGGGGGGTCATTTGCATAAATAGTTCTCCCACCTTCTGGAAGTTCTGTGCTTGTAGCTTTCTCTAATCTGTCACTCTCTTTGACTCTGCCTTTTCCCTTTGCTTACTGTCATCTACTATCTGTCCATTCTCCTGCCTTTTTTTCACAAAACGCTTTCAAAAACATTTCCTCCAGCCGAAGTCGGACTTGCTGGGCCTAACTATTTCTTAGTTAGGCGCATGACGGCAGCATGACGCATCTGCACTCATAATTGACAGGAAACTGTCTGAGCGATCAAAGAAGAGGAAGTCTAGATCGAAGTTATGATTTTGTCTCTGTTTGAATTTCTGGATGCTTTATCAGATAAAGAAGTTGTATTCTATTTATTTGATTTCATCTCGAGCCCGTACTGTTAGTTTGCTTTAATGTTGTTGTTGTTGTCGTACCCTGGCTAAAAGACTCCAGGGATCATCCCAACAGCCGAAGCACCTGAACACCATGGTACAAATGCACCAGCTAGGGATGAGAACATTACGTGTGTGACCGGTTTTTTATTACCCCGCCACGTTGGTAGCCACACTCCGACTTCGGAGGAGTTTGCTTTAATTAATTCTTCTTTATCTTATTCTCTTGTTCGTCTTTTTTTGTTTCTACTGCGTTTTCGGGACATTTGGCTACAATGGGTGAGGTACATATATGTCTGGTTTTCAGTATTCACTGGTCTCTCCGCTGCGTTCAGCCGACACATTTCTAATTCGGAGGAGCTCAAAGAAGAAAGTTATTTGGAAGATTGTTTTTGGGGGAAAGGCAGGAGAATAGGCCAGTAAGGCAGAAAAATAATTGAAGACAGAAAGCACAAAAAAAAGGCAGAGTCAAAGAAAGGGACAGATAGGAGAAGTTACAAGCACAGAACTTCCATAAGGTAGGGGTACTATCTTAAAAGACCCCCGGAATATTTGAATGACACTTTGGCGGGTGTTTGTATTGTGTTATTGTTACTTTTTTGTGTGTGGTTTTTGGGTTGTTGTTTTTTGCTCGCATGTTTTTTTTCAATATACCTTTTTCATTAAGACCATTTCATGTATTTATTTTTTGCATTGGGTTTACTGACCTGGTACTATTTATACAAAAGACCCCCAGAATATTTGAATGACACTTTGGCGGGTGTTTGTAGGCCTATTGTGTTATTGTTACTTTTTTGTCTTTTTTTTAATAAAAAAAAGTTGTTTGCTCGCATGTTTTTTCCTTATACCTTTTCATTAAGACATGTTTATGTATTTATCTTTTGCATTGGGTTTACTGACCTTTACGATGTGTTCTTCATAGTGATGACCTTTGAAGTGGGTCGAATTTTATTGATCCTTTCGCAAGAATAGAATGTAGAAGATGTAGTAGTAGTAGTAGTAGTAGTAGTAGTAGTAGTAGTAGTAGTAGTAGTAGTAGTAGTAGTAGTAGTAGTAGTAGTAGTAGTAGTAGTAGTAGTAGTAGCAGCAGCAGCAGCAGCAGCAGCAGTAGTAGTAGTAGCAACAGCAGCAGTAGTAGTAGTAATAATAGTAGTAGTAGTAGTAGTAGTAGTAGTAGTAGTAGTAGTAGTAGTAGTAGTAGTAGTAGTAGTAGTAGTAACAGCAGCAGCAGCAGCAGCAGCAGCAGTAGTAGTAGTAGTCGTCGTTGGGGCCTAGTAGTAGTAATAGTGGTGTTGTTATATGAAAGGGTTACTGAAGGCCCCACAGCCCTTTTACGCCCTTTCCTCATTACAATGCATTACAAAAATGTAATACTAGTGTGCATAAGAATAAACAGTTCCTAATTTAGCTGAAATAGCAATTTGTATTCTATATGAAAATGAAATATGTGGATTTAGCATTCATCGAAGCTAATAGTTGGCAAGCAGACCATGGTCACCATGCACCCCCCCCCCCCAGGACTTAACCTAAGTGGATCCACAATGTACCTTAGGGACCACTGAACACGTTTCTGGTTGTTCCCAAGAAAATAACTCATTTGGACTATGAGTTATGGCCCTTGATTTAAGGGTACCCCCTTGTATGCTGACCACAGTCATCAATTTTCAAGTCAAATGTAGCTCATGTGAATGATCAGGAAACCATGTTTCTGTTACTTTTGTAACTAAACCAATGACGTTCAAACTTGGATGTAGGTTCAGTTGTCCAAGCATTCTGTGATTGTTTTGCTTTCAACCCCTCTTTGTTACAAACTATGCAGTCTGGTTTGAAGATAATTGTTTCCACTGAACCAGAAGAACGCCCAGACTGTCTTTGCTCTTGAGTTACTGTTTGTGATTCTGAAGATGATTCCAGTCTATCAAGGTTTTTAGTAAACCTTTGGTAACAGTCACGATGGTAGCCGTATTCCGGCCGTAAATCATCTGGAACGCACTTGCAAGCCTCTTCCATCCGATATGGAGAATCCAGTGGCTGCAATAGTCTTTTCTTGCAAATGCCTTGAAGTTTTATCAGTCTATTCTGAGGTCCTTTGCAGTTAGAGAGATGAACAAATGATCTCTTGTTAGAATCGCTGAAATGAATGACACACGCTTCACCAACAGGGCTGTCTTCACGTTTTCGCTTTCTTGAAGCCATGTCCAGTTGATCATTACACCATGAGGTTTAACCGAGGCGTGGTCACCGCTACAGCTATCTGTATTATTTTTTAAAAATCGGGACTTTACTGGTTTCGTACTGCCTCCGGGCATTGCCTCCAGTATTGTTCCCACCATATTTGCATTTACAAATGTCCCATATGTGTCTGATTCAGATCAAGAGGACGTAAAACTCCATTTTCTCTCTCTCGTGTGTGTGCAAGCAATGACAGGGGTCTGGGGGCCGGCGTAGGCCCCCTGTGGGTTCTAGGGGCAACGCCCCCCTGAAGCTGAAGCCTTTTTAAAACAAAATAAAGTGCGAAAACCCCTTTAAATGGCACCTAAGAACAATTACACAGTAATAATGACTTCTTTCTTAATCTCTCTCTCTCCCTCTATCTCTATCTCTTTTTTTAAATTTTATTTTTTTTATTCTTTTTTTTTGGGGGGAGGGAGGGGTGGGTGGGTGTTACGGAACCCAGGTACCTCCCCCCCCCTGGATCCGGCCCTGTAGGCCTATTATGTTCATTTATAGTATTAATTACATGTTGCATGTTAGGACCAAGGACAATCTCTCTCTCTCCCTCCCTATCTCTCTCTCTCTAACTCTCTCTCCCCCCTCTCTCTGTATCTCTCTCTCTCTCTCTCTCTCTCTCTCTCTCTCTCTCTCTCTCTCTCTCTCTCTCTCTCTCTCTCTCTCTCTCTCTCTCTCTCTCTCGCTCTCTCTCTCTCATACATATCAAATCAACCAAATCACCGACTTTTATTTCTTTCTACCATTATTAATGTTTTTTCAATTTTGTTTACTTGGTGTAACTAGAGCACAGGAAAATGTGCAGACAAACTAAAGATTCATTTCGATCATGACAACAAGTTTTTTTCTCCTCTTCTCCCTGACTGAGTTGATTATTCATTTCTTTTTATTCATAGTTCAATTCTTTTCAGACTGTGTAGGTATTCTAAATTCAAACCACAAACAGGACGTGACGTTAGTTTATTTCCTTTGTAAAAATATATATTCCAAAAGCTTGTTGTTGTTGTATATATTATAGATTTTAAAAAAAGAAAAAATATACCGTCTATTTGTGTGGTTTGACAAATTATCCATTTCTTAAACACAACGTCTCGTTAACTCCATTCTTTAAAAAACTCCCACCCTCTCACTTTTCTGAAGTTATTTTTGTTTATTGCGTGTGGCAGTCAGTTGTTTGAATAGACTGCCAGTGACAATTCTGACAAAGATTATTGAACGAGACACTGTAATACGATAGTTTTTAACGATTGTCTATGCTATGTTGGGAGCCAAAACATAAAAAGGCTGCGCGCGTGCTCGAGCGCGAACACACACACACACACACACACACACACACACGTACACACGCGCACACGCACACGCACGCACGCACGCACGCACACGCACACGCGCACACACACGCACGCACGCACACACACGCACGCACGCACACGCACACACACACACACACACATTAGATAGAAGTAAAATGAGTCAAAACAACCAAAAAGGAACCGCATTTGGGATGATAATCACACTTTGCTGACTCGTCATTTTTCAAACTTTCCAGCTTTCGTTCGTTCGTTTGTTTACTTTCCCCATAGTTATGTAGCGTTTGTTATCACTGCGTGTATTCTTCAGTGACGGATAATGTAGTGCATGAAACACAGAGAGAGAGAGAGAGACAGAGAGAGAGAGAGAGAGAGAGAGAGAGAGAGAGAGAGAGAGAGAGAGAGAGAGAGAGAGAGAGAGAGACAGACAGACAGACAGAGACAGAGATACAGAGAGAGAGAGATAGAGAGAGAGAGAGAGAGACATACAGAGAGAGAGAGAGAGAGAGAGAGAGAGAGAGAGAGAGAGAGAGAGAGAGAGAGAGAGAGAGAGAGAGTACGGAGAAACACACAAACAAATAAATAAAGCCACCCTAGTCTTTTTTAAACGAAGAAGACAAGCACAAATGCACAACATGAAATAAACTTAAAACAAACCCAAAAAATGTAAGTATCACGAGGATGATTTTGGGTTTGCTCCCCTTTGGCTGTTATTCATGCAGAACTAGGCGGGAGTGTCATGAGCAACTTTGGTGGGGGGGAATAATTAATGGAGAGTTTCATACCGTTGTTTTTTCTGCTAAAAAATAAATAAATAAAAGAATTCCCCTTGAAAAAATACAGGTCTTGACTCAGTGATTCGAAAACGTTTTGAATGGTCAGGGTTTTTTGGGGGAAAGCACAAACAAAATGAAAGAAAGAAAGAAAATAAATTAGTTCTAAACAATGTCTGCACTTTCTTATTTGAAATTTCCTATTGAGACTTCTTCGCATCTCGTACACAGAGCGCAAGACAAATGAGTATGTCAGGTAAAAAGTGAACACCCTCGCAGGCAGACAAGAGCCACTCCTAGCGGTTGTCAGGCGCCGCAAACTTGCCCGGTACGGTCATGTGATACGCCTCAACACTCTGGCCAAAACGATTCTCCAGGGCACCATCCAAGGAAAACGCCGGCAAGGCAGACAAAGAAAGTTCTGGCTGGACAACATCAAAAGCTGGACCAACCGCAACACCAACACCCTCATACGCCTGGCAGAGGATCGTGACCAGTGGCTGACCACCCAATCCAGCATGGCACCCCGACGACCAAGCCGGTCAAGGGTGGAGTGAGTGAGTGAGTGATTGTCTGCTTGTGTGCTTATCCTTTTTAAATAAAAATTGTCCTTAGGTTTTCTTAGGGTATTACAAATAAAGACGGAAAGAGGTAAGAACTTAAGATCTAAGGGGGAAAGAGTGAGGCAAAAGAATAAGAGGATAGAAAATCTGTTGGGTGTCGCAGGGAAAGAAAATGGATAACATAATTTTTTGTTAAAACAGATACACATCAACATGAACATGAAGATTTCTTAACTTTTAATCATTTATATATGCATTGCACTACAGGGAGGAAAGCCAAAAAGTAAAATTAAATAAATAAATAAATAAATAAGTAAATAAATAAATGAAAATAAAATAAACCCAATTATGTCTTCCTGATGAAAAACTGTCCAAACTTAAAAAAATACAACCTTTTGCTGCCAGACCAGTTTTGCAAACGTCGAGGCGTGAAAGTGCAACAGCTCTTCTGCGCACCCTCCACTGGCTGCCTGTCAAGGCTAGGATATAGTACAAGGTTGCTTCTCTCTGCTTTCAATGCCTCAATTCCGAATCTGCACCCTCTTATCTTTCTGAGCGTCCCCACCCTTACATGCCTCCTGGAGCACCTAGGTCTCAAGACTCTTCAATTGTTCCGAGGTATTCTCTGAATTCCTACGGCAAAAGGGCTTTCTCTGTTTCCGGACCTACAATTTGGAATCCTCTACCACTTTCTCTCAGAAAAGTCACATGTCTCCAAACTTTCAAATCCCAACTGAAAACATATCTGTTCAGAAAGTACTTTGATTGATGTTGTTTGGCATGAAGAAACCTATGTACCTTTAGCCTCTCTCTCTTTCTCTTAGTGCGTGCGTGTGTGTGTGTGTGTGTGTGTGCGTGTGCGTGTGCGTGCGCGCGCGCGCGCGCGCGTATGTGTGTGTGCGTATTTAATGTTATTATATAATCATTTAGTCTATGAATTTAGTATTTTTATAATGATAGATTTTGTTGATTTTGTGGTGGTCACAATGTTTAAATTCAGGTCATAAAAAAGTGTGTCCCTTAAATTATATAATTATATTAGGAATCCTGTATTATGAGAGAGAGAGAGAGAGAGAGAGAGAGAGAGAGAGAGAGAGAGAGAGAGAGAGAGAGAGAGAGAGAGAGAGCGAGCGAGAGAGAGAGAGATGGGTGGTGGTGGTGTGGGGGTGGTGGGGGGTGAGGGATGGTTGAGTGCTTTGCTGGGAATAATCCCTCTCAACTGATAAATGTTTTGTTCATCTTTGCCATACGTGGCTTCTAAAAGTGGATCTGGGTTAATTTCCTGACTTTGTCGGTCATTAGGAATCATTCAATGTCTGGGGGAGAGAAAAAAAGAAAACCACCAGTGCTGAATCGTGTCTTTTCTCTGCCAATTTCGTCTTCTTTTTCTACTGTTTGCTATCTACTAAAGTATAGGCCAATTATAAATAAATGTGCTCTATTTACCAGAAGGGGTTAATCAAACTAGGGTTTCTTTACATAAACTTTAAGAAAGACAACTAAAATGCCCGTGTGCAGTGGCGTAGGAACAGGGAGGGGGGGGGGGGGGCAGGCAGCTGCCCCCCTGGCTCAGAGGAGGGGTGGGGGGCAGACATGTCTTCCTGCCCCCCAAACAATTCGAGCAAGCCAGCAAGCGAAGAGAGAGAGAGAGAGAGAGAGAGAGAGAGAGAGAGAGAGAGAGAGAGAGAGAGAGAGAGAGAGAGAGAGAGAGAGAGAGAGAGAGAGAGAGAGAGAGAGAGAGAGTTTAAAACCTAAACTATAAGCATGATAGCGACATAGTTGCATTGTTTTCAAATTTCTTTATTGGCCATCTACTTCATTCCAGAATAGTCAGGTTTTGTGATTTTTTTGTAGCTTCTTTGCTGTTGCACTTTGTTGGTGTCCACACAGTACTCTGAAAACCGCTGCAGAAAATATCTTCAAAAGTTGTAGGTAGTCTATCAGTGACATAGAAACAAGACATGCTCCCCCAAAAATGGAGAGAGAGAGAGAGAGGGAGGGAGGGAGGGAGAGAGAGAGAGAGAGAGAGAGAGAGAGAGAGAGAGAGAGAGAGAGAGAGAGAGAGAGAGAGAGAAAGAG
>CM065680.1:13947019-13982019 GCA_017654935.2 Phymorhynchus buccinoides | reverse complement strand
TGATTCTCAATTTTAAACTAAAAAAGTATTAAATATTGAACGCACACACAAAAATAAATTGAACAAAAACATCAGTCTAAAATGCGCCTGTGATGTTTTGTTTTTGTTTTGCTATTGTGATGAACACACCGTGTCAGGTTTCCAGGAACGATAGAAGATGATGTTGTTGTTCTTGTTGTTGTTTTCAAACATAGGCTATGCCTATCGACTGATCCTTCATTTCCTGGACTGAATATATAGGGTGAAGACAAACACACACACAAAAACGCCACCAGTTAATGAAGCTTTTCCCAAGCATATCATGTATCACTCTGAAATTTCAGGACTGAGAAAAAGAGTCAATGCATAAAAGACTATAAGAGAGAGAGAGAGTGTGCGTGTGTGTGTGTGTGTGTGTGTGTGTGTGTGTGTGTGTGTGTGTGTGTGTGTGTGTGTGTGTGTGTGTGTGTGTGTGTGTGTGAGAGAGAGAGAGAGAGAGAGAGAGAGAGAGAGAGAGAGAGAGAGAGAGAGAGAGAGAGAGAGAGAGAGAGAGAGAGAGAGAGAGAGAGAGAGAGAGGGAGGACAGATAAACGGACATATATACACCTCATATACACGCACACGCACACACCTAGATACATGCATGTTTGATAAATTTAGTTCCAAATATATCCACCGTTTCTTCTTGTTCTTTGCCGGAAATGTATATCTGCAAAGGAGTATAACTTTGTTTTTATTTGTTTGTTTCTGAAGAGCAGCGAATTTCATAGCAAACTATCGAAACGTCAACCTGAACGGGGTGTCATCTGATAACTCTTGAAATATCACCAAACACGACCTTTGTCGATCTGTGACATTATGAAATCGGAACATCTTCCACCGCAGTTAGTCGGTGTCAATGAACTCTGACACCATTAATCTCATTGTCATAGTTTTATAAACACGCTGCGGCAAAAAACGACACTGGGATAATTTACTTTAGAAAACCCAACAACAACAACAAAACAAAACAAACAAAAACAGCAACAAAAGATGGCAAACCACATAAACATAGATCCCAAAATTATGTAAATCTACATAACAGCAGTGTGCGATGTCACAGGGCCAGCAAGAAAAGATGGCAAGTCACATAAACATAGACCCAGAAATTATGTAAATCTGTAGCAGTCTGCGATGTCACATGTGAGGAGGACCAGCCACTGGGCACATTATTTATTGTGCGAGCGAATGGATGTAGGCATGCTTATGTCAGCGGTTTAATACATACCATGGACATAATTCTTGAGATTCAATTTTTTCCTTCCTAAATATTATCTTTTGATGAACAAAAAACCTGAACGCCCACGTTGTTGTTGGTGATATTTCGGAAATGTACTTCCCTTTATCAAACACAATCATGGACTAAATATTATCTTTTTAATGCTAAGCTTTGCAACTAAACTTCTGAGCACTTTGCTCTACAATTTAAAAAGAAAATACTTTTGAGGTCGCCATTTTGATAAATGACATAACAGGAATTATTGCCAAGACATCAAGAACAGGTTTGCCACTTTTGAAAATGATTGGTTCAATAGTTTAAGCTGTATGGGCTGGAAGGGGAGGGGAAGGGGCTGTCACATTGAGACACGCACAGACTCTCGCTCCATTTGCAATGTGGCTTAATTCCGTCCCCATGCAACTTGTCATGCAAAAACAAACAGATCGTCGAAGCAGACAATTATTATAGCAGGCTTGATATCACTGATTGTTCCGACCAGTGCGCTTGGCGGATGATGACGGGTCGCCTTTCTAGCTTCCGGCCAGCCATCATTCTTAGCGCTCGGATGGCCGACATCAGCTGCGCTATAGCGCATGACAGGAAGCAGAGGGGATTGTGGGAAGGCAATTTTGGTGGGGGTGGTCTATCAGCAATAGAGATACGGTTGGTGAACGGTGACCGGTGATGGCTAATGTTGCTGCATGTTTCTGATAAAGCTTGTTCAAATTATCGTATACATAACAGAACTAAGCATAAGCACGGTTGATTAACAGCGGGTATTGTGTTCTGTGTCGCAGGGGCAAAAATGGATTCCAGCTTGTTGTTAGCAAAAGGTGTAGGAGACAGGGGGGGGGGGGGGGGGGGGGGGGGGGAAGAAAAGAGAGAGAGAGAGAGAAGAGAGAGAGAGAGAGAGAGAGAACTCGGAACTCGGAACTCGGAATTTTATTTGTACATTGGCCTTAGGCCACAATACAACATTGGGAGGAAGGGGAGAAAGGGCATGCTAAAATAATACGAAAATTAAAGACAATAACTAACAACATTATTATTTTTACAAAATCGAGCATATATCAGCCGATCAATGAGATCATGAATGAAATATTTATGCTACTGCTAGAGAGAGAGAGAGAGAGAGAGAGAGAGAGAGAGAGAGAGAGAGAGAGAGAGAGAGAGAGAGAGAGAGAGAGAGAGAGAGAGAGAGAGAGAGTTTATAACGTTATTTAACACTGATATTTTGTCATGATTTTACCATTTTTATTTAGTCAAAGCTGTTGCAGTTCTGATCAAGTTGCTTTATAACCAGGAAGCATACTTATATTGAAGAAGAAAACCCCAACCAACAACAAAACTTAATAAGTTTTGGTTCCTACTTGGAGTCAGCAAATAAAATAAAAAAATCGGAGTCAACAAATAAAGAAAAACAAAACAAAATAATTAAAAAAAATCCCGAAAGGTATTTTCTTTTTCTTTTGTTTTGTTTTTCTTTATTTGTTGACTCCAGTAGGAATTACTTCAACTTCAACTTCAACAAATCTTTATTATCTCAAAATGAGAAATTGAATATGGCAACACCCGCGATTTCAACATAAAAGACATAGAACAATATTTTCCAAATCATGCTTAAATATAAAGCAAGACTTAAAAGTACACAGCTCTACATAAGAATACACAAATGCAATATAAAGACACATTTATGTTTAAAACATCAATAACACGAGCACCATATTTATGTACATATTCATAAATTTAAGAAACAATTCACAGACCCTATACGTATACGGGACTAAAACTAAAACTTATGATCAACCCGGAGTCGGAAAGCATCTTTGCTCAAACAACAAGACTCTCTCGACTAATAGATGCACGCCTTGATTGAGATTCGATCAGTTGAATGGCAGAAACGTGTTTTGCTGTGTGTTTGAACAGGCCATGTCTCAATCCAGGCCTGTCGCCTGTCAATGAAGAGCCCTGCAAAATGATTGACCACCGACCACTTCTTGTAGTTGTTGCTAGACCCTGTTTAAGCTGTCCGCGCGTTTATTTGCTGCTATTCTTTCTTCTCAGCCTCTCCACGTCTTCTTGTTTGTTCTTGTTATGGCGTTTTAAAGGTGGACCCTGACGGATTAGTTTTTGCAAGAAACATGTCGAGATCACCAGAAAGACAGCCTTTTCGAGCCTTTTCTGGTTTTCTAGAAATTAAACCGTCAAAACGGCGATTCCTCCTTGGCAGAGAAGCCGGAGAGAGTAGCCATTTTGGATGGGGTGGGTTGCACTCATTGTGGTTGAAGCGTTTTCTTTCTTTGTAGTGCAGTAAAAAAAAAAAATCGGAGCTATTTCCTTTGTTGTGAGCGAAATTCCTTTTGATAAACTGCATAAAATTAAAAATAATAAAATAAAAAGGCTTGAATTGCGAAAAGTTCGTGCAAACGCAGGCGGCCATTACACAAGTGACACGCCTTCTCTTTGGGTGAAAGAATTTGACTTCCAGCACCTCCGCCAAGGAGGAATAGCTGATTTGACGGTTTGATTTATAGGAAACCAGAGCAAAGTGAGTGTTGCAATCTCTGTAAAGGGTGTTTTCCTGGTGATCTCGACGTGTTTCTTACAAAAACTCATCCATCAGGGTGCCCCTTTAACCGACACAAATGAAGTTAACCGTCTCGCCTTTGTTTTCAGAACAGGAGGCATCAATGAGTAGCCGTTACAATTGTGTCGCTTAAGGGATCGATCCACACGTTCAACTGCAGTCGTATGACCATCCAACTGTGACGTCTGTGAGGCGTGGTTCTGATGAAATGCTACTGTTTAAATGAATCTAAGATCCCCCCGTGGGGATACCGGGGGGGGGGGTCTTTCGTACAAATAGTTCCCCCACCTTCTGGAACTTCTGTGCTTGTAGCTTCCTCTAATCCATCACTCTCTTTGACTCTGCCTTTTCCCTTTGCTTACCGCCATCTGCTATCTTTCTATCTTACTGGTCCATTCTCCTGCCTTTTTTCTTTAAATTCTCACACAAGATTTCTTCAGCCGAAGTCGGACATGCTGGCCTAACTATTTCTTAGTTATGCGCATAACGGCAGCATGACGCATCTACGCTCATATGACAGGAAACTGTCTGAGCGAACGAAGAAGAAGAAGAAGAAAAAGAAATGAATCCAATGAAATCTCGCCCGTTTCGTTCACTCTCTCTATTCATGTGGATCCCAATGGACGAATCGGATGAAACATCTGATAAAGAATTACAAATATAGGGGAAGACGGGGTAAAAAGCCCATGGGCGGGTAAGAAGCCCATAGAAGCGCATGCCAATTATCTCATGAAATAAAGCAAATGTCAATCAAATTTGCCCATAAGACGAATGCTAAGCATTAACACTCGTCTCATGGGCAAAATGTGACTGAAATTTGCTTTATTTCATGAAGTTAATTGGCATGGGCTTCTTACCCGCTCATTGACTGTTTTTTACCCCGTCTTCCCATATATATATTATTTCATCAGATTCGTCTATGGGGGTATGGGATACTCCGCATACACTTCTGTATTGTTAAAAATTCTGGACTTCCCTGGCGTTGCACTGCCACCGGGCATTGCCTCCAGGATCGTTCCCACCATATTTATATCTAGGGGAAGACGGGGTAAAAAGCGCATGGGCGGGTAAGAAGCCCACCCCAATTTTCTCATGAAATGAAGCAAATTTCAGTCTCATTTTGCCCATGAGACGAACGTTAATGTCTAGCATTCGTCTCATGGGCAAATTTGACTGAAATGTTCTTTATTTCATGAGATAATTGGGGTGGGCTTCTTACCCGCCCATGCGCTTTTTACCCCGTCTTCCCCTACTAATGTTGCATATTGTGTCTGTTCCAGACCGGAGGACGTCAAACAGAATGTCATCATTCATCGTGTATGGGGATCCTCAACTATAGTGAACGAAGCGAGTAGGAGTTCATCAGATTCATTTAGTCAGTAGTATTTTATCAGGTTCATGCCTCGCAAATGTCGCTGAAAATATGCTGAGAGTGTGATTCAAATTATTGATTGTCTTGACACTGAATCACAAATCATAAATAGTTTTATACTTTTTGGAGTTAGATGCCTCTTGCCCCCTCAATTTCAATTTCAATTTCATTTCATTTTCAATTTCAATTTCTATGTTATTGTTGTTCTTGTTGTTGCTTGCTTGTTCGTGCACGTTTTGTATGCTATCATTTTCATTATCATGTTCTGTTCCATTCTCCTATTACTTGTAGCAGCCAATATTGTATAATGTTTGAGCGCCTTGTATAAGCTTTAAGCTTGCTGTGCTTGTTCCGATTTGTTTATGTTGCTGCTTTACTATGTGTTATTCAATAAACATTCGTTTAAAAAAAAAAATTAAATGTCGCAGTTGGATAATTGTACGACTGCGGTTGGACGTGTGGATCGACTCCTTTAGAGTCTCTTACGTGAGAAAAAAACGAAAGAAAAAAAACCCACTATCAGAAGTATTAACATGCGTTGTGCAAAGATGTTCCTGTCATTCTCGTTCTAAGAAATACCTATAAAAAAAATTGATAGGGGAAGACGGGGTAAAAAGCGCATGGGCGGGTAAGAAGCCCACCCCAATTATCTCATGAAATAAATAAAATGTCAGTCAAATTTGCCCATGAGACGAATGCTAGACATTAACGCTCGTCTCATGGGCAAAATGAGACTGAAATTTGCTTCATTTCATGAGATAATTGGGGTGGGCTTCTTACCCGCCCATGCGCTTTTTACCCCGTCTTCCCCTATCAATTTTTTTTATAGGTATTTCTTAGAACGAGAATGACAGGAACATCTTTGCACAACGCATGTTAATACTTCTGATAGTGGGTTTTTTTTCTTTCGTTTTTTTCTCACGTAAGAGACTCTAAAGGTGGGGGAGGGGGGGGGGGAGGTTGGCTGGGGGAGGAGGAGGTATCTGAAAGGACAAAAGCAACTCATCTAAACGCCAGAAAATGTCGTTCAGGCACAAAAGTCATGCAGTGTATGTGCGGAAGCATTGTGTGTGGTTGTTTTCTCCCCTCTCTCTTTGTTTAGTACCATTGTTTAGTACCAGTCTTATAATACTTAAACACCCTTATGGCAAGAAAAGAGCTCGTGTTTTGATTGGCATAAAATAAAGCAGTTGTCAGTGAAACAAATAAAGAGCAATTTTTTTTTTCCAGCCACACTCAACCCGCCCACAGAGCCTCCCCACTCCCCTGCTGCTGCTGCTCACTTACCACACCACTCTCCTCACCATATTCATATTACCTATTATGGATATTATTATTAGTTTTACGCATTCTAACAGAGCATTGTCTGATTACAATATTAGACATTTCGACGCGACCCTGTTTCATTTTTCATAAACTGACTTCCGGATCCGGAAGATACGCGAATGACCAACACGTTCCGATCACTGTTTTGTGTTTTGTTTCTCTCTTGGTTTCTCCCAATTTTGAATTTTTATTTCTACTTTTCTGTTTATTTCTCTCTCTCTCTCTCTCTCTCTCTCTCTCTCTCTCTCTCTCTCTCTCTCTCTCTCTCTCTCTCTCTCTCTCTCTCTCTCTCTCTCTCTCCTCTCTCTCTCTCTCTCATCTCTCTCTCTCTCTCTCACCAAAGTTTCTCTCTCTCTCTCTCTCACTCAATCTCTCCTCTCACGCTCTCTAGTTTCTCTCGCTTGTCTGTCTCTTCTCTCTCTCTCTCTCTCTCTCTCTCTCTCTCTCTCTCTCTCTCTCTCTCTCTCTCTCTCTCTCTCTCTCTCTCTCTCTCTCTCTCTCTCTCTCACCAAAGTTTCCCCATCCTTATCCCCCCCTGTGCCTCTTCCCCCCATCCTCCCTCCCTTTTTCTTCCTCATTTCTGCATGTACATATATTATTTAGCTTTCTTGTTTGATTTACTTTATTTTTCCCCAGGGCTGGGTGGAAAAAAGCATGTAACTTGCTTATCTCATGTTCCCTGGTTAAATAAAATGTCGTTTTCGTTTTCCTCTCTCTCTCTCTCTCTCTCTCTCTCTCTCTCTCTCTCTCTCTCTCTCTCTCTCTCTCTCTCTCTCTCTCTCTCTCTCTCTCTCTCTCTCTCTTCTCTCTCTCTCTCTCTCTCTCTCTCTCTCTCTCTCTCTCTCTCTCTCTCTCTCTTCTTTCCGTTACATTCCAAATTCTTTTTTTCTCTTTATCCAGCATTATGAGGATAATGTAATCAAGATTGCTTAACAATTATTTGTTTTCAATTTTGATCATTATTATAAATCTGTTTGACTGCAGTCTCCATCTAGTCAGTTGATTGTGGATTGTAAATTTAAAGATACACTGACGCACCTCGATTAAGTCCCTTGTTTTTTTCTGGGTTGCTGTGACCCACATACACATGTCCCCAACTTCAAATTGAGGCTGCTCTTTAAAATGATGTTTCGGTTTGAATTTGGGGGCATTTGTATGGGAGTGAGACCTGGTCAAAGCAAGATTTCTTTTCAGCTATAAGAGGAAAAACACGTGAAACCCGTGATTTTGACACGTGATCTGGTGGATCTTTAAGGAGCTTTAAGCTTCTTGTTGCTCTGAATGTATTCTGTTGTGACTAGATTTTGAATTGAATTGAATATAAAGTTGTTTAAACCAATGACCAACAAGTTGGGGTTTTTCACACGAAAGTTACCTGGGTTTGGTTTTTTTAAAGAAGAAGAAAACATTTATGTTCAGAGACGCCGATCGTTTGCAATTTTAAAATGTGTAGGCCTATTTTGCGGAATGTGTGCCTCTAAGTGTAAATTATGATACGCGTACATCGGTTCATGGGCTAACATCAATGATCTCATCTTTTAGTAGCCGTCTGTCGTCAGAGACTACAGTGTCACAAATTCATGTTACTAACGCCTTTATTCCTTTCTTACTATCTTACCATTTTAAAAACACAACCTCTTTTTTTAACTTTCACGTGGATAATGTTTTTAAGCGTCATCGATCTGCCTGTGTTTTTTTTAACTCCCAATTCTGAAGATCGATGGTATTGTGTGATTGGAATGAGTGTTTGTCTGTCTACGCACGCACGCAAGCACGCACACGCACGCACACACGCGCGCACGCACGCACACACACACACACATCTTTTTGAAAATATTTCTTGAAAGGGGCAGGAGAATGGACCGGTAAGGCAGAAAGATAGTAGATGACAGTAAGCAAAGTGAAAAGGCAGAGTCAAAGAGAGTGGCAGATGAGAGGAAGCACAAGCACTAAACTTCCAGAAGGTGGGGGAACTATTATTACAAAAGGCCCCCGGTATACCCACGGGGGGGGGGGGGGGGGGGGGGGGGGGGGGGGGGGAGGGGGGGGGGGGGGGGGATACACGCAGTGATAACAAACGCTACATAACTATGGGGAAAGTAAACAAACAAACGAACGAAAGCTGGAAAGTTTTAAAAATGACGATTCAGCAAAGTATGATTATCATCCTAAAGGAAAAAGGCAGAGTCAAAGAGAGTGACAGATTAGAGGAAGTTACAAGCACAGAACTTCCCTTTTTTTTTTTTACAGTTTTGTTACGTGTTTTGTTTATTCGTTTCTTGTTGATGTAAGAATACAAAAAGAAAATCAGGGCCGAATCGGGAGGAGGGAGGGGGTCCAGGGTAGCACAAAAAACTTCCAGAAGGTGAGGGAACTATTTATGCAAAAGACCCCCCACGGGGGGAAACGTCATCTTAACCCTTTCGCCACCAGCCATTCTTCAGCCAAAAAATAGCATTAAACTTAACTGGGTACAGAAAACAAAAGCTGCAATATTGCTAAATCCTCTGTGACATGTATAACATTAGGCCTATCCTTACCTCCCAAAATTAAGAAAGTAGGGTATTTGGGTAACAGGCTCTGATTTGATGCCTTTTAGTGACATGGGTGGTAAACCATTTTGGTGCTAAAATGAGACGTTGGCGGTGAAAGGGTTAAACACAGCCATGCCTGTAAGTGGGGGAACCAAAAACCATGTATACCTATTGGCAGGGGCTGTGTGTATGAACAGTCGAGTAAAGCATTCATTGGGCCGGTACAGCGATCCCCGTGAGTGGGATTAGGGGTGGTGTGGGTGGGTGTGGATGGGTGTGGATGACATGTGGGTGGGTGTTGTTTCTTTGGCCCTCGGGCGAGATGGGCACCACTGCCAGCAATGATAACAAGATACGTTAACACAACACGGTGAAAAATAACATGAAATCTCAGGAAAAACAAGTTATGGGTTATATTGTTATAACTTTACTCTCTCTCTCTCTCTCTCTCTCTCTCTCTCTCTCTCTCTCTCTCTCTCTCTCTCTCTCTCTCTCTCTCTCTCTCTCTCTCTCACACACACACACACTCTCTCTCTCTCTCTCTCTCTCTCTCTCTCTCTCTCTCTCTCTCTCTCTCTCTCTCTCTCTCTCTCTCCCATCTCCCCCCCCCCCTCTCTCTCTCTGTGCGTGTGTGTATATGCGCGCATGTGGTGTGTGTGTGTGTGTGTGTGTGTGTGTGTGTGTGTGTGTGTGTGTGTGTGTGTGTGTGTGTGTATGTGTGTCTGTGTCTGTGGTCTGTGTGCGCGCGCGTGTGGGTGTGCGCGCGTGCGTGTTTGTATATATCCTTTGACAGGTATAGAATGAAGAGGTTACAACAAGGATTTATCTCTCCTTCTAACCCGATTCCCTCTACCAAGCTTTGCCTGGATCGTTGCTAAAACACTTAATGCAACATGGATCATCTTATAATAATAATGATGATGCTTTATTAAATCACACGAAGGTGCATAGTAACAAAGTGAACAATAATCATGGTGTGATAAGCCAGAATCGGGCAGATAATCGTTGCAGCATTCAGTGTCCAATTAAAAATAGCCTGCGACTGTAAAGGGCCAGTCACACGTCCACTAAAAGCGTACGAATGTACGATACGATTCGATCACGTGGTATCAAAAAACCCAAATGTGATTGGCGCATCGAGATCACGTGATCGAATCGTATCGTACAGTTGTACGATTGTAGTGGACGTGTAGCTGGCCGTTAAATGTTTTTCCCCAAACCACGATTTATGGCAACAATGTTTTTGCTCCATTTAAATGTAAGTTCACCCATACACCGATTTCAGAGTTCATCCAGTTTTCGTTAGAATTTGACAAATAAACGTGGCACGATATAATTTTTTAATTGAATCAGCCGATTTCGGAAGAGCAGGCTTATATGTTTAGATTGAATTATAAATCTCGAAAAATAACATTTCCTAGTATGATGCCCAGCCTTGCAAATCTCAGTTTTAAAAACCCACCACGTCACGTGTCAAAATCACGGTTTCCACGTGTTTTCCCTCTTATAGCTGGTAAGAAATCTTAAGCAATCTTCTTGGCATAAGAGGGAATGTGACACGTGACGTGGGGGGTCTTTAAGAACATTGCCAGCTCTGCAGTTTTGTTGATATTATTTGCGAAAGCCCTTCCATAGCGACAAGAGACGTCACCGACAGTTTGGTGTTGATGGCAGCAAAATTAATTGGAGCGATTTCCGTTCCAAACGACTGCAACGAGGCAGCAGGTATTGAAAAGAGAACTTTTCTAAGGGTTATGTGAATGTTAGTGTTCATACACATACTCGTGTGTGGACACGTGCGCGCGCGTGCTTGCTCTCTCTCTCTCTCTCTCTCTCTCTCTCTCTCTCTCTCTCTCTCTCTCTCTCTCTCTCTCTCTCTCTCTCTCTCTCTCTCTCTCTCTCTCTCTCTCTCTCTCTCTCTCTCTCTCTCTCTCTCTCTCTCTCTCTCTCTCTCTCTCTCTCTCTCTCTCTCTCTCTCTCTCTCTCTTGTTTCGTCCTTTCTATCTGACAGACGACAAACCGTCTCCAAAGATACTATTACATCTTCATTTCAATCAGTCAATTATGGAGTTCCCCAAGGCTCTGTCTTATGACCTATATTCTTCACTATCTATATAAATGACCTTCCCCTTCATCTTACTTCATTGTGTGAACTTTTTTGCAGACGACACCACGATGCATAAAAATGGCTATAATGCTGATTCAATCTGTTCTGGATTGCAGAGTGACATTAATAATCTAGTTGACTGGACAGAGCAAAATCATACGCCTTTACACCCAAAAAAATCTACATTCATGTTAATCACAACAAGACAAAAGAGGCAAAACTTTAAAAATCAATTAAGAACACCAACTATCTATTAAAAGCCTCTAGAAGAAGTTACTTCTCACAAATTACTCGGATCATACATTGACAACAACTTATCCTGGTCAAAACACATGGAAATATTGTCCAAGAAAATTTCAAAAAAAGTATTTCAGCTCAACAGAATAAAGCACTTTTTATATCAGCATACGCGTAAACTTTTTTCCCCATGCCTATATCTAACCTGACATTGATTATGCATCATCATGTTGGGATTCAGCTAGTAAAAACACACCAACATGTTGAAAGATTATATAAACGCTCTCTTAAATTCATACTCCTTAAATCGTCCTCCCTAAAAACCAATGACTATAAAGAACTCAACATTCTACCATTTGATTTGAAATGCCTACTAAACAAAGGTACCCTTCTGTACATGATCATAAATAAGTTAGCACCAAAATATCTTATTATTAAATTTAACGTCCATACAATTCGAAGCAAAACCAAATTAACAATGCCCCACCCCAGAACAGATCATATAGTAATTTGGCAAGTGTCCCGTGTGTGTGTGTGTGTGTGTGTGTGTGTGTGTGTGTGTGTGTGTGTGTGTGTGTGTGTGTGTCTGTGTGTGTGTGTGTGTGTCTGTCTGTCTGTCTGAAACACGAAACCGGCCTTATAACTCCGCCGTTTTTCGACCGAATCGCTTCAAATTTGCTGTGAGCCCTAACGGGCCGATGGCAACGGCAACCGAGGCGGCCGTGTCATTTGCGCGGTTCGGCAAATGCGCGAAACGCGTATCCGCCGGCCTCTCGGCGCCCGTATCTCCGGTGTTTCTGGACCGATTGCCTTCGAATTTGGCAGGAAGATCACCGGGGACGGTGACTATCCGTGTACCAACCCGAAAGCGAATCGGTTCAGAAACGCGCGCGCTATACGGCTCCGCCGTTTCTTAACCGAATCGCTTCAAATTTGCTGTACTCGGCGTTACCAGTACTTGGCGTTACCGTTACTAGGCGTTACTGGGACTCAGCGTTGCGCTAGTTAACATTAAATTACAAATGCGCAGAAAGAGCTAGACAGTGCGCGTGTGTGTCGTTGCGCATACATGTATAAGCTTTACTCTTATATCTATGATATGTTACTTCTCGTGTGCATTGTGTGACAGCAAACAAAATTTCCTTGTTCATTTTAATGGGGATAATAAATATTGATTGATTGATTGATTGATTAAATATTATTAAGAGCGATGTTCTAACCGTTCATACCCGCAGATTTGAAACTACGGCGTCAAAGATGCTGACATTCCGTAAAATTAATATGATGCTCCTTTCTTTCTTTTTTGTGTGCCAGTCTTTCTTTTTTCATATGTATTTGTTTACTTTATTGACTGTATTTATTGACGTATTTATGATTACTATTTAATTGTTTGTTTAAGTTTCTTTATAGTTTGTTCGTTTATTCGTGTGTGTGGTTTTTCACTGGTTTTCTAAGAACTGATTTTACGACTGGGAGAATGTCGTCATTTATTTTTTGCTGATTCTCTCAGCGCACTTTTCCTCTTTCTGCGCATTTGTACTTTCCGATATTTTGAATAAACATTTATTCAAAACAAACAAACAAAAAGGATTCCTTGAACAGTTCCAGTGTCTTTTTACTTTTGGCAGCCAATACTGTGTAACATATCTGTGTTTGAGCGCCTTGCATAAGCTTTAAGCTTTTTGAGCTCATTGGCATTTTTTTATGTTGCTGCTATATTGATTATCAATCAAATTCGTTTAAGCCGACAGTTCCAGAAAAAAATGACATTAGGCAAGTGATAAGGCATTCTGATTCTTTTCGAGGATCTGCCATGCATTCTGGATCTGGATCTGGATCTGGATTCATACGTCACGGAAAGTCGTATTGCCCCCATTGAAAGAAGAAGAATACATTTTGGTGTTCTACGTCCTCTCGACCCGGGTAGGCACATATGGGACATGTGTATTAATTGAGTGTGTGAAAATAAAGAAAAAACATTTACAAAACAGATATAGACAAAACATGGACAACACATATAATGAAGAGGGGGTACTCTCTTAGTTCGCAAGTTAAAATATTCTTTGAGAAGATTGGGAACCGGAGTTCGTATTAAATGTATTGGAAATCAAAGTTCGTAATAACTGAAATTTTCTTTATTTCATGAGATAATTGGGGTGGGCTTCTTACCCGCCCATGCGCTTTTTACCCCGTCTTCCCCTAGTAACACGCGAATATTCGCGGTATGCTAAGATCTTCACCACGCAGCTTGTTTTTCTCTATTGGATTTTGCCAGGGCCAGTGAAATGCTCGCCCCCATTGAAATGGACCCCCTTCTGCATCCATGGGACACCCCGACCCTAGCAGAGCTAATGATCCAAGGAGAACAAAACCTCAGTAAGAATATGTTTCGGTTATACGTCTCTCTCTGTCTGTCTGTCTGTCTGTCTTTCTCTCTGTCTCACTGGTTTAAACAAATCTTAAATATTCCCAAACACATGTAACAGAAAGCAAAAGAGAGCATCAACAAGCTAGCGCTTACTATTTCCGACTCTTTTTTTTACATCATTTTTGTTTTGTTTTGGATTTTGGATCATCTGCCAAGTGACGACTAAACATATCATAATTTAGATCACTGATCCCAAGAAGGCGGAGGCAGCAGTAAATTATCTGTTCTCATCTCTGTCTCTCTCTCTCTCTCTCTCTCTCTCTCTCTCTCTCTCTCTCTCTCTCTCTCTCTCTCTCTCTCTCTCTCTCTCTCTCTCTCTCTCTCTCTCTCTCTCTCTCTCTCTCTCTCTCTCTCTCTCTCTCTCTCTCTCTCTCTCTCTCTCTCTCTCTCATTTCGTGAGCCGCCCTATTTGCCAAATAAAACATATTGTCTTCTTTCAGAAGACCTTCAGATGCTGTTGAGCCCCTCTCTCTCCCTTTCTCTCTCTCTCTCTCTCTCTCTCTCTCTCTCTCTCTCTCTCTCTCTCTCTCTCTCTCTTCTCTCTCTCTCCTTCTCTCTCTCTCTCTCTCTCTCTCTCTCTCTCTCTCTCTCTCTCTCTCTCTCTCTCTCTCTCTCTCTCTCTCTCTCTCTCTCTCTCTCTCTCTCTCTCTCTCTCTCTCTCTCTCTCTCTCTCTCTCTCTCTCTCTCTCTCTCTCTCTCTCTGTCTGTGGTATTTCCCCAGACTTTGTCAAACCGCATCCTCTTGCTAAGAAAATTTCTCACCATGGCAGACATTCAGGCGGCGTCCTTCTTGTGGAAAGAGTATGAGAAATGTGTGGAACAAATCAGAATAGACTGCGAAAATGCGATTGTCATTAGAATTTTAAAAAAAAGTCTGTTGAATATGAATAAGGATGTTATTATGGTGGCGTGTTACACTGCGTTATATTGTTCCTGAAGGGGGGGGGGGGGGGCAGCCTATGATCAGCTATAATTGAATGATGGCATACCTATACTTAAGGAGAGCTTATTACAATGTGTGGATAATGATGAGGTGTATGCAATAACATGAGGTGATATGAATGCCAGAACGGAAATGAACAGATGCGAATGGAGAGTATGATTAATTTTCTGCCTGGTGAGAGTGAGAATGAGAAGGAAGAGCTTCGTGTGCGTGCGTCTAAACATATTGGTTGTTTTGTTGTTGTTGCTTTGGGGGGTTTATGATCAGCGTCACACATTCTTCACTGACAACAACAAAAAGACCACAATGATCATCAGCGCCACACACTCTTTACTATCAACAACAAAAAGACCACAATGATGATCAGCGTCACACACTCTTTACTATCAACAACAAAAAGACCACAATGATGATCAGCGTCACACACTCTTTACTAACAACAAAAAGACCACAATGATGATCAGCGTCACACACTCTTTACTATCAACAACAAAAAGACCACAATGATCATCAGCGCCACACACTCTTTACTAACAACAACAAAAAGACCACAATGATCATCAGCGCCACACACTCTTTACTAACAACAACAAAAAGACCACAATGATCATCAGCGCCACACACTCTTTACTAACAACAAAAAGACCACAATGATGATCAGCGCCACACACTCTTTACTAACTACAAAAAGACCATAATGATGATCAGCGCCACACACTCTTTACTAACAACAACAAAAAGACCACAATGATCATCAGCGCCACACACTCTTTACTATTAACAACACAAAGACCACAATGATGATCAGCGCCACACACTCTTTACTATCAACAACACAAAGACCACAATGATCATCAGCGCCACACACTCTTTACTATCAACAACAAAAAGACCACAATGATGATCAGCGCCACACATTCTTTACTATCAACAACAAAAAGACCACAATGATGATCAGCGCCACACATTCTTTACTATCAACAACAAAAAGACCACAATGATGATCAGCGCCACACACTCTTTACTATCAACAACAAAAAGACCACAATGATGATCAGCGCCACACACTCTTTACTATCAACAACAAAAAGACCACAATGATCATCAGCGCCACACACTCTTTACTTTCAACAACACAAAGACCACAATGATGATCAGCGCCACACACTCTTTACTATCAACAACAAAAAGACCACAATGATGATCAGCGCCACACACTCTTTACTATCAACAACAAAAAGACCACAATGATGATCAGCGCCACACACTCTTTACTATCAACAACAAAAAGACCACAATGATCATCAGCGCCACACACTCTTTACTATCAACAACAAAAAGACCACAATGATCATCAGCGCCACACACTCTTTACTAACTAACAACAAAAAGACCACAATGATGATCAGCGCCACACACTCTTTACTAACTAACAACAAAAAGACCACAATGATCATCAGCGCCACACACTCTTTACTAACAACAACAAAAAGACCACAATGATGATCAGCGCCACACACTCTGTACTAACAACAACAACAACAAGACCACAATGATGATCAGCGCCACACACTCTTTACTATCAACAACAAAAAGACCACAATGATGATCAGCGCCACACACTCTTTACTATCAACAACAAAAAGACCACAATGATCATCAGCGCCACACACTCTTTGCTAACTACAGCAAAAAGACCACAATGATGATCAGCGCTTTGTACTAGTAGAAATCGGAATTCTAATTTCTACTGGACTTTTTCTAATATAAATTGGAATTCTGATTTCTACTAGTACAAATCTGAATTCTGATTTGTACTGACCCCAGTAGAAAATGGAATCCAGTACAAATTGGAATCAACAATATTGTTTCAGTTGTAAGAGAAGAAAGACAAAACGAGGGTGGAGTTGATAGTTTAAGAGCAGTAATCATTGAATTCTAATCACTTTGACTGCATCACTAGAAAAAACAACCTAATCCCCTGGGCTGCAGCACTAGAAAACATAGCCTAATCCCATTGGCTGCAGCACTAGAAAAGACAACCTAACCCCTTTGGCTGCAGCACTAGAATAGACAACCTAATCCCTTTGGCTGCAGCACTAGAATAGACAACCTAATCCCTTTGGCTGCAGCACTAGAAAAGACAACCTAATCCCTTTGGCTGCAGCACTAGAAAAGACAACCTAATCCCTTTGGCTGCAGCACTAGAAAAGACAGTGCAACCTAATCCCTTTGGCTGCAGCACTAGAAAAGACAACCTAACCCCTTTGGCTGCAGCACTAGAAAAGACAACCTAATCCCTTTGGCTGCAGCACTAGAAAAGACAACCTAATCCCTTTGGCTGCAGCACTAGAAAAGACAACCTAATCCCTTTGGCTGCAGCACTAGAAAAGACAACCTAATCCCTTTGGCTGCAGCACTAGAAAAGACAACCTAACCCCTTTGGCTGCAGCACTAGAAAAGACAACCTAATCCCCTTTGGCTGCAGCACTAGAAAAGACAACCTAATCCCTTTGGCTGCAGCACTAGAAAAGACAACCTAATCCCTTTGGCTGCAGCACTAGAAAAGACAACCTAATCCCTTTGGCTGCAGCACTAGAAAAGACAACCTAATCCCTTTGGCTGCAGCACTAGAAAAGACAACCTAACCCCTTTGGCTGCAGCACTAGAAAAGACAACCTAATCCCTTTGGCTGCAGCACTAGAAAAGACAACCTAATCCCTTTGGCTGCAGCACTAGAAAAGACAACCTAACCCCTTTGGCTGCAGCACTAGAAAAGACAACCTAATCCCTTTGGCTGCAGCACTAGAAAAGACAACCTAACCCCTTTGGCTGCAGCACTAGAATAGACAACCTAATCCCTTTGGCTGCAGCACTAGAATAGACAACCTAATCCCCTTTGGCTGCAGCACTAGAAAAGACAACCTAATCCCTTTGGCTGCTGCACTAGAAAAGACAGTGCAACCAAGTCCCTTAGGATTAGGATTAGGTTGTCTTTTCTAGTGCTGCAGCCAAAGGGGTTAGGTTGTCTTTTCTAGTGCTGCAGCCAAAGGGGTTAGGTTGTCTTTTCTAGTGATATAGGGTGTTTTCTTAGTGTTGTACACAATATCTATCTCGGTTAATTGTATTTTTCCGTTATTGCCTTTCTTACCATACATAAAGCTGTATTTTAGGAACATTTTTAGCTAATAACCTTTTTGGAATACTAACCCTAACCCTAACCCTAGCCCTAACCCTAACCCTACCCCCCACCGTATAAGACGGAAAAACGCAACGAACCACAACTGTGACAAATCGCGGTGTACTGCAGTGGTGGGGGGTTAGGGTTAGGTTTAGGGCTAGGGTTAGGGTTAGGGTTAGTATTCCAAAAAGGTAATTAGCTAAAAATGTTCCTAAAATACAGCTTTATGTATGGTAA
The DNA here is from genome assembly GCA_017654935.2 of Phymorhynchus buccinoides. Taxonomy (NCBI): domain Eukaryota; kingdom Metazoa; phylum Mollusca; class Gastropoda; order Neogastropoda; family Raphitomidae; genus Phymorhynchus; species Phymorhynchus buccinoides. The sequence continues at coordinate 13,963,830 of CM065680.1, read as the reverse complement.
GAAAGGCAAAAACGGAAAAATACAATTAACCGAGAAATGCATGGGGGGTGCGACTTTACCTTTACCCTTCTCAGAATATATTATATTAGTTCACCAACGGTTAAAACAATTGCGTGGCGTTAGCGGATCTATAGAGCGAGCATGCTACCCACGTTAAATGTCTGCACCTATTGTTGATGGTGTGTTACAAAAAACACTCTGACTACGTGGGCACGCATGACGAAAGCCATATTTCGAAAGAGAGAGAGAGAGAGAGAGAGAGAGAGAGAGAGAGAGAGAGAGAGAGAGAGAGAGAGAGAGAGAGAGAGAGAGAGAGAGAGAGAGAGAGAGAGAGAGAGAGAGAGAGAGAGAGAGAGAGAGAGAGAGAGAGAGAGAGAGAGAGAGAGAGAGAGAGAGAGAGAGAGAGAGAGAGAGAGAGAGAGAGAGAGAGAGAGAGAGAGAGAGAGAGTGAGAGAGAGAGAGAGAGAGAGAGAGAGAGAGAGAGAGAGAGAGAGAGAGAGAGAGAGAGAGAGAGAGAGAGAGAGAGAGAGAGAGAGAGAGAGGAGAGAGAGAGAGAGAGAGAGAGAGAGAGAGAGAGAGAGAGAGAGAGAGAGAGAGAGAGAGAGAGAGAGAGAGAGAGAGAGAGAGAGAGAGAAGTGTTGAAGTCAGCATAGTCTCATTCGCGGCTGATCGAGAATAGAACCAACAAATCTTCAACTAACCATACATAGCCAATTAAAACAGAAATCAATGGGGAAGTAACAAAGGAGGAAATAGTGACCATCCCCACTCTCATTCTCTTGCTTCCCTTTTTCCCCTTTTTCTAACTCTCGCTTCCGCGTCTGCTTGAGTGGAGGCGGAAACAGTGTCAGGCCATCGCGCATGCTCTCACGTGCCGAGTTACCCAGCAGCGAACTGGAGCGCCCTCGTGCGGACTTCCGTTGACACAGAGGGGCGACTGTGGCCATTAAGGGAGACCAAGGGAGACAAAAGCTGGTCCTGGCAGGGGGCTGACGCTAATTCTGTAAGGATGGCTTATTCATATGGCGCGCCAAAGATACAAAACTCTATCTAGCTGTTCGATAGAGTTTCGAAACTCTATCGAACGGCTAGATAGAGTTTGAAAACCCTATCTAGCTGTTCGATAGAGTTTTAAAACTCTGTCGAACAGCTAGATAGGGTTTCTACAAAATAACCCTATCGAGATATAGTTTTTCTATCGCGATTTCTGATTGGTACATGGCTTCAGCGACAAGTTTGTGGCCTTGGCAGGGCAGTGACCCGTGAATTTGAATAAGACAATAGGCCTAGGCCCCTACATGTAGTCAAACAAACATGGCAGCTGAATTTGAAGTATCACTTTTCAATTTGTACACCTTTTAAAAGTAAATGAAATCTATTTCAATGATTAAAAACATCAACATTTATTATTTCACAAGAATTAATAATTTTAAGATACTAGTCTTATCTACCAATGAAATACTTCGTTTAAAAAAAGTATCAAAATGGCGCGTTCGATAGAGTTTTAAGACGAGAAACTCTATCTAGCTGCTCGACAGAGTTTTGAAACTCTATCTAACTGCTAGCTATAGTTTAGAAACTGTATCTAACAGTTCGATAGGTTTTTTAAACTCTGTCGAATTGCTAGATAGAGTTTTGTATCTTTGGCGCGCCATATGTTCAGGGTTTGAGAAAAGGCCCTGATTACGCTTGTTACGGCCCTCGAGTTGAGACAGAAACGTGAGGTACCCGAGAAAGGGAGGGCACAAACAGGAGAAGGACGGGCCTAGACCAACAGTCAGTGTGTAGGTTTTACAATGGTCTTGTTTTTCGCTTGGTGACTGGTGCCGATTGTAATGTGGAAAGACAAAGAAAACGATCAAAGGGAGTAAGAATAAGCGTGTGTGTTTGAGAGAGAGAGAGAGAGAGAGAGAGAGAGAGAGAGAGAGAGAGAGAGAGAGAGAGAGAGAGAGAGAGAGAGAGAGAGAGAGAGAGAGAGAGATTGCTTTTGTGTTGGTATGTGGAAATCAAGAGAACACTGAACAAGGGGAACATAATTATTGTAAGCAACAAGTCCTTGGAAATAGCATCAAAAGGGAATAAAATCAGGATTACACTACGCTACAATCCACAAGATAATGTTTAAAAAAAATAGACGCAGGGTAATGGTACATATATTAGATTTGTAAGCCTATTCGATTCCTGCTGCTTGCAATAAACATATTCAACCTAACTTTCTCTGTAGAACGATGATTTATAAAAAAACCATGTGCATTAATTACAATTTTATTCAGGACAGATATGGCGATAGTTATCGTTATAATATTTGCATAGAAAGCTTCCCCAGGTCCCTTAAGTCCCCGTGTCAGAGCAAGAAGGGATGTACCCTGAGCAAGGCATCTTCACTACAAATAAATCCCAGCCCAATTTTCCCGAAAGGCAATTGCTTTCTTGACTATTCGGTGGTCATGTTCGAACACACACACACGCACATACTCGCGTACATACATACACACACGCGCGCGCGCGCACACACAAACTTTGATTATATTTCTATTTATTCATTCATTTATTTTATTTTTTTCACTTCAGAAGAAGTACACCGGCAGAACAAACCTCGTGCGGGTAGATTCACAAGTGGACAGTACAAAATTAATTACTACCACAATCACCATCAAAGCAACAAGAAAACAACAGTATGCAAGTGAAGAAATCTCACTTATTTACAGTAAAAAATAAAAATACCCATAGCGCCATCTCAATGATGATTTTCGAACAAAAAATAGGGGAGAGCATTTCGTGAAAATTAGAGTTGTTTATCTCGATTACTCGGTCAAATACCATAGCAACAATGGCATCGAAGCTTGAACCCGCAGGATGCAAGTCAGCGACTTGCAAACATTTTTTTAAAGAAAAATGAGCGGTAGCCAGTATAGCCACAAACTGATAAAAATTGCAAAATGTGACGTAAACATATAAATGACATCAATTTTAGAATGACACATGGCCATGCAATGGCAAATGCAACAAATACTGGTGGCGGTGCCATAGCCGATGAGGTTTAACCGAGGCGTGGTTACCGCTACACCTATCTGTATTAATAAAAACAAATCGGGATTTTACTGGTTTCGTACTGCCTCCGGGCATTGCCTCCAGTATTGTTCCCACCATATTTGTATTTAGAAATGTCCCGTATGTGTCTGATTTAGACCAAGAGGACGTAAAACACCATTTTCGTCATGACACATGGTGTTCTGAGTGCTGTATGTCTACTCAAACACACGAGGCGAGAGCTGGGGATCTACCTGATGGTAGAGTAACTTCCCCTGTTTGACCGATTGAATTAGGCAAGATCACTCACACACACACACACCATGACATTACTCCCCTTAATTATTTCCGAACAATTCCTATTGCCGTCTCTGCCTCTGTCTGTCTGTCTGTGTATTTCACAAATATCTGAACGCATTCGTGGTGCATTAAAACACATTATGAGGATTTTAGTTGCGACAGATCAAATTTGATGCGATTCAACCCCAACTTACCACCACCAAAATGGAACCCTCTCTCAGTTTGTCTGTCTGTCTGTCTGACTGTCTATTTGTCCGGCTGTCTGTCTGTCTATTTGTTTGTTTTGTCTGTCTGTCTTTCTCTGTCTCAATCTGTTTGTGTCTCTCTCTTTCTTTTTCCCCTCTCACTATGGGTGTCCAAAATCCAATCTCTCTGTCTAGTTGTTTGTGTCTCTCTGTGTGTCAGGCTGCCTCTCTCTCTCTCTCTCTCTCTCTCTCTCTCTCTCTCTCTCTCTCTCTCTCTCTCTCTCTCTCTCTCTCTCTCTCTCTCTCTCTCTCTCTCTCCCTCTCTCTCTCTCTCTCTCTCTCTCTCTCTCTCTCTCTCTCTCTCTCTCTCTCTCTCTCTCTCTCTCTCCCTCCCTCCCTCCCTCTCTCTCTCTCTCTCTCTCTCTCTCTCTCTCTCTCTCTCTCTCTCCCTCCTCCCTCTCTCTCTCTCTCTCTCTCTCTCTCTCCCTCCCTCTCTCTCTCTCTCTCTCTCTCTCTCTCTCTCTCTCTCCCTCCCTCCCTCTCTCTCTCTCTCTCTCTCTCTCTCTCTCTCTCCTCCCTCCCTCTCTCTCTCTCTCTCTCTCTCTCTCCCTCCCTCTTATATGTGGTTGCTGTTTATTTAGACCCCTGCTATCAATACTTGAGTCAGGATGCTGACGACTCCGGTCGTGATCTGTCCATCACCTGTTCCTAACCGTAAAGCTACCAATAAAGGTACAGACTGCGCACTGGGTGACTGGAACATGACGCACGCGAACGTCAACCGATGCCAAAGCCTGTCAATCTTTTTTCTCTTAATACGATCCTTTTTATCTTCGCCTGAAATTGAAACTGAAACCATCACCCTGTCCGTATGACAACTCTTTTTTTTGTCGAAGCTGACAATATAAAAAAACAGGAATCAGTTTAAGTAATTGCTCGTCTTGATCTGTTTTGGTTTCAGCCTATTTGTTTCAAATTCGAAGCTGCAAAGTTTTTGTTGGTGTTGTCGATATTTCTTTTTTTGGTTTTACATTCTCTTTTCTCGGCATTTTCTGTTTGTTTGATTGATGTTCTCTGGGTGTTTTCTTAGTGTTGTACACAAGCATCTTATCCTTCGTCAAGAGTCAAGAAAAAAATATCATGTGAGCAATAATATGAATCAGCAAAACAATGGGAAAAGAAGTACACCTACACGCAAGCAATTCTTTTGTCATGATATAATTATTTGTTTTAAAAATAAATGTTACTTCCCAATGATTTTTTTTTATAAATGTGGTGCTTGAAACCGGCGACTGGCTATATTAAAGTGTTATTTTTTATTGTTGGGAAAATTACTAGGAGGCAGGAGAGAGAGAGAGGGAGAGAGAGAGAGAGGGGAGAGAGAGAGGGGGAGAGAGAGAGAGAGGGGGGGATGGTGTGTGAGAGAGAGAGAGAGAGAGAGGGTGAGAGAGACGGGTGGTGGTGAGAGAGAGAGAGAGAGAGATAGAGAGAGAGAGAGAGAAAAGAGAGAGAGAGACAGAGGGTGAGAGAGAAAGGGGAAGGGAGGGGGAGAGAGAGGGGGGATGGATGGTGAGAGAGAGAGAGAGAGAGAGAGAGAGAGAGAGAGAGAGAGAGAGAGAGAGAGAGAGAGAGAGAGAGAGAGAGAGAGAGAGAGAGAGAGAGAGAGAGAGCGTGCATGTTTCTGTAGTGGTACTCCGCTTCATTGCTTTATGGGCTAACAGGAAGTCGATCAACAAACAAATTGGTGACGTCATTTCCAGTTCCGCTGACGTAGGAACGAGGCCGACAGTGTGAACATCGGAAGCCAATTATTCTTTCTCACCCCTCCTACATTCCCTTTGCCTCGGGCACATTTGACGTTTGAGTTCTCCCGATTAACTGTCAGTGACTATTGTCACTTTTGCTAATCGACAGCATGACGTGTTTGCAACAACTCATTTTGTATAAAGCATTATTTGGGAAGCAATAATATTGTACAGTCTGCGTTATTTAAATGGGGTTTATTGATCAAAGGGAATTTTTAGAATTGTTTATATGATCTAACATGTGAGTGCTCTCTTAAGGTCTGTGTACACGTTAACAACATTCACAAAATATTACTATTTCCCCCTGGCAACAAAGTGAGTTGTAAGGCATATTAAGGTCTGTGTACACGGTAAAAACATTCACAAAATATTACTATTTCCCCATGGCAACAAAGTGAGTTGTAAGCCATATTAAGGTCTGTGTACACGTTAACATTATTCACAAAATATCTCTATTTCCCCATGGCAGCAAAGTGAGTTGCAAGGTATATTAAGTATTAAGGTCTGTGTACACGTTAACAAATTCACAAAATATTACTATTTCCCCATGGCAACAAAGTGAGTTGTAAGGCTTATTAAGGTCTGTGTACACGTTAACAAATTCACAAAATACTATTATTTCCCCATGGCAACAAAGTGAGTTGTAAGCCATATTAAGGTCTGTGTACACGTTAACATTATTCACAAAATATCTCTATTTCCCCATGGCAACACAGTGAGTTGTAAGTCATATTATGAGTGGCCTAACACTGTGTTGCCATAGGGTGATAGAGGTATTTTGTGAACGTGTTAACGTGTGCACAGACCTTCATTAACAAATTTACAAAATATCACTATTTCCCCATGGCAACAAAGTGAGTTATAAGTTATGTTAAGGTCTGTGTACACGTTAACATTATTCACAAAATATCTCTATTTCCCCATGGCAACATAGTGAGTTGTAAGTCATATTACGAGTGGCCTAACACCGTGTTGCCATGGGAAAATAGAGATATTTTGTGAATAATGTTAACGTATACAGAGACCTTTATTAGGGAGTGTTCCTGCCTATCTAAGATAGGCATGATTATACTGTTTTGAGAAACAGTTATCTGTTGTTCCTTTCGTTTTGTCATGTTTTGTTTGGCCTTTTGTTTTAAGACACTTTAAAATGTTTCTGACCTTTTGACCTCTTTTTGTTATCTTGTCAGTGATTGGTTTGTTTTCTGAATGTTCACTCACAGTTCTCTTCTTTTCTGAATTGAGCTATAAACTCACTAGCCTTTTTCTAGGGTGAATTGTTACTTCAGTTTGAACTGTGTTATCAGGTCATGCCAGTTCTTTGGGAACTCAGTACTGGCTTCTGCTCCCTATTCACATTTGTCTGGATTTGTTTTATTTCATGTGCCTGGTCCTTGCATTAAAGGTATGTTCCCCCTTTTGGGGTATTTTGCTTTGATTGTTTTGTGTTACTTTGTCTCTTTATGATTTAGAGTATTATAATTTAGCTTCACGTGGGTTATTCGGTTCGTTTTGGGATGACTCACCTTTGGGAGAGTGTTTAGGTCTTTGTTCTCTTGACTTCAGTTTGGTCATGAATTGTGAAGTGACTATTCAGTAGCAGTGTGTTTTGAGTATGTTTTGGGTCATTCATTGTCGGTTCCAGTTAAATAGGAGTGAAGACGAACCTTCAGTGTTTCGATGTAATGACATACAATTCAGTTCACTCGCTCTTTTGTGTTTCATCTCATGACTTGCCTTTTGTCTCACTTAAGTTTTGTAGTTAATTTCTTACGACCTTGTTTTCGTTCTTTGTCTCAGTACAACGATTCGGACGATGCCATGACCCACCAGTCCAGTCAAGGGTTGCAGTATGAAGTTGACTGTCTGTGCTTGTGACTGTTCCATTTCCCCTATGCCCTTCCTTCAATGCTGTATTTTCAAGGCAGAATAAAAGCAGAAGACATTCCCTTTGTCGAGTTTTGCTAAGTATGACTGGGGCATGACGAACAACGAACCGGCACCCAATCCAGACATAACAGGGAGATTTGAATATTTTTGTGGCCTGCGTGGTCATCCATAGAACAAAGAAATGGTATGACATGTTTGAAGCTTATTATCAAGGTCTCCTTTCTTTACCCACTTCATATAGTCTAGGCCCAACTTGTTTTTCGCGGCTAAAAACCTTAAAGGGCTGAACACATAGTCAAAATAATGTTTACCAACCGTGATCGTAGAGAGCGGATTGGTAATGTTTCCACTCGTGTCTGAGGTGGTGTTTGTATGTATCCTCTCTAGCGTTTGAACGGATGGACTTAGGGTGCTCAAAGTTTGCATGCGGGTAGGTAGTAGGAAGATCGAGGCCAAGGTCGATAATGAAGGTCATGGGTCAAAGGTCAAGGTCACTGGAGCCGAAAACGCTGCCGAAAGCTGGCCAGTTGCTTCCCCTTGCAAACTTTACATTTGTATAGGTTACTTTTCTAGCTGGCCAGTTGCTTCCCCTTGCAAACTTTATATTTGTATAGGTTACCTTTATTTTCTAAACTCAGGAAACCTAGCTATCAATTTGGCCATACTAGGCAGTGGGATTTCTCCCTGCTCTTACCGACTTTCAACTGCCGTGGGATTTTTACGTGCGTAAAGGGCACGGGTCAGACTAGCTTTAAGTCCCCATCCAAAGGACTCGACGTTCAGTTCGATTTTCCTGTCGAACTAGAAAGAAAGGGCGAGGCCGGGATTCGAACCCAAAGTCACTCACTAATCGACAATATGACGTGTTGACTCTGTCAAAGATATTTACTCTCTGCCAACAACTCATGTTATACCCAGCATAAACCACTACGTATGTTTTAATGGGTTATGCATTTCAATTGTACCGATTTAAAAAAACCACTCGCCCCACTTTCGTCAGAACTTGGCTTCCTTGTGCATTTCCCCTTTTTTTATGTTGAATCTTTTGTTGAGACTTACACATTACGAATCCGTTAGGGGAGAGGGGGGGGGGGGGGGAAGGGGGGTACGATAGGAGATAAATACAGGCACACAGTTCCTTCCCCTGTCTTGCTGATTTTACTTCAGCTGTTAATTCCACTCTGAATGTGAATATGGTAACGGTGATCATGATGGTGCAGCAAAATAATTTCAGTTCTAAGCGTTGTGCGTTTTTTGTTTGTTTCCGTTTTCTTTGTTTGCTGTCTTCACGTCATGACTATGTGCCTAAGGCACGAAACGTTGGAGTGTTCCCCTTCACGGGTACCTTGTTTGATGTCTTCACGTCATGACTATGTGCCTAAGGCACGAAACGTTGGAGTGTTCCCCTTCACGGGTACCTTGTTTGCTGTCTTCACGTCATGACTATGTGCCTAAGGCACGAAACGTTGGAGTGTTCCCTTTCACGGGTACCTTGTTTGCTGTCTTCACGTCATGACTATGTGCCTAAGGCACGAAACGTTGGAGTGTTCCCCTTCACGGGTACCTTGTTTGATGTCTTCACGTCATGACTATGTGCCTAAGGCACGAAACGTTGGAGTGTTCCCCTTCACGGGTACCTTGTTTGCTGTCTTCACGTCATGACTATGTGCCTAAGGCACGAAACGTTGGAGTGTTCCCCTTCACGGGTACCTTGTTTGCTGTCTTCACGTCATGACTATGTGCCTAAGGCACGAAACGTTGGAGTGTTCCCCTTCACGGGTACCTTGTTTGCTGTCTTCACGTCATGACTATGTGCCTAAGGCACGAAACGTTGGAGTGTTCCCCTTCACGGGTACCTTGTTTGCTGTCTTCACGTCATGACTATGTGCCTAAGGCACGAAACGTTGGAGTGTTCCCCTTCACGGGTACCTTGTTTGCTGTCTTCACGTCATGACTATGTGCCTAAGGCACGAAACGTTGGAGTGTTCCCCTTCACGGGTACCTTGTTTTCTTCACCCACCATTTTTACGTTGATCTCCAAAAGGTACTGCAGTCCATTTTTCATCTTCTTGTTTTAAAGATAATTATATGCTCATTTTCTATGCTTATTCGGGTTATCAAGTACTACGTTCTCATGCCAGTCCACCTTACGCCCTAACTTTCACCAATTATACCACCATCCCATATCTCTCTGTCTGTCTGTCAAACGAAGTTTGTGAGTCTCTCTCTCTCTCTCTCTCTCTCTCTCTCTCTCTCTCTCTCTCTCTCTCTCTCTCTCTCTCTCTCTCTCTCTCTCTCTCTCTCTCTCTCTCTCTCTCTCTCTCTCTCTCTCTCTCTCTCTCTCTCTCTCTCTCTCTCTCTCTCTCTCTCTCTCTCTCTCTCTCTCTCTCTCTCTCTCTCTCTCTCTCTCTCGATGACTTGCTGTGAAATATATTCTCTGTCTTGTCGGAGGATGTAGTTACCACGGTGATAAAATACAAAGTTCATTGAATTCAGCCGAGCTCTAAACCGAATAAAAATGCATACAAACTATATTCGTTCAACGATTGCACTTCCCCCTTTAGTTTGAATCTCCACGGGAATGCTCCCCCAAGACTAAACTTCAAATTTGTTTCGGATTTGCACTACCATTCGCCAGAATAACATAATTCTTTAAATTACTAGACTAAGTAGAAACGGTTTTTTTAAAGGGGCATCTTGACGGATGAGTTTTTGCAAGAAACACGTCGAGATCACCAGGAAAAAACCCTTTACAGAGATCGCAACACTCACTTCGCTCTGGTTTCCCAGAAGTCAAATCGGTGATTCCTCCTTGGCGGAGGTGCTGGAAGTCAGATTCTTTCAGTGAAAGAGAAGGCATGTGCCTTCTCTTTTCTAATGGCCGCCTGAGTTTAGACCAAATCGTTTGGACGAAATTTCTACAATACAAGCCTTTTTATTTCATTATTTTTAATTTTATACAGTTTACCTAAAGGAGTTTCGCTCACAACAAAGAAAATAGCTCCAATTTTTTTTTTACTGTACTACCAAAAAAATAAGGACTTCAACCACAATGAGTGACCTCCACCCACCCCGTCCAAAATGGCTTCTCACTCCGGCATCTCCGCCAAGGAGGAATCGCCGTTTTGACGGTTTGATTTATAAGAAAACCAGAGCAAAGTGAGTGTTCCGATCCTTGAAAAGGCTGTCTTTCTGGTGATCTCGACGTGTTTTTTTGTAAAAGACTCACCCGTCAGGGTCCACCTTTAAGTGTAGGGTAGGAAAGAAGGTCCATGGGGTGGGTAGGGTCACCCAGTTGTGCCTGCTTTTATGTTTGATAAATGTTCGTTAAACTGGTACATTCTAAGGTGGACCTGCATAAAGGAAGCGCCGTAGGACGTTGGTGTTAGAAAGCTACATACAACTCGTGATTTTGCAGCTTCTGGTCAAGAAACGCTCACACGTTGCAAAACATTCTTTCGAGTTTTCTTCTTCTTCTTTTCGTGGAGCCAGCGTGAGTGAGGTCATCCTCCGAGGGCGCCACCACGACCGTCCACCGACAGTCCCCAGAACACACTGATCCCCATGACAAGAGTCATTAAAATCCAGTGGATTAGACATTTTCGAGAACAGTTTGTTGTCAATTGTCGTTTCCCAGAGACGCCACAGTGGCGAGAGAACGTTCCAGCGGAGCTATTTGTCTGGGCAACTCGGTTATGATATATATTATATAGCTGTGGGAGCAGTGGGTGGATGCCTCGTGCCTCCATGCCGGGAGCTGGATGACCCCGCCCCCTCCACGAGTCTCTCCCCGTGGGAATACTGGGGGTCTTCCGTAAAAATTGTTCCCCCACCTTCTGGAAGTTATGTGCTTGTAACTTCCTCTAATCTGTCACTCTCTTTGACTCTGCCTTTTCCCTTTGCTTTCTATCATCTACTATTTTTCTGACTTATTGGCCCATTCTCCTGCCTTTAAAAATCTTCCAAGTATTTTTTCTTCTTTGAGCTACGCCGAAATCGGAATGTGTCGGCTGTACGCAGCGGGGGGGCCAGTGAAAACTGAAACCGGACACATACGTACCTTCTCATTGTGGCCATGGTAAAGCAGCAGAAAAAGAATATAATAGTTATCTGGCTTCCCAATCTTTCGGTCAGCCGTGTTTCTTAACCCTTTCGCCGCCCGTCATGTTTCAGCCAAAAAATACCATTAAACTTGTCTGGGTAGAGGAAAAAATGTATCTGCCATATTGTGAATTCCTCTGTTACATGCATAAAATGAGGTTATTCCTTACCTCCCCAAATTAAGAAAATAGGGTCTTCGGGTAACAGGCCCTGATTTGATGCATTTTGGTGACATGGGTGTTAAACCATTGTGGTGCATAAATGCGACATTGGCGGTGAAAGGGTTAAAGCCGACCATTTACAATCCATTCCCTCGAGGCATGTGCGTAAAGTTCAAATATTTAAAAAAAACCACCGTAGTATCCATCTGCCTTTTTGTCTTATAGTAGGCATGCTAGTCAAGTCATGAATTGGTAAGACAATGGTGATGATGGAAGAACTAAACACACACACACACACACACACACACACACACACTACACACACACACACACACACACGCCTCCGTGACTATAAATTATGTAATACCTAATACCAGTTTAATGTCTACACACGCTTTTGCTCTAGTATTTTCTCCCATTACAAGCCCGCCTGCATGAATGAATTTTGTTTGTTTGCATATTATGTTTTTAAAACAACAAAGTCATACTTGCAAACATGCCTGCATTCATGGACGCATCATTTTTGCTTGGTGTTTCGTCTCATGGGCAAAATGTGACTGAAATTTGCTTTATTTCATCAGATAATTGGCATGGGCTTCTTACCCGCCCATGGGCTTTTTACCCCGTCTTCCCCTACACATTCCCTTTGCATTTTGGTTTTCATCCACACAAACATGCCAGCATGAAGGGAAGAAACGCACGTTTTTAATCCGCGATTTATGCCTTGGCATGAGGCTGTGTCAGACTAGTTGACATAAGCTAGAACGCCAAGGCTACATCAAAATGTTGTTATGCTCTGAATGGTTGTGCGGGGATTGTCTTAAGCCATGACAAGCTCCCAGCATAACATCATCAGTCTAAAATCCCCCGAAGACGGAGTGTGGCTGCCCACATGGCGGGGTAATCAAAAGCGGTCACACACGTAATGTTCTCATCCCTAGCTGATGCATTTGTACCTTAGTGTTCAAGTGCTTCTCGCTGTTGGGATGATCCCTGGAGTCTTTTAGCCAGGGTAAGCCAACCAACCAACCTAATCCGCGATTTAGCACTACCATTTTTGTTTGTACACACCTGCCTGCATGAATGGGAAAGACAAGCATGTTTTACACGCACGCTGTGGCACAAACATACAAATCCGTACAAATAGGCCCTCATTAATTCTTATAGCGCCATGTTTTTTGTTTTTTTCGTTTTTGGTTGTCCGTTGCATCTCAACCGACAAGATAAGAGGAGAGTGGCTATGATTTCGAGTGCGCATGCATTGGTTTGACGGCAGAAACAGTGACAAAAGCTCTAAAAACAATTAGACAAACACATGGCAGGGTGCTTGGCTGTGAATGTCTTTGCTTATTTGGTGGGAGTGTAGAGTGATGTCTTGTGCGAATATAGTCGTCCATGGTGATAGAAGAGCTAATTTGGCAGATATCTTCACATGCACTTTTGCACTTCCATTTTTTTTAAAAGAAAAGAAAAAAAGAACATGTGGACAAACATTTTTACACACGCTTTTGTATCAACATTTTCATCTGTACACGCGCGCGTGCGTGCGTGCGTGTGTGTGTGTGTGTGTGTGTGTGTGTGTGTTTGCACCCACTTTTGCACTAACATTTTCATCCATGCAAACATGCCTGTATTTATTGACACATTTTCTTTTAAAACAAACGCTTTTGCGCAACCATTTCTTTTTAATCTATACAAACATTCCTACACTCATGGACAGCACACACTTTGGCATCAACATTTCCATCCTTACAAATACACTAGCGTGAATGAAATAGACACATAATTTGTTTACACAAGCTTTTGCACATGCATTTTCATCCGAACAACTAGAACGTTGTTATCACCAGCCGCGCGGAACATTTTCTGTCCACTGACCTTGACCTTTGACCAATGACCTTAATTTTCAAACTTGGTCTAGATTTACTAAGTACCTATGCGCATGCACAATTTGAGTCCCCTGGGTCCTTCCGTTCAAACGTCATCGTGCATGCATACATGGTCAGACAGCCAGGAACATTTTCTGCTCCAGCGACCTTGACCTTTGACCAATGACTTTATTTTCGAACTTGGTCTAGATATCCTAAGTACCCATGAGCATGCAAAGTGTGAGTCCCCTAGGTTTCTCCGTTCATACGTTATCGTGGCATAGCATACATAGATAGATAGTCAGTCAACCAGGGAAAGAAAGAAAAACCCAGTCAAACGTCATTGAAAACATTACCAGAATTGCCCCTCGGCTGGTAAACATGGCTGCCTGGCCGTAGTAGTCATGAGTGCGAATTAGACAGTCAACAGGGAGAATAGTATGCAAATTAGACTAAACTCCCGAAAAACGATTGTCTGTTTAGCCTAATTTACATACTAATCCCCGTTTTGAATGTCTAAGACGCACTCATGACTACATGACCTGGTGACAACACCGAGACAGCAGTCAGCACGCCTTCTGTGCCACGCTAGTCGTTCCATTACAGCTTGTTTACCTCCGTGATGCCGTGATGCATGGGGGGGTCCCCAGGCCTAAACCACTCCACGGCACATTCTCCATCATCCGCTGCCAGCTTGCAGCACGAGTCGCATCCGTTTGTGGAGTAAAATTGGCGTCATAGCTGCTACTGTACTACAGTCACTGGACAACAATTTGAATGTGTTTCAGTAACATCCTCGTAAAAATCAGTTTCCCACGGAAAATCTAAAAGTTTTTATATAAAAAATATTTCGTTAAAATAACTCGAATTACCAGATATTTTATGAAGTCACTGAAAATCGTTGTAATTTTGACGTCAGTTACTTCTACGCATAGAAATGAGGAAGAACATTTTGCATTTATTATTTATTTACGAAAATGTATATAGCGCTTCACCTTTAAGCTCTAACCAATTTGTATTATTTTCTTTTAATCATTCATAGTCACAGACATGTCCCTGTAAAATTCGGGTTGCTCCCACCTGGAGAGTGCGTCGCCGCAGTGCCGGGGGGGGGGGGGGGGGGGGGGGGGGCTCAGGAAACCTAACTATTAATTCTGTTCATACCAGGCAGCGGACTTTCTCCTTGCTCTTACCGACTTTTAGCCACCGAGTGGTAGGCTAGCACACGCGCGTGAGTGAGCACACCTGTTGATCTTAAATTAACAAAATTTAGCATGAATCGATCCAAGTAGTAAGCAGGATATAAAGCTCATAGGGGAGGGCGCTAATCCCAAACGTTGATGGTTTTGGAACTTATTGGACAAATGTGCTCAACTTAATGTGGTGATTCTTTGCAACCCACTGATAAAGTCTAGGGTTGGACCCAGCAAATCATAGTGCACTTCACTCGGGTGAAGCACATGTGAATACTTATAACAGTTTTGATCGCTCATGTTTTAATCTAAGAATCACAACACACCTTCCATGGCGAGAGTTGGGATGGATTTTAAATAGTTCCCCGCCTTCTGGAAGCTTTGTGCTGGAAAAGCCCCCTACCACTCTCTTTGACTCTGCCTTTCCTTTCCTTAAATATACACTGACCCACCACGATTAAGTCCCTTGGGTTTCTTTCTGGGTAACTGTGACCCACATACAAATGCCCCCAACTTGGAATTGAGGCTGCTCGTTAAAATGATGTTTCGTTTTCAATTTGGGGGCATTTGTATGTGAGTAAAACCTGGTAAAAACAAGATTTCCTACCAGCTATAAGAGGGAAAACCCGTGAAACCCGTGATTTTGACACGTGATCTGGTGGGTCTTTAAGGGCCAGCCACACGACATACGAAACGCATCTGAATACGATGCGATTTTGACGAATGTCAATGTATCTGTTGTACGGCATATGGACGAAATCGTTGTTCAATATGGATATCAGCTGGCTGGCAGCGAGGTTTCCTGGGGTGGATAGGATCTGGCTGGAAGGACGGCTCAGGTCGCTGTGAGCCAGCTGATGGCTACTGTGGTGACTCATCCGCTGGCAGTCATCGTAAGGTGCTGCAGCTGGTCAACCAACAGGCGTAGAGTGGCACAGAGGTAACGCGTTCGCCTCGCATGCAATAAACCCGAGTTCGAACATGGGGATTTTTCCTCTCACTCTGCACTAGGCTTTACGGTCTGAACGTGGAGTCTTTCGGATGAGACGATAAACCGGGGCCTCGTGTGCCCATGCACTTAGCACACGATACACCCAGTGGTAACGAAAAAGTTGACATTTGGTCAAAATTTAGCACCCTTACCCCCTTTCTTCCTCATCAGTCACACAAAAATCACATGCAAATAAAACAAGATGGGTGGCGCGCCTCTGGCTGCGACGCGCTCTCCAGGTTCCCGGGAGCAACCCGAAGTTCACAGAGACGCCTCTGTGACCATAAAGTACCAAATACCAAATACCAAACAGGAGGTGCTGAGCCA
Organism: Phymorhynchus buccinoides; assembly: GCA_017654935.2. Taxonomy (NCBI): domain Eukaryota; kingdom Metazoa; phylum Mollusca; class Gastropoda; order Neogastropoda; family Raphitomidae; genus Phymorhynchus; species Phymorhynchus buccinoides. Next base: position 13,947,979 of record CM065680.1, on the reverse strand, counting down.
TAGCCCCATGACCGTTACGCGGGAAATATCACCAGGAAGGTTGGTGGGCTTTTTCTCAGGCCTGAGAGGTCCTTGTGGTCAGCATGGTCATGGCGGCGGGACCCGCCTGGCTGCAGTCCAAGGGCAGAGCCCCCTACGCCACCTGGATCCACTGCCTGGTGGACCTGATCTGCCAGAAGCGCCTGTTCCGTGGGGGCTTACCTTGACTTGCGCCAGTTCTTCACTTGGTTGAGGATGTGGAGGTTTTGTTGTATTGCGGCAAGGTTATGTGTTGACAGTTATTGCGCGGGCTATATCCACATTTTCGCCTGTAAGGGAGATCATTTGATGACAGGTAGCTCTTTCCGTCGTCTGATTATCTTCTCTTGCGGGCGAAAATGTGGACTTTACCCCCACGCGTGTGTATGTGTGAGGAAGAGGGGTGTGGGGGGAGGGATAGGGGTGATGGATGGGGGTGGCGTGCATTCGAGCTTAGGCCTATATAGTTCCCAGAGCCGAGTGGTCTAATATCAAGGCATTTAAAAAAAAAAGTTTTTGTTGCTTTTTATGCTGACTAATGTCAATTTTGTACAACTTGGAAAACGCTTAAGGGCCAGCCACACGTCAGCTAATAATAATAATAATAATAATATTGCAAATTTATGACGCACTTACCTCCCGATAAAACCAGGAGCTCAAGGCGTTTACAATGACAAATAGTTAAGAGTAGCAATAAAAGGCTTAATTAAAAACGTCATAAAATATTTACATAGCACTCAATTCATAAAATCGACACATGCACACGCATGCACATACATAGCCAATGATCTACGCATCCTCCCACCTGCACGGAGAAAACCACACCTATAAACACCTACAGAAGCCAGTGAAGCTTAATGAGCAGAGCAGTATAGTAACATGGGATTGTTTTGATGTTTTGTAAATAAGTCTAGCTGCGCAATTTTGAACTCTGTAGTTTTT
>CM065680.1:13942019-13944519 GCA_017654935.2 Phymorhynchus buccinoides | reverse complement strand
TTGGTTTATTTTTGTTGCTGTTTTGAAAGCACCACCAAGATTACATTTGTGTCTTATTCTTCATCTGCCTTTAGTCAACTGTATTTGGAAGTTATAGAACTATCTTAACAGATTATGGTTTTTTTGTTTTTGGTTTTAGTTTTTGCATGGCTAACCAAGAATTTGTTTTAGAGAAGAACATATCAAGATTGGAACAATGTCTCTGATGGTTATCCAATACAATAGGTGTACATTAAATCCTATTTAATTATTTTTTATATAAGAATTTGTTATTTTAAAGCTAGGAACGATTTATGTGTGTGTGTTTTTAGTACAATTCGTTAAGAATGACGAGAGACAATTGTTGAGTTAATCTGTGGAGCATTTCAAAGATAAAATATATTTTATTTGATGCTTCTAAAACAAAAGGCAAAAAAAGTAGCAACCTCAAACGTACACGGATAAACCAAACCAATAATAATTTTACCACGCATGCAGTTGCCACCTGTAGTTTAACCTTAAGTATTGATTTGTTCTTTTCTTAACAGTTATTTATCACAGCGCTTTGACCTTTGTAGCGTAACCTTTTCCGTGTAGTTTTTTCTCTCTATTTTATTTTACTTCCGCCAAGGACATCAAATTGTTGGTTCCCGGGCGAAGAGAAAAAAAAAATCAATTTAACACCTGGTGCAGGAAGGTAGACCTACATTCGTTTCAGCAATAACAAAAAATGATGGCATGATAAAATACAAAATAAAATGCACAAAAAGTAGAATGGTGCAAAAATAGAAACGACAAAAGGATTATCAGAAATCTTCTCAACAAAACCCCTAAAAACATAATATCAAATATGACGCACAAACAATATTGAATCAAGTGTATCAACAACACAAACTTTGTGACTTCCTAGTCTGCATTTCAGTGTCAGTCTTCGCCAAAACATAACGGTGAATCAGTCGATATATCAACGATGGGTGTTTCAGTTTGTATGTGTGTTTGTTTTTCGTTCTCTTTCCTTCCTAGCAAACTGGGAAAACTTTGTGGAATGACAGAACAAAAACAAACAAACAACACCACGAATTATACAACAAGTGCTATGAGTACACATGCTAAGATCGATATGAGTTTTATTACTAAAAAATGTGCTTCGTTAACCGCAAAGAAGCGTCTTTAAACAATGAAAGATAAATAGAAAGAAGAAAAGAAAGAAAGAAAGAAAGAAAGAAAGAAAGAAAAGAATGAGATAGAGAACTGAAATAAAGAAAGTAAAGAAAGAAACAAAGAAAAGAAACGAAAGAAAGAAAAGAAACGAAAGAAAAGGAATAAAAAAATAAAGAAAAGAAAGAAAGAAAAGAAAAGAAAAAAAAAAAAGAAAGAAAGAAAAGAAAGAAAGAAAGAAAGAAAAGAAAAGAAAGAAAGAAAAGAAAGAAAGAAAAGAAAAGAAATAAATAAAGAAAAGAAATACAAAAAAAGAAAAACAAACAAAGAGGAAGAAAAAGAAAGAAAATGATTCATTAAAAAATCACCATAAAAAATGAAGAAAGAAAGAAAGGTCGGGGGTGGGGGGTGGGGAGTGGGGATGGTACCATAGTTATTGAACCAATTCATATCCGTCTGCTGTTGGTGAACTTTTCTGGTGACCCTATTGGAAAGGACTCTCGTAGCTTATTTTATCTCCTTTGATCAAATAGAAGGCGTAATCTATTTTTGCCGAGAGAGAGTGAGGGTGGGAGACAGACAGAGAGGGAGGGAGAGAGAGAGAGAGAGAGAGAGAGAGAGAGAGAGAGAGAGAGAGAGAGAGAGAGAGAGAGAGAGAGAGAGAGAGAGAGAGAGAGAGAGAGAGAGAGAGAGAGAGAGAGAGAGAGAGAGAGAGAGAGAGAGAGAGAGAGAGAGAGAGAGAGAGAGTTTGTCGTCGCTAAAAAAAACCTGCCATGAAATGGAACGCCATCAAGTGTAAGTGGCTAAGGGAAATAACTTCACCTGAACACCACATTCAGCTCGATCACATGTCGTCTTGTCAGAAAAGAATCCAAATGGGTAACATCTTCGTAAGCACGTTGACATGAATGAAATCATTGAAATGAATGAAGTTGAAAAGTTGTTTTCACTGAAAGAGCAAAAGGGATAAGAAATATGCTGATTTTGCACTTGCGCACTCGCACGTATGCAACACACGCACGCATACATACACACATACTTGTACGTACGCACATTCAAACACACACTACATTTACATATACATACACATACTCTGATGCTAATAATTATGCTTGTTTTCGCACACCAATGTTTGATATTATTCACGCATAGGCAGACACAATCATATCACACTATGTGATTCTATCATAGAATGTACAGAACTTAATTTGAACTTTCATATTTAATAAAATCATACTTGCTTGAGAATAAGACAAAGCAATTTGCCACACACAAACAAGTATAAAGGTTTTAGTTAATCATCAATTGATAATCAAATACAAAGAAGAAGAAGAAGAAGAAGAAGAAGAAGAAGAAGAAGAAG
>CM065680.1:13932019-13937019 GCA_017654935.2 Phymorhynchus buccinoides | reverse complement strand
GTGTTGTCTTTAAACCAGCACAATGCCAAAAGCCACGAACAACACATTAAGAAGAGGATCATACAATGAAAACACCCGAACATCTAAGAAGAGCATCATGTTACATTCCTATTTTTGCAAAACTGTAAGGTAATAAGTGTCTTCAAAGTTCAGGTGTTGTCTTTAAACCAGCACAATACTAAAAGCCACGAACAACGCATTAACAAGAGGATCATGCAATGAAAACACCTGAACATCTAAGAAGAGCATCATGTTACATTCCTATTTTTGCAAAACTGTAAGGCAATAAGTGTCTTCAAAGTTCAAGCTTTGTCTTTAAACCAGCACAATGCCAAAAGCCACGAACAACACATTAAGAAGAGGATAGCAGCAGAAGAGAATGCTGTCTGTTGTCAGTAATGTCAGACGCGGTCATTAGCTCTCAATGCTCAGTCTTGAGGCTCATTGTCTGAACGAAAATTAAAATTAATAAACAAAACAAATCACAGATAAGAAAGCAACGGGTTGAGGTTTTTCTTTCTTTCTTTCTTTCTTTCTTTCTTTCTTTCTTTCCTTTTTGTTGTCTTGTTTCTATTCAGTATTCATTCAAATACCGATGGGGCTATGACGTTCTTCCGAGTATCAGTTACAGTATGCGACTATTTCTGAGGTTAGACTTGGAGTTTTTAAAAAAACTATTGTTATTATTTTTATTATTTTTTAATAGAAATGAGTCAAGTGAAACTGAGAACGAGAGGTTATTAAGTTTAATTTATGTGCGTCTGTGTCGGTCTTTCTATCTCAGTCTGTCTTTTTGTTTGTCTCTCTCTCTCTGTCTCTGTCTGCTTGCCTGTCTGTCTGTCTGTCTGTCTGTCTCTGTGTCTGTCAGTCTTTGTGTGTCTGACTGTCTGTCTGTCTGTCCGTTTTTCTCTCTCTGTCTCTCTACTCCCCCATGTTTCTTTGTGTCTCTTTAACATAATATCTTCATCGATTGTCATGAAATCCGTTTAACCAAAACTAACGGAAGTGTATCCAAAGCAAACCTTTCGCCACTAAAACAACCGTAGCCCAGTTTTATGAATAGTATTTGCCTCATCTGCTATATGGAAGTCATACTGACAATGACGAAAGAAAACTTGTTTCCACCCCTGCAGTGAATACACAGTTCCCAACTCAATGAACAGCACAATTACTACGCTATGATAGGGCCTAATTCGTATAAATTTTGTCCAATGGGTTCGATGTTCACCTGAATAAAAGACCTATTAACTTGAAACTACTATTTATTTATTATTCATTTAAGAAAAAGTATATAGCGCTTCACCTTTAAGCTCTAAGCGCTTTTACAATTGCACTAAAATGATTCATATTAAAAACAACCCCTTACATACATCCACAGACATGCCCCCCTATCCTTCACATTCTTACACACACACACACACACACACACACACACACACACACACACACACACACACACACACACACACACACATACACACACACACACACACACACACATATATATATATATATATATATATATATATATATATATATATATATATATATATATATACGTGCGCGTACGCGCACGCACTCACGCACGCACAAACACACACACGTGCGCACACACACGTGCGCACACAAACAAATACGTACATATTTAGCTAAACATAGCTAAAATACATATACATTATAAAATAACAATTTACAACCAGATTACATTAAATAATCAATTTTCAATTTACATAAACAAGATTACCATTTACAATGTGGCTCCTTACGGCTCAAGTGAATTCCGGTGCATCCCGGTTGCGCCAGCCTTGGCGACTAGGCGGCCCTTGGGGACCTTCCCTCGACTCTTCTAAAGTTCCACCTGACCGAGAGAGTGAGGATGTCACCCGGGGAAGGCATCTCCACTTAATAAATACACATTTTTGTTAAAATAACAGCTGATCGTTTGTTATCAGGAGACAGTAGACGAACGCAAACGGCAAACACAAAAAAACTGATAGTCTACTAAAACCTGTGCCAACTGAATAAAAAAAATTCCAATCAAGAGAAAGGACGCTTGAGAGGCCGCGAGGCCTAGTCGTCCTACTTGACCTGACCTGACCTGGATCGAGTTTCTCTAGATAACGGTCGCCGCGCGAATAACGCTTACGCCAAAAAGGGCCTAAGAAACAACCTAAACGCTTGCTAAGGTCAGATAACTCTTTAAGCTTACTCTTCATTTTTGGGAGAGAGAGAGAGAAAAGGGTTGCTATCATAAGGGAGATAAATCATACCTTTCTGTCAGTTTGTACCGTTTTCGATTTCACCCACGTCTATTTGTGTGCAGAAAATTAAATTTGCACTATATTATGCCATCTAACATGATGGAAATTAAGAAAGAGCGCTCCAAAACATTTGCGTTCGTTTAATTTGCTAAAATCATCCCGTATTTTTTCACGCTAGACTAAAGAATATTTGCTGTGGCAAGCTTGTTGTTTTGGTCTTCCATGCTCGCATCTTTCATTGACAAAGTCGTAAAATGTCAGCAAGATTCAATGAACGGTTTTGAAAATATGAAGCAAAAAGGAAAAGTATGGGTGCAAACACACCCACGGGGTACAGGAAGGGTTACAACAAGTGGTTGGGTGCAAACACACCCACGGGGTACAGGAAGGGTTAAAACAAGTGGTTGGGTGCAAACACACCCACGGGGTACAGGAAGGGTTACAACAAGTGGTTGGGTGCAAACACACCCACGGGGTACAGGAAGGGTTACAACAAGTGGTTGGGTGCAAACACACCCACGGGGTACAGGAAGGGTTACAACAAGTGGTTGGGTGCAAACACACCCACGGGGTACAGGAAGGGTTAAAACAAGTGGTTGGGTGCAAACACACCCACGGGGTACAGGAAGGGTTACAACAAGTGGTTGGGTGCAAACACACCCACGGGGTACAGGAAGGGTTACAACAAGTGGTTGGGTGCAAACACACCCACGGGGTACAGGAAGGGTTACAACAAGTGGTTGGGTGCAAACACACCCACGGGGTACAGGAAGGGTTAAAACAAGTGGTTGGGTGCAAACACACCCACGGGGTACAGGAAGGGTTACAACAAGTGGTTGGGTGCAAACACACCCACGGGGTACAGGAAGGGTTACAACAAGTGGTTGGGTGCAAACACACCCACGGGGTACAGGAAGGGTTACAACAAGTGGTTGGGTGCAAACACACCCACGGGGTACAGGAAGGGTTACAACAAGTGGTTGGGTGCAAACACACCCACGGGGTACAGGAAGGGTTACAACAGCTAAATGGTTGTCATTGATGTTTTTGTGGTGGTGTTACGTTTTTGTTGTTTCCCCTCTAGCTGGGTGCATGCCTCCCCATCATCGGGCATTTTGTCTAAATCACCACAGGGGCGTGAACTAACAAGGTCCCACCCACTCACCGAAAAGATGCTTCATTCCGAACGATTGGTCACTAAACTACACACCACAAAGCACTTAAAGGGGCACCCTGACGGATGCGTTTTTACAAGAAACACGTCCAGATCACCAGGAAAACACCCTTTACGGAGATCGCAACACTCACTTTGCTCTGGTTTCCCAGAAATCAAGCCGTCAAATCGGCGATTCCTCCTTGGCGGAGGTGCTGGAAGTCAAATTCTTTGACCCAAAGAGAAGGCGTTTGCCGTCTCTTTTTGAATCGCCGCCTGTGTTTAGACCAAATCGTTTGCACAAACTTTTTGCAATACAAGCCTTTTTCTTAATCTTTTTTAAAAAATGCAGTTTATCTAAAGGAGTTTCGCTCACAACAAAGGAAATAGCTCCATTTTTTGTTTTTTACTGCACTACAAAAAAACCCCGCTTCAACCACAATGAGTGACCTCCACCCACCCCATCCAAAATGGCTACTCTCTCCGGCATCTCCGCCAAGGAAAAATCGCCGTTTTGACGGTTTAATTTCTAAGAAACCAGAGCAAAGTGTTCCGATCCTTGAAAAGGTTGTCTTTCTGGTGATCTCGACGTGTTTCTTGCAAAAACTCATCCGTCCGAGTTCACCTTTAAATCTTCAGCTGTTGTTACTGTTTGAATGGAGAAATATGATATTTTGTTTGCTAGGTCATGTGTGAGGCTTTCTTTTCCGTTTGGGAAGATCGCCCTAGGCATGGCCTTTAGGTCTAGACAGATTAACCCACACATTTTTTCTCTCCCCATTTCATAGTTGCAGACTGTATTAATTTGAAAATGTCATGAACAGCACTTTGCCAGTTTTCGTTCAAATTGCGTGAAATGTTTTATCGGGGAAAATGTATTGTAAGATGTTTTTATGTATTAAAGTAATCGAAACATTTGTAGGAGAATATCGACATACTCCTCTCTCTCTCTCTCTCTCTCTCTCTCTCTCTCTCTCTCTCTCTCTCTCTCTCTCTCTCTCTCTCTCTCTCTCTCTCTCTCTCTCTCTCTCTCTCTCTCTCTCTCTCTCTCTCTCTCTCTCTCTCTCTCTCTCTCTCTCTCTCTCTCTCTCTCTCTCTCTCTCTCTCTCTCTCTCTCTCTCTCTCTCTCTCTCTCAAAGATCGCATGCAAAAAACAAAATTGGGTGTCGCGCCTCTGGCTGCGACAGACACGCTCTCCAGGTGGGAGCAACCCGAATTTCACAGAGACAGGCAGACACTGAAAAACCGTTCTAATTGCAGTGCGTTCTGGGTGAAAATGTAAGTTCACAAGTAAACAAATAGAGTGAAAAAAGTCACGACCAAATAAAAATGTGCTGGTAAAATACTAGGGGGTTCCGCGTGGGCGAAACGAGACACCCAGTTTATCCGCAAATACTAAGGGGTTCCGCGTGGGCGAAACGAGACACCCAGTTTCTCCGCAAATACTAGGGGGTTTCGCGTGGGCGAAGCGAGACACCCAGTGCAAATACTAAGGGGTTCGAAACGAGACACCCAGTTTCTCCGCAAATACTAGGGGGTTTCGCGTGGGCGAAACGAGACACCCAGTTTCTCCGCAAATACTAGGG
>CM065680.1:13849519-13929519 GCA_017654935.2 Phymorhynchus buccinoides | reverse complement strand
AGAGAGAGAGAACAAAAAGAAGCGAAAATAATTATTGGTGTATGGGAACATGGGCAGGAGGCAGCAGTGAAAAATCGTAGAGAGATGTGATTTCCAGTAACCATTGATCACCAATACAAAAGTGAAGATAAAACTTGACAAGGAAATCAAATAGCTGGCGTCAAATTGACTGTGTAACGTTAGGAATAGAAAGTTGACGAGGCTACAAATAATGTTTGTTGTTGCTGTTTTTATTGTTGTTTGTGGTGTTGTTCTTTGTGAAATTCTTAATTGGATTGGGCAAGCGGCAGAAATAGAAATAAAATATGAGATTACTTGTAAGTTCTGGAATTGAATTTGGAAATGCAAGAGATTATTATTTCACTGTTCATAAACACATACATCCGAAAGATTAGCAGGATTATCAGTAAGCTGTTCTGAAATAATTGTTGAGGTTTGCTATAATTTTGTTATGATTTTTTGGGATTATGATAGCAGAAGAAGGTTTTTGCGCTTTATATGCCTATTTGCAAAGAGCGTTGGTTTTTTTTCCACTTTTAGTGATTTCTTTTATTTCAATTATAGAAAACTGGAGTACAGTTATAGGTTTCAGTAGTGACTTAAAGAACCGTTGACGATTATTAGCACCAATTCGAACGATTTTTTTAAATCACCAAGGCCTTAACGCTGTAACCAAACAGAGCTTTAAATCAATTAATGTTAAACATACACTGACGCACCACGATTAAGTCCCTTGGGTTTTTCTGGGTTGCTGTGACCCACATACAGATGTCCCCAACTTCAAATTGAGGCTGCTCTTTAAAATGATGTTTCGGTTTGAATTTGGGGGCATTTATATGGGAGTCAGACTTGGTCAAAACAAAATTTATTTCCAGCTGTAAGAGGGAAAACACGTGAAACCCGTGATTTTGACACGTGATATGGTGGGTCTTGAAATTGACTTCATGTAGGTCATTAATGATGGTATATATGTGACCAAATATAAAGAAAACTGATCTTTAAAAAAAGACAACTCATCCCTACTCCACCCACTTCTCCCTCTTATAACAAATACGCTAATGACATTGGTTAATGTGTGATCTTTAAGGGTGGTAACCTACATCATGTCATTAAGCATCATCGACAACAAAAACACAACAACGGCTTTGAAAGAGCATAGAGCTTAAAGGTATACTATATACACATCTTCTTAATAAATACATAAATAAATAAAAGAAAAGGAGAAGCGGAATGCAAAACGATGAACCAAGATAAATAATATGCTTGTTGCTTGTTAGCCAATTCACAATCATTAATCCTTTTATTGTCTTCACAAAGCAAAGAAATTCACTGCCTGGCATGCACATAGTATGAATAGCACCGACACTACAAAAATAACATTGAGAGGTTCATGATTTAGGTAATATCTTTATCGTTTAAAAACTCGGGACTTTCCTGGTATCGCAGTACCGCCAGGATCGTCCCACTATCTTTATATCTATTTGTCCCACATGTGCCTGTTCCAGGCCGGAGGACGTTAAACGGACTTTAATTCAAGCAACACTGAGAAAAACAAATTTACATACATAAGATAACCACTTTTAAAACACAGGAAAACAAGCGCGGATTCGCAATCGTTTGTGGCAGCGGTCTATTTTTAACACTCCAATCATTACATACACTGTGTCGCCTCCCCTGGCTTTTCAATAATTTTAATCTGTAAACCAGAATGTTATCTCTGCACCATTTCGTAACTTTTTATATCTTTTGGAAAACATTTAAAACTATTTATCCTACTTATACTAATCGAAAGAAGCACCGCATACTCATCGTGTCTGTTGCAGTGTCTGTATTACGTATGATTATTATTTTGTACGCTTTAAAATGAAGATTCATGTGCTCTGTTCAGTATACAATTCTTCCCATACCTAAGGACTGTAGATATGACAACTGAAATGTTACTTTATGCCCAAGTATTTTTTTCTGTCTGTACTTTTCTTTTTCTCTTTTACAATATGTGCGACAATTTTGGACCGACCGACAGACCGACAAAGTGAGTTATAGGTTTGTGGCTTGTGCCACAAACAAAAACCACAGGCACATAATCCACACCAGGAGCGGTGTAGAGGGACGAAATGGAATGCAAAGTGGATGTGGAGTGAGGATAAACGCGCCACAGTCTGTTTCACAATAGAGGAAAGCTACATCATAATAGTGGATCTCACGTTGGAATTGCAGCTTACAAAATGAAAGCAAGACTGAAACAGGAAAAACAAACGAACCAGCAGACGAGTAAATGAACGTTCACTGGTCCGTGAAACAGTCCTTTTTTCGTGAAACACCCACTTTTGTGTCTGAGAACTATTTCGTTTTTGCCAGAGATTACGCCAGTGATTATGTTCATTTTGCCAGAAAGTTGAAAGAGGCGGACAGCAAAAAAACCTTCACCATCTCCCAATCAAGCAAAAAGCTAAGGAATGCATACACACACACACACACACGCACGCACGCACGCGCACACATGCATACACAAACACGCACGCAGCGCTCGCGCGCACGCTCTCTCTCTCTCTCTCTCTCTCTCTCTCTCTCTCTCTCTCTCTCTCTCTCTCTCTCTCTCTCTCTCACACACACACACACACACACACACACACACACACACACACACACACACACGCACGCACTCACACACGCACGCACTCACACGCGCACGCGCACACGCACACGCACACTCACACACACACGCACGCACGCACGCACGCACGCACGCACGCACACGCACACGCACACGCACACAAGACACACACACACACACACACACACACACACACACACACTGGAAAGGTAGATATTTGGTTTCTTTGTCTTAAGTGCTTTGTCGGGTACAGAATGAAATCCCAAGACAAACAAGTTACAGATTGAATCTGATCTATAATGGTTAGGCCCCCTATATTGGCAGACCTTTGCCCGATAAGACTGCCCAGTCTTCATGAAGAACGTCCATAAGGGTCGATGACCAATTGGGCGATAATCTCACTATCTATATTAGCAGACGGTAGGAAATGCCCCCGTCAATTTGCGGGTAGCTGCTGTTCGTCTGAACCACATAGTATATAAAACAAATGATGGCGAGCGATCTGAAACCTTGTCTTCTTTAATAAGTTGTGCCATACTTAACGTCGATTTCAGCTATTTTTCATTGTGTTAACTTTCCCAATGCACTGAACGATTCAGATGACAAGGGTGACACCCACACCTTCCCTTCATCAAGGATAGTGCACTGAGAGAAATCTGTACTTAACACCGAATCCGTATCCCCAGAATAATACTGTCCTAAAAGTGGAGATCTTAATCCCAGCTTTACCTGCGATTTTAAAGGTGGACCCTGACGGATGAGTTTTTGCAAGAAACACGTCGAGATCACTAGAAAGACAGCCTTTTCAAGGTTCGGAACACTCAGTTTGCTCTGGTTTCCTAGAAACTAAGCCGTCAAAACGGCGATTCCTCCTTGGCGGAGATGCCGGAGAGAGTAGTTATTTTGGATGGGGTGGGTGGAGGTCACTCATTGTGGTTGAAGCGTTTTCTTTTTTTGTAGTGCAGTAAAAACACAACAATGGAGCTATTTCCTTTGTTGTGAACGAAACTCCTTTAGATAAACTTTATAAAATTAAAAATAACAAATAAATAAAAAGGCTTGCACATGTATTGCGAAACGTTCGTGCAAACGATTTGGTCTAAACGCAGGCGGCCATTAGAAAAGAGAAGGCAGATGCCTTCGCTTTGAGTGAAATAATTTGACATCCAGCACCTCCGCCAAGGAGGAAACGCCGATTTGACGGCTTGATTTATAGGAAACCAGAGCAAAGTGAGTGTTGCAATCTCTGTAAAGGGTGTTTTCCTGGTGATCTCGACGTGTTTCTTACTAAAACTCATCCGTCAGGGTGCCCCTTTAAGCATAACATGCAATAATAATAAGTAAATAAAAACCCAAATCCCCAATCCTTGGCGAAATAATGTGAAAACTCTACTTTAGATCCTAGCGTGAATAAGACATAAATCCAATTTTTTAGTTCACCCTTTCCGTTGATGTTTCATAAGCCTCAGTTATTAAACTACTGAGCCCAAATCGCACATGAGAAAAAGGACTTACAGGGGAGATAGCTGTGCTTCAGTCAGTTTGATCCCGATATTTTAGACATTAAAATCCGTTGTCATACCACGCATAAAAATATATAATTACATGTAATTTACGCCATTTTATTACAGAAAAGTCACAAAGCAACCAAACACGAGATAACGATTTAATTTAAAATAATTATTTTGGGGGAGACTGTTTGGGTACAGCTGACTACTTGACGGTTTACACGTTTTTCTTTCATTCTTTCAAAACATCAGTTGTGTCCCCTCTTGAGAACAGTGTATCGTTGCCCTCCCCCACTTCTCAATGTTGGTTTATAGTAATAGTTATATATATGCTGCATGCTTAGAATCAAGAACAGAATGGAAGATTAGGCCCAGCCTAAATTCTTATCCTTGTAAAATAAAGTTTCTGAAGTCTGAAGTCTCTCTCTTTATCCTTGTCAAAAAAAGGTTTCCCAGTGTCCTCTCTCTCTCTCTCTCTCTCTCTCTCTCTCTCTCTCTCTCTCTCTCTCTCTCTCTCTCTCTCTCTCTCTCTCTCTCTCTCTCTCTCTCTCTCTCTCTCTCTCTCTCTCTCTCTCTCTCTCTCTCTCTCTCTCTCTCTCTCTCTCTCTCTCTCTCTCTCAAGTCTCTTTTTTTTCTTTTACTGCACGATGGCCAGCTTTGTTAACACTACAGTGATATGGGCTTATGGCCTAATCATTAGACATTCCAGTGTTCTCTCTCAAGTTTCAGTAGCATCAACGAATGAGCTGTTACTGGTCACAATACACGTTGCTATGTTTCCCTTTTCATCATGGCAGCACCGTGATGCGCTTGTAATTATATGACTTGCATAGCACTGTGTTGACATGGAGAAAGAGCGAAAAATGGCAACGTGTATGAATGATGCAAGAATCAAAGTTTGTGCATTTCCAAGCACAACTCAATAATGTTGAAAGACGTTGTTGGTAAACTCGTTCAATGACTCCAGGATCCTTAAAAACACAAAATCTCGATTGATACGAGTCTTCTGACCCCAAATCAGGACCGACATGGCTTTCATGTTTAGCCCTGCAAGAATGGCTTATTAACTTAACCGTTGTGTTGGCCTACTGCTACTTAACGGAGTATTTATTCACAACTGACAAATTTGTACATTTTTAAATGGCGAAAAACAATTATATTCAAACGTTACAGCTTTCGCATTTTTGCTGTCTACAACGCACGAAACTAACTGTTCCTTCGTTAAAATCTCAGAGAAAGGGTGCGCGTGCCCGAGGACTTGCATTAACGATTTATTGGCGGTTAGCAGACAAGCATAGTCAAAAGAGAAAACAAAATGGCGCAGGCGGAAATGGATTAATAGCAATGATGAAGTCTCGTGGGCAGACCGGAACTGGAGCAAAGAGGGGGGCCATGTTTAACAAGGCGGTGCTGGGAGACAAGAAACCATTGATGGCTATCACTTAGAGAACAGCTAAACTGATCAAACTGTTTCTCCAAGGAACATGACAGGGGAAAGCAGAATGGAAGAGGAGGGTTTTGGAAGGGTTTCGCTAATTGGAGTCAACAAGCAAAAACGTGGCCTTGGAAGATCTGTCATAAGTGATGAATTTTTTTTAGGAACCTTTCGTGCGTAAAGATGACATCATGCACCCCATCATGTTAGAAAGACACACATAAAATGCGTTTAACAGATCGATATTGAGAAAAAAAGTTATACCAAATGAATTCAAATGGAATTATGCGTTCTTGTCAATGCACGCACTTTTTGAATTAGAGAACCAGTTGCAGTGACAGAAGGTTGTCTTCTAATTTGTTTACAAATCATATTTTATACATTTTGAATTAGAGAACCGGTTGCAGTGACAGAGGTTGTCTTCTAATTTGTTTGCAAATCATATTTTATACGAATTTTATACATTTTGAATTAGAGAACCAATTGCAGTGACAGAGGTTGTCTTCTAATTTGTTTACAAATCATATTTTATACGAATAGCCTACCTTGTCCATTGTCTTAACAGATCTTTTACAAGAGTATTTCACAATAATTGTATTACAGCAGAGCCAATATTTCAATCAATGCTCTGTAGAGTGCAGTCAATTAAATGTTTACATCGGAATTAGTAGTCTGAACACACAGCAGCATTCAGGTATGAAGAAAACTATTTTCACAACCTAAACATTTGGTACTTTCACTAGAATATACCAAATACCAAATAATACATAAAATATCTTTAGCTATTGTAATTGAGTTGTTATATTTCAAAACAATTCGTTATCAAAGCATGTCCAAAGCTTGTGTTTCAACACCCAATAGCAACGTGAATAACTACAAAAAAACCAAAAAAACTTGTGTCTATTTCTAACTAGCTCAGTAATCCTATATTGACCAAACAACACACACACAAAAACCACCAATTACATAGAGCAAGATCATTTCGAGGGGCCTGGCCCTTTTTATTAATCAATAGTTCTGTAATCCTGTCGGATCAACGATGCTTCCTCTCGATACCATCGGAGTTACTCAGCAGCAGTGCTGTGTCTCTTTCTGTGGGTTGCTTTCAGCGGGCTTGACATTGGCGGATCGCTGTCGATTTCCTCTGTTGGGGCTGCTATCAAACAAGGTGAACCTTTGTTGTCCGCAAAGGTGGGAAGGAACGTACTACGGTAAAGGGGCAGATACACTGCATACCATGCGATCCGATTGCGATCCGATTTTGACGATGTGTGTGATCGTGATTCACGTGAAATACTTCCCGTTTAAAACGAATTCTACTGTTTTCGTTCCCTATACTCATGTAGATCCCAATACACGAATCAAATAAAAGGACTGATACAAAAATACACATATTTCATCAGATTCGTGTAAGGAGGACTACAAACATAGTGAACATAAGCAGTAGGATTTCATCAGATTCATGTAGACAGTAGAATTTCACGAGAATCATGCCTCCCAAATGTCACAGTCGGATCGTATTGGGATCGAATCGTATGCAGTGTGGCTGGCCGTTAAGGGTCTTCATTTTCGTGGAAGTTCCTGGGTTTGCTCCTCTGCCTCCTCTTTCCGGCACTGAGCTAGGTGAATAGGTACCGCAGGCGGCCTTTATTATAGTGCATCTTTTAGGAATGAAGAGTTTTCTGTCTCTGTTTATTGATTTGTCCTACAGTATTGCAAGCGAATGATAATGTGAGCGAATGAATAAGATTTACATTGCAAAAGAAATACCGCTTCGAAAGACAGAAAATGTTAATCTTGCAGTGTGTATGATACCTGCTGGAAAGAACATTCTTGTCTAACAGTATGATTCACAAACCAGCTGCTTCACTTAGCCATTTATTTTGTGTTCCTTCTGTAAAAACATGGAAAACCAATGGCGCATGTTCCTCTTGAACACGTGGACATTTCTTTAACATTGATAATGATTAGCTTCAGCATTCAGATTTTGTCACAAACTAAATCACATTCCCCCCCTTGCTCCCCCCCCCCCCCCCCCCCCCCGGTGGTTTTTTAAAAATCTAGTAAAATGCATTATGCACCGTTTATACCCACCAAACGGTCAAAGCAACATCACAAAGGAAATGCGTCCCGTCCCACACAAAGCTGTGCACATCACATGTTGTAACATCAACACATACGGTCGCTGTTGTGACGCCACTTCCGTCCTAAAAGGGGAGGCAAATCCGGCGGTTAAGTGAATAAGTCATCGCACATACCGCCAGACCTCCGAAAGGTGATTATCCATAGTGGTGGTGGCTAAATTAGATCACTGATCCCACCGGCATTGGGGACTCAGAGGCGGCTGAACCCATAAGGCCAGAAAAAGGCTGGGGGTGGAAGAAGAAGAAAAAAAAGCCATGCTGAACATCCTAGCGTTTTTCCCTCCTTTCCCATAAAAAGAGAACTGAATCCCCTTAGCTCTAGTCTGCCTCCCTAGGACGTATGCCTACGTCCACCACCGGCAGGGGATGGAGAGGAGAGGAGCCAGCTTACTTGGCTGTTCCCGAACTCCCTGATAACCCTTTAGAGCTGGTGAGACTGCTACGTACATGCTCGGGCTAACTAACCCCGCTTTCCACGGCAACAATCGCAACATTGTTGTTCCGGGTGCTTTTTTTTTATATTATGGCGGATGCGATGGGGAACTTGTCAATAATGTTCAGCTATTGATACACTGCTTCAGCCGAAGGCGGACAAGCTGGGCCTAACTATTTTCTTAGTTAGGCGCATAACGGCAGCATGACGCATCTGCGCTCATATGACAGAAAACTGTCTGAGCGATCGAAGAAGAAGAAGAAGATAAGCTGCCTCAAGAAAAGTCACGCATGCGGGCCATGTTCTGCCTTTAGACAGACATTTTAACATGTTGAATATTCAAAGGTGTTTTTTTCTGCGCGATCTAGAATACAAATGCATGCAACACACACATACGTACACACATATATATACCCGCGCTCACGCGCATGCACGTACACGCACACGCACACGCACGCACGCACGCACGCACACGCACACACACACACACACACACACACACACACACACACACACACTTGCGCACGCGCGCATGCACACACGTAATCTGATAATAAAGTCACGCACGAATGACCGACATAAGCTCTATCACCCCTAAAGATCAGCAGTATAATGTGACAATATATCATGATGCAAGCTCGGGTTTTTTTTAATATGTCTGTTATCATCTTCACAGCATCAGCTTCATGCGTGGGGGAAACTTGATTAGCTCATATGAATTGCTTTTTTGATGAAGTAATTCACTTCTTAAAGACATCACTGGCTCAGGGAATGTTGAGTTGGCATTTCTGTTAACAAAATCTGGTTCTGTTTCGTTGGATCGAGTGCCGCAGTAACATTCAAGTTTGCATATTTGGTATATTTGGTATATTCTAGTCACAGACTTATCTCTATGAAATTCGGGCTTCTCTCCCCCGGAGAGTGCGTCGCCGCAAGTGCAGCGCCTACCCATTTAAAAAAAACATTTGTGGGGAGCACAGGGTGAGGAGGGGATGTGGGCACACTTGGAAAACCTAGCTATCAATTTTGGCCATACCAGGCAGCGGGATTTCTCCCTGCTCTTACCGACTTTCAACTGCCGTGGGATTTTTTACGTGCGTAAAGCGCACGGGTCAGACTAGCTTTCAGTCCCTAATCCGAAGGACTGGACGTTCAGTTCGATTTTCCTGTCAAACTAGAAAGAAAGGGCGAGGCCGGGATTCGAACCCGGGTCACTCACGTTGCAGTCACGCATTACATTTGGCAGGCGAACGTCTTAATCATTCTGCCACCGTTCTCCCTGAATATCAGAATCCAAGAAAATAAACTGGGAAAAAACCTCAATCAAGTCAAGCGCTTATTCAAGCCAAATCAATAATGATCTTTCAGCAATACTCTTTTAATCAAGCGTACGGATATTGAAGTTCATATTGATTTCATTAACGGCCTTGGAGTCATCGAGTGATAGGCCTGTTATTGCACAAAGACATACGTGGAGGCATGATAATACTGGAACCCGTTATTGCACGGCACGTTTAATTAATGGGTTCATGTCTGTTTTAATCAATGATAGAAATCACTTTACCATTGATTACCCCCTTTTCTCTGTAGTTAAGCCTATTTCTTATTTTGTGTTCTCGGCAGTTTGGGGTCGAGTTTCTCTAGATAACGGTCGCCGCGCGAATAACGCTTACGTCAAACGAGGCCTAAGAAACACTTCAGAAAACGTTTGCGGAAGAATATTACAAGCTCTTGTCTGATTGGTAATTTTTTTTAAATTTTAAACAAACTTTAATGGACCAATCAACAACAAGAACCGTATTCACCCCCTACTAGTTCTGAATAGTTCGCCGCTTGCTCGGTGTTTGGCAAGAACAAAACGCCACGCGAACTATCGGCAAACAAAGGGTGTTTCTTAGACCGTTTTTGCCGATTTGAGCGAGCGCAACGTAACGTTAGCCCTTGTGAAACGGCCCCCTGTTTGAACGGGAGTATATTGGAATAAGATTGGATTTCTTTCTGTATTTCTCTGTCTGTCCGCTCGTTAAAACAGTTCTACCAGAAATGGTACATTGGACTAAGAATGCATTTCTTTCTGTATTTCTCTGTCTGTCCGCTCGTTAAAACAGTTCTACCAGAAATGGTACATTGGACTAAGAATGCATTTCTTTATGTATTTCTCTGTCTGTCCGCTCGTTAAAACATATCATAATACCTGCTCTCTCTCTTATGGTCCTCAATCCTAAAAAACCCAAAAGCATGTTAATTACCTCAAGACAAAAACATCAAATAGAACCTCTAATTTTAAATGTTCATATTAACGACAATGCCATAGACCAAGTACGCGAGCACCGAGTCCTGGGAGTGATAATAGATGACGAACTAAAATGGCAACTCCATAATTATTGATAAGATGACGCATAAACTTGCTCGCAGCTTATTCCTACTAAAAAAAACCTTACACCCTTCATAGATATAGACGCACGCACGATGTTTTGTCATGCCCACTGTCTCTCCCACATTAATTACGCATCTGTAGTCTGGGACTCTGCTGCTAATTGTCACCTATTAAAACTCAATTCTATGCACAAAAGGGGAGCTAAAATAATCCTTCCTGATCCTGAACTCAGTACAGCAGAAAAACAAGCCCAGTTAAACCTACTTCCACTGCAATCACAGCTTAGCTATAATAAAGCCATTCTCATGTACAAAGTACACTATGACTTAGCTCCACAATACCTGAAAAATCTACTTACGCACGCCTCACATCGCTATGGTTCAAGTAACTATATTCTACCACACACAAGAATAGATAAATTCAAGTCAAGTTTTACTTTCTCGGGTTCCTCCATATGGAATTCCCTTCAGTCCGACATTAGATTATGCTCCTCTATCTCAACCTTCAAAACTAGTCTCCGAGAGACACATTCGACCCTCCATGATTTTTTTGTTGATTTTTTTTTTTTTTTTCTTCATATATCCCGATACGCTATATTTCTAATTACGATGTCATGTATTCACATCACTCTGTTTACTATTCTCCAACAATGTGCTAAAATCAATGTTTAAATTGTCCGCACTTTATTGCTAATTGCTACCGGTTTCATACCATAGGCTGCATTAGTTTGCCCTGTTCTAAAATGTATAGTTCTTTTATACGTGCTTCAACATATATCTGTGCCTGTGCATGTATTCTTGCGTGTGCCGCGCGCACGTGCAGGTGTGTGCGTGTATGGTTACACGCATGTATGCCCGCACAAGTATTAACAATTATACCTGTGCGTATGTCATTCTATAAATTCGTATTTCAACCTGTCTTTATCATAATACCTGCTTTGCTACCTTTATGTTCCATTATGTATGTGTAATTTTATGCCTTGCCATGTTTGTATTCTATGTTCGTATATGTACAAAGGTGCTACCTTTATGTTCAAATCTGTATGTGTAATATCATGCCTTGCCATGTTTGTATTCTATGTTCGTATATGTACCAAGGACAGATTGGAAAACTAGGCGTTGCCTAAAATCTTTATCCTTGAAAAATAAAGTTCAAGTTTTCAAGTTTTCAAGTTATCTCTCTCTCTCTCTCTCTCTCTCTCTCTCTCTCTCTCTCTCTCTCTCTCTCTCTCTCTCTCTCTCTCTCTCTCTATCGATTAAAAAATTCAGACTCTCTCTCTCTCTCTCTCTCTCTCTCTCTCTCTCTCTCTCTCTCTCTCTCTCTCTCTCTCTCTCTCTCTCTCTGTTCGGGCGCACGCGCGTGTGTGTGCACGTGCGTGCGTGCGTACGCGCGTGCATGTGCGTGTTTGTACGTCTCTCCTCTCTGTCCTTGTCTCTCTCTGTCTCTCTGTCTCTGTCTCTCTCTGTCTCTGTCTCTGTCTCTCTCTGTTGTGGTGGTGATGGATGGGGGGGGGGGGGGGGGGGGGGGGGGGGGGGGGGGGTGTGTGTGTAGGCTATGTCGAAATTTCGGAACAGAGTTGACGATGCGAAGCAAAATGATTCCCTAAAGAAAGATTCGGGTTTTATTGTATTATGGTCATCCCCTCCCACTTCTCTTGTACGGTTACCCTTATACTCCAGTCCCTGAAAACTCAATGGCACCAATGTATAGGCGCCTGAGCTTTTGACAAACGGGTTGAATCTGGCCTCAAGTAATCATCATCATATAGTAAAAAGCCAAGTGTCCGTCCGTGTGTGTGTGTGTGTGTCTGAAACACAAAACGGGCCTTATAACTCCGCCGTTTTTCGACCGAATCGCTTCAAATTTGCTGTGAGCCCTAACGAGGCGATGGCAACGGCAACCGAGGCGGCCGTGTCATTTGCGCATCCGCCGGCCTCTCGGCGCCCGTATCTCCGGCGTTTCTGGGCCGATTGCCTTCCAATTTGGCAGGTAGATGACCGGGGACAGTGACTATCGGTGTGCCAAACCGGAAGCGAATCGGTTCAGTAACGCGCGCGCTATACGCCGCTTCACCTTTTCACGAATAACTCCGCCGTTTCTTAACTGAATCACTTCAAATTTGCAGTCAGACTTGCTATGGCCGTGGCAAAGCATGACAGGAAATTTGCCGAGAATCGGGAGAGCGCGTCACTCTCAGAGCACCGCCAACGGGAAACGGGGCCTTATAACACCGCCTTTTCTTCACCGAATCGCTTCAAATTTGCTGTACTCAGCGTTACCAGTACTTGGCGTTACCGTTACTATGCGTTACCATTACTAGGCGTTACCGTTACTATGGAGAGCGCGTCACTCTCACAGCAGCGCCAACGGGAAACGGGGCCTTATAACTCCGCTTCAAATTTGTTGTACTCAGCGTTACCAGTACTTGGCGTTACCGTTACTAGGCGTTACCGTTACTAGGCGTTACTGGTACTCGGCGTTGCGCTAGTCATATAGTAAAAAGCCAAGTGTCCGTCCGTGTGTGTGTGTGTGTGTGTCTGAAACACAAAACGGGCCTTATAACTCCGCCGTTTTTTGACCGAATCGCTTCAAATTTGCTGTGAGCCCTGACTGAGCGATGGCAACGGCAACCGAGGCGGCCGTGTCATTTGCGCGGTTTCGCAAATGCGCGAAACGCGTATCCACCGGACTCTCGGCGCCCGTATATCCGGCGTTTCTGGACCGATTGCCTTCACAGCTGGTAGGTACATGACCGGGGACGGTGACTATTGGTGAGCCAAACCGGAAGCGAATCGGTTCAGAAACGCGCGCGCTATACGCCGCTTTACCTTTTCACGAATAACTCTGGTGTTTCTTAACCGAATCGCCTCCAATTTGCTGTCAGGCTTGCTATGGCCCGGGCAAAGCCTAGCAGCAAATTGGAAGACAATCGGGAGAGCGCGTCACTCTCAGAGCAGCGCCAACGTGAAACGGGGCCTTATAACTCCGCCGTTTCTTAACCGAATCGCTTCAAATTTGCTGTACTCAGCGTTACCAGTACTTGGCGTTACCGTTACTAGGCGTTACCAGTACGGTGCATTGCCAGTACTAGGCGTTGCGCTAGTATCCATGATAATTGTTCCTACTTTCTGCCTTTTCCTTGGTTGCAGGGAAAGGGTGGGGGGTATTGAGACTTTCAAAACCCTACTCTGCATCCGCACCCAATTTGTAGCCACCCGCCTCTCCGTGGAGTAAGGGCTAACACGACCGTACGTAACTGTTTCTTTCTTATAAGTCATAAGCATTGTACAACGCACATGGAAACTTGTCTCCCACAGTGTAAAATAAAAATATTAAATAAAAGCATGAAACATAAATTTACATTAACAAATATGTAACTGTCACACCACACCCAATCATTCATCCGCTCTCCGCTATCTTGCTCACTCATCATGCAACCCACCACCACTTCCGCCTTCATTTTTAACCCTTTCTTTTCTTTTTTCCTTGCTTTTCTCCCTTTTTCCTTGTTCATTTTCTCTCCCCCCCTTTTTTCCTACCCTCCCCCCCCCCCCTTTTTCTTCTTCTTTTTTTTGGTAGGCAGGCTTTACTCTCTTTCATCCTATTGTATGTGTGGCTGACTAAGATGGACATTTCCAAGAGCTTTAAGTGTTGTTATTTGATACAAAAATGTCTGTGTTTCTGTGTGACCTAGTGTTTGGTGTACTGACACATCCATACTGTGTGAAGCTGGTGTATGTGTGGGAGAGAGAGAGAGAGAGAGAGAGAGAGAGAGAGAGAGAGAGAGAGAGAGAGAGAGAGAGAGAGAGAGAGAGAGAGTGTGTGTGTGTGTATACGTGCGTGTGCATGTATATATGCGTGTGTGCGCATACACATGGATGTGTATGTATGCATGTGTGCAAGTGGATAAACGTGTGCATTAAAAGAGTTAACACTACAACAATAACAGTGATAATGATGAAGATGATGATAAATAATATATA
Organism: Phymorhynchus buccinoides; assembly: GCA_017654935.2. Classification (NCBI taxonomy): domain Eukaryota; kingdom Metazoa; phylum Mollusca; class Gastropoda; order Neogastropoda; family Raphitomidae; genus Phymorhynchus; species Phymorhynchus buccinoides. The sequence continues at coordinate 13,915,025 of CM065680.1, read as the reverse complement.
CGTAAAATGGTAACCACTACCAATACTAATATTAGTAATAATAAGAAAAACAGAAATGATGATGATGACGACGATGATTGTGATGATGATGATGATGATGATGATGATGATAATGATGATGATGATTATGATAATGGATTGTTTATCCCTCCTCGCAATATCTTGCGCACCACTGCGCAGAATCTCTTCAAAGCTTACATGGTGTGTGGTATATATATTACATGCAACTGAAGTATCTTGTCGGAGTAGACTAGTTATTTCAGAATGGGAGTAAGGTCACTGGACGGCCCACAGAAAACAACAGCCCAAAGACAATCAAACAAACAAGACAGACAAGACAGACAAGAAGAGAAGGAAAAACAAACCATTGCTATGGACAATTTGTTGTACTAAGTCACACCCTTGCTGTCTTGTTATTGTTTACTAACGAAATTGAACAAAGGGGGAATACTCTCTTTCTAATTATCTCCCCTCCACCAAAGTTGATTACGATGCCAATCATCTAGCACTGCGTGGGTCAGAATCAAAGGGAGACAAACAAAGCATCATTCTCAAGAAAAGAATGTGCCAAGTTCGCTTTTATTACCCTTCACCCACACAGTACGCATCAACAATGGTGGAGAGGACGACATACAAACAAATCAACATCTATCCAAGAGTGACCTAGCCTTCTAGCCTTGAATATGTTACGCATATTGTTTGTTAGTTTCTTTTTTTATGATTTCTTATGGGCTGCTAATGTAGAAGAGCATACGCATAAAACGGTTGACTGCCCTTCTGTCTCGGTTTCTGTTTTTGGTGGTGTTGTTGTTGTTGTTTTTACACGATTTCATGTTGTCTGAAGCTCGTCTGACCGTGAAACACTGTCCCACCGCTTGTCTGTCGATTGGACCGATAAAACACTCCGTCATGTAGAAGACAAAATGATAAGGAGTCGCCTACTGACATAAAGATGTACGACGGTTGAGATTCGTGTTGGTGGGTAATATGGACGTGTGCTTGATGACCCGTGATACGCTGGACCAGACTGAACGTATCAGGAGTCACCCGCGTTATCAACGCATCAAGCTAACGTTTAAAGAGAGGAACTACGCCGTAACGAGAGTTGTATGCCACAGTGTACTATCATTCTTCTGGGGGTAAAAGGAAGAATGTACTATTGATAAAGGAATAGGGGCCTTCTTCTTCTTCTTCTTCTTCTTCTTCTTCTTCTTCTTCTTCTTCTTCTTCTTCTTCTTCTTCTTCTTCTTCTTCTTCTTCTTCTTCTTCTTCTTTTTCTTCTTCTTCTTCTTCTTCTTCTGCGTTCCCAGGCCATATGGACCATAATGGTAAGGTACGTATGTGTCCGGTTTTCAGTTTTCACTGGTCTCCCCGCTGCGTACAGCCGGTTTCGGAGGAGCTCAGAGGAGAACAATTATTTGGAAGATTTTTTTGAAAAAAGGCAGGAGAATGGGCCAATAAGTCAGAAAGATAGTAGATGACAGAAAGCAAAGGGAAAAGGCAGAGTCAAAGAGAGTGGCAGATTAGAGGAAGTTACAAGCACGGAACTTCCAGAAGGTGGGGGACTATTTGTACGAAAGACACACACACCCCACACCCCGGAAACCCCACGGGGGGAGAATACTAGTAAGCCTGCTCGAAGTGTCTGGAAATGTTTGAGAAAATAATAATCAAGAACATAATGTTTACGAAGAGAAATATATGAACAGTTGTACACCAACGACACCAACGTCTAATAATTATATGTAGTTTCGCAAACGTTTCCTATTAGCGTATCGCTTTATGATTCGTCCAATTTTATCTCGCTGATTTTGAAGTTTGTACGTTTACTAGAGCTTAAGCCGAGGGTGATAACAGAGACTGAAATAATAGAATAGTCTACATGCAGATAAACACAATATTAATGTTTCAATAGAGTATTTCTGAGACTGTCTCTCAATAACATAGGCCTATGCTAGAAGAATTTGTTTTCTTTCTAAAGCATATAACTAACAATCACCACTCACCGGACCCACTATTAAAAGCAGCCAAGGAAGAATTTTTATTATGCTTTAATCTTAGTTCAAAGTGAGGGTAGAGTCTGTTGATTGAGATGTTGGCAAAGGTGTCTTTTTCTCTACCGTACCCATCACGTTCTCACCTTCTCGGATTTCAATCTCAACTTTTCGTTCTTTCCGTTTCATGAAAATATCTCTCAACTGATCCTAACCCTATCCCTTAAAGGGCCAGTCACACGTCCACTAAAATCGTACGACTGTACGATACGATTCGATAACGTGGTCTCCAAGAACAAATGTGATTCGTGCTTCGAGATCACGTGATCGAATCGTATCGTACAGTCGTGCGATTTTAGCTGACGTGTGGCTGGCCTTTTACCCGATCAAGGCAAAAATGTTGATTCTTGGTGAACATTTTCAATGAGAAAAGTTGATGCGGAGTATCGAAACTGTGCGATTTGGCCGAGGTGTTATAACAGCTATTCTGTGGTGACGGATGCCCCTATGCTCTTCTTCTTCTTCTTCTTCTTCTTCTGCGTTCCCATACCATATAGCCGTAATGGGTAAGGTACGCATGTGTCCGGCTTTCAGTTTTCGCTGGTCTCCCCGCTGCGTACAGCCGACACATTCCGATTTCAGAGGAGCTCAAAGGAGAAAAGTTATTTGGAAGATTTTTGTTAAAAGGCGGGAGAATGGACCAATAAGTCAGAAAGATAGTAGATGATAGAGAGTAAAGGGAAAAGGCAGAATCAAAGAGAGTGGAAGATTAGAGGAAGTTACAAGCACAGAACTTCCAGAAGGTGGGGGAACTATTTTTACAAAAGACCCCCCACCCCCACCCCCGGTATCCCCACTGGGAGAGACTCTTGGAGGGGGTGGGGTCGTCCAGCTCCCCCTATGGCGGCACGAGGCATCCACCCACTGCCCCTACCCCTATGCTCAATGATCGGTCCGCTGACAATCTGGCGTATGGAACATGCATATAAACAGGGTTCACACTATAATGATGTGTGCTGATATATCGGAGGAGGAACACGATGCAGTTGAGTGTGAGGAAGAAATGCGCTGATAATTCATTATAAATCAACACACTGACAGACAATGATAGCACCAGCAAACATGGGTGGTAGAGCAGAGCCTAATAGCTAGCACGTATCACTTTAGTGCATCGAAAGTTTGGTTCGTTTTTAGTGGTCTATGCGTGCGCGCGCTCGCACGCGCGGTTTGCTCCCTCTGTGTGTGTGTGTGTGTGTGTGTGTGTGTGTGTGTGTGTGTGTGTGTGTGTGTGTGTGCGTGTGCGTGCGTGTGTGTGTGTGTGTGCGTGCGTGCGTGCGTGTGTGTGTGCGTGCGTGCGTGCGTGTGTGCATGTGCGTGCGCGTGCGCGCGCGTGTGCGTGCGTGCGTGTGTGCGTGCGTGCGCGAGCGCGCGCGCGCGTGTGTCTCTGTGTGATCGATCTGTGTGTGTGTGTGTGTCTGTCTGTCTGTCTGTCTGTCTGTCTCTGTCTGTGTGTTCGGGCGGACGGGTGGGCGGGCACTTGAGTGCGAAGACATACGTGAGTTGGTTAGTTTGTGCCATGCGCGTGTGCCAATGCGCTTGAGTTTCTGTAAATATGTGCGTAAATGTCTTTGTTATGTGTTTATATATGGGTGGCGCGCGATGGGGTGTGTGGTCTTTCGTACAACTAGTTCCCCACCTTCTGGAAGTTATGTGTTTGTAACTTCCTCTAATCTGTCACTTAGAGGAATCTGTCACTCTTTGAAACTAGTAGTCTTTGACTCTGCCCTTTCCCTTTGCTTACTATCATCTACTATCTTTCTGCCTTATTGGTCCATTCTCCTGCCTTTTTTTCTCTCAAAAAACCCTGAACAAAGATTTTCTCCAGCCGAAGACGGACATGCTGGGCCTAACTATTTCTTAGGCGCATAACAGCAGCACGACACATCTGCGCGCATATGTCAGGAAACTGTCTGAGCGATCGAAGAAGAAGAAGTTCCTTTTTGTAAGAGCTAATTCCCCGTGGGGATACCGGGGGGTCTTTCGTAAAAATAGTTCCTCCACCTTCTGGAAGTTCTGTGCTTGTAACTTCCTCTAATCTGCCACTCTCTTTGACTCTGCCTTTTCCCTTTGCTTTCTATCATCTACTATCTTTCTGACTTATTGGCCCATTCTCCTGCCTTTTTAAAATAAAAAATCTTCAAAATTTTGTTCCTTTGAACTCCTCCGAAATCGGAATGTGTTGGCTGTACGCAGCGGGAGACCAGTGAAAACTGAAAACCGGACACATACGTACCTTACCCATTATGACCATACAGCCTGGGAACGCAGAAGAAGAAGAAGAAGAAGAAGAAGAAGAAGAAGAAGAAGAAAGAGCTCATGTTTAAAGACACACTGACGCACTACGATTAAGTCCCTTGGTGTTTTTTCTGGGTAGCTGTGACCCACATATAGATGTCCCCAGCTTCAAATTGAGGCTGCTCTTTAAAATAATATATCGTTTTGAATTTGGGGGCATTTATATGGGAGTCAGACCTGGTCAAAACAAGATTTGTTTCCAGTTATAAGAGTGAAACACTGGAAATAAATCTTGTTTTGACCAAGTCTGACTCCCATATAAATGGCCCGAAATTGAAACCGACATCAGTTTAAAGAGCAGCCTCAATTTGAATATGGGGAAATTCGCATGTGGGTCACAGCAACCCAGAAAAAAGCAAGGGACTTAATCGTGGTGCGTCACTGGGTCTTTAAGAACTTCTTACCACACCCGCAAAACTTCCTTCCTTATGAAGAAACACGAAAACAACAAATAAACGAACAAACGGGCGAAACACAGTGGGGGTGCAGTGATCGGTGAACACATTAGATCGATCAGCTGTGCCAGTCATTGATCCTGCTCATTCTTCTTCTCTTTCATAAAGCACTAAAGGTCTCATATAACTGCGTGCTGATAAATTAAAAAAAAAACACCTCTGAAGGGTATCCCATTCCATTATTGTAGCCGAGAGGGGGAGAGAATGGTTGGCAAAGATAATAATAATAATATTTCGATTTTTGAAGGGACAGAATGTAAGCATGCGTTTTTCTAAGTCGTTTAATCTTTTATGACCTTGCTGAATTCTCTCTGTCTGTCTGTCTGTCTGTCTGTCTCTGTCCCTCTCTGTCTGTCTCTCTGTCTGTCTCTCTGTAGGATATGTTTTTTGTTTTTTTGTTTTTTCCTTTTGCTTTTGTTCATTACTGGAAGTTTTAATTATGTTTTTCTTCTTTTGTTTCGAGGGCAAGATGTAATCAAGCCCATTGTGTGCTTATTCTTTTCCCTCAATTAACAAATGTTTCAAATATTTCATTTATCTCTCTGTCTCTCTCTCTCTCTCTCTCTCTCTCTCTGTCTCTCTCTCTCTCTCTCTCTCTCTCTCTCTCTCTCTCTCTCTCTCTCTCTCTCTCTCTCTCTCTCTCTCTCTCTCTCTCTCTCTCTCTCTCTCTCTCTCTCTCTCTCTCTCTCTCTCTCTCTCTCTCTCTCTCTCTCTCTCTCTCTCTCTCTCTCTCTCTCTCTCTTGCCACGTATGTTGTGTGTGATCGTGCGAGTCTTTCGTTGCCATATCACTCTGCCCTTGTTTCAAAGTAAAACCCAGAACAATGTTGCTCGCAAACGTGTTTGACTGGGCCTGCATTGGGAAGCGTTTGGACACATTTCGAAAAGGACACTGTGTGTTGTAAGACAATAGAGGGGAAGAGCCTCTGAAGGATGGATCAACATTGAGTAAAAGCTTTACCATAAAAAGGATGATGATGATGATGATGGTGATGATGATGATGATGATGATGATGATGATGATGATGATGATGATGGTGATGATGATGATGAGCAACAATGAATGAAAAATTGCCGGAAAAGCAGAGAGAGAGAGAGAGGGGAAGGGGGAGGGCATAAGAGGGGGGGAGAGAGAGAGAGAGAGAGAGAGAGAGAGAGAGAGAGAGAGAGAGAGAGAGAGAGAGAGAGAGAGAGAGAGAGAGAGAGAGAGAGAGAGAGAGAGAGAGAGAGAGAGAGAGAGAGAGAGAGAGAGAGAGAGAGATAACAGACGACAAAACAAGTAAGGAGAAGAGAAACACCAAACAAAAGAACATGACAAGTAGGCCTACGGTGATAAGTAAATTTCAACATTCAAAGACAGCACCTGAAGAAAATAATAGCTTTTAAAACGAATAAAGACAGTAAAATGAATTTTAATAAAAACCAAACTACATCTAAATTTCAACAACATGACAACTACATCTAAATTTCATTAAACTTATAATATATTTATCAGGCAATGTCATAATATTTCAGTAGCACCCACCGGCAGGTCTACATCTTTCTGTGTCAATACTCATCTAAAGGTTTCTTCACTACATCAAAACTACAACTCAATATTGTAGAATAGGCCTGAAATGCTAGTCAAGACTTCAGACAAAACACAAAAAAGTTGCTTATTCAAATCAACATTTCGTACATTCGTTGAAGGTTCTATATCGTTTTAACGCAAAAATGTGAACCAACGACTTATGCATATGTATCCTAATAAACTTACTAAGTTGATATTATTTAGATGTCATCTTTGTATGGATGAACGTTTTGCGTGGGTTTTTTTTTTTAAATGACAAAGATTAGGTGAAGACGGGGTAAAAAGCCCATGGGCGGGTAAGAAGCCCATGCCAATTATCGAGTGTCAATGCTTAGCATTCGTCTTATGGGCAAATTTGACTGAAATTTTCTTTATTTCATGAGATAATAGGCATGGGCTTCTTACCTGCCCATTGGGCTTTTTACCCCGTCTTACCCTATTGATGACTACACGATAGACCGTTTTAGGCCTAATCTCTTTATGGTGAACTTGAAGCAAGCAGCAGAGTCCAGCACACATAGGGATCTGCCCTGCCCTGTCCTGCCCTACCAGGGTATTGGAAAGAGTAGTGATTTATCCCTGGGCCAAAGACCTCGGTCAGCCAAATGGCTTTTGATGTGACGCTTGCTGGAAGCACCTCGTTTTATTATGTGCTCCCCCTACCCCTTCTCCCACCCCCACCCCCACCCCATTTCTTTATCTACACCACCTCTCTCTCTCTCTCTCCCTTTCTCTTTCCCCGTCGCTTCGTTGTGTAGTGTGTCCACCTGGGACGGTATTCATGTCGAGATAGCATGAGACTTAGTATGATGCTAACTTAGAAGCTCTTCCAAAAGTCCTATAGGAATAGGACTTTTGGAAGAGCTTCTAAGTTAGCATCATACTAAGTCTCATGCTATCTCGACATGAATACCGTCCCTGACTTCGTTATTGAGGCTTCCACTTCCCCTCCATCTGTCAACTCCCCAGGAGTCACACGTGTCTGGCAGGTCGTAAGCACCGTGTTGATGAAGTGATGCGCTGTTGCTACATTGCCTCCCCATCCTCTCGGCTATCTCCATTCAACAATGTACTATTATTAGCGGGGTGGGAATATTGTCATATTTGGAACAATTCGTGCACTTAGTGACAAGTCTTTGACATTTGGCATGGTGATAGGCATGGGGTTAGTGTTTTCAAAAACCATCGCAAGCAAATTGTGCTCGGTCCCTTATGACCTTTACCTCCAAACAAATCATATATGGCCGCCTCCGAGCGTGACTGAAAAGACCAAGGGTTTATCTGGTGCATGCAATCCTTAAGGAACTAGTACCACCAAAGCCGAGGCACTGTTTTGTTATTTTTGTTATATGGCCTTTTTTTCTTTTCTTTTTTATGTAATTGGCTTTATATTGAGAAAATACATTGAAATTGATGTAGAAGGACTTAAACTTTTCAGGAAATATTCGTAGGTGGTATTAGTACTTTAATAGTGTACTAACTAATAACCTTCTTGGCAACAACAAATATTAATCCTTCACAGTAGCTAACAGATGTTAGACTGTGACTAAAAGGGGCCAACGATTTTGTCTGCTGCATGGAATCCGTTACATTATATAATAACTTTCGTGGTATAACAAATGTTTAGCCTTCGCAGTAAAAGATATAAGATTGCGTGATTGAAAGGGCCGATGATTTAATCTGTTACAGACACAGAAACACAGAAACCCTTCTACCACTACCCACGATCCTTCCGAATCCCGCAAAGAAAATGGAACTCCCGCGCCATCTGGTTCTGCTCACCGTAGCCTCCATGGCCGCCGTCCTCTGCGCCTGCCTCACCTCGGCTCTGCCCGCCCCGGCTCGTCCAGAGAGCGACTTATCCGAGCTGGCCGACCTCCTGGACCGCATCAAGGGGCTGAGGGGCTCCAAGGACACGCCGGACAACGCCTGGGCCTTGGTCAGCAAGGAGCATGAGGAGGAGGGGGGCATCCCCCACAGCACTAGAGCAGCGGCAGCATCTTCCAAGTCCTCCACGGCGGACAAGCTCACCGCTCTGAGGCAGGGTTTCTTAGGGTTCAACAAGCGCCAGGGGTCCTGGAGTTACGATTACGGTTTGGGCGGAGGTCGCTTCGGGAAGCGGTATTACGGCGATTACGGGATCGGCGGGGGCCGCTTCGGCAGGGATGTGGATCACGTGGATGTGGGGGAGGCCGGTGACGTCACTCTGTGATGAGAGCCGCCATCTTGTTGGGACCCATCTTGTTTGTGGTGGTTGGACATTGTAACCATCTGTCCCATGGGACATAAGAAGAAGAGGGTTGTTCAAAGTTTCTTTAAAGAATAAGATTTAAGGATTTTGGGGTGTGGAGAGGGTTTTTTCCCGTTTTGTTTGTTTGTTAACAGAAAGTTATATTAAGAACAGCTTGTAAATTTGACAATTGCTCCTACACTTCAGCATCACAATCCCCAGCCTTCGTCAATGTTCAGAGTCTGAGATGTGATAGTTTTGTTGATGTGGTTTTATGTTTATTCATTTGAAACATATGTTTTGTCTACCGTTGGACTATTTTGGTAATTTATTTGGGTTGAAACACGGAGAAGATACTTTTTGTTTGGAAAGGTAATATTTCATTCATTGTTTTAAAACAGATTGTTAAGATTTTTTAAGCGGACTGCAGTTGAACTTTGTTGGCTTTGAATAAAAAAGAATCCGATTGTTTTTCTTACAGAAAGTAAAATTGTGGGGGTTTTCTGTGTCTACAGTACCTCTCTATTTTGAGATGTTGATGATTTATATTATTCGAGTGCATTTGTAAATATCCATTATGATTTTGTTTGTCATGGTCATTTTGCTTACCAAATTCATCATGACATATACTTGTGATTTTCAGGATCTAAGCCCAACATTTGAGGGAGTGTTGGTGGGTTTTTTATGTTTGCTTTATGTTATTCTGTAACGACATTCGTTAAGTTATTGTACGATAGAAATATCGTGTAATTAACTACAGTAAACACGAACAAAAAAATACATGGCGTCAAGCTAGAACTGTCCCCCGAAGTCGGAGTGTGGCTGCCCACGTGGCGGAGTAATCAAAAACGGTCACACGCGTAATGTTCTCATCCCTAGCGGATGCATTTGTACCATAGTGTTCAAGGGCTTCAGCTTTTCGGATCATCCCTGGAGTCTTTTAGCCATGGTACGACAACAACAACAACAACAACAGCAAGAAGAACAAGCTAGAACTGTAAAGTTTTAACTATTTGATGACTGTACAAGAAAAGAAGAACAAACTCATCGCCACAGAACGAAGTACCTTTTCTTTTAACAAACATAATATCAATAACATTTCTTCAATATCACGTTTTAACGCATTATTCCACGCTTACATGACTTCACACTCTGATCCTGAACTTTTGTGTAAAGAACAAAACCACTTGTAGTCTACGTTTGTTTGTCCATTCATAAACCAATGAACTTTATGTTTTTCTTGATTTTTTGGTGTGTGGGCATCTGTTACACTACCATATTTTATTCTTTGTTAATCAATGGCCACAAGGGAAGCTCTGAATTTATACAAATGTACTTGTAGCTTATTTTGGAAACAGCACAAGCATTGTTGTACCAATTTTAATTTGTTTTTGTTTGTTTCGCAATGTGTTGTAGGTTTGTTGGATTTTCGTTTGGAGCCAGTCTCTTATCATTTTGCTCTCTTGATTAGGTTGTACATCTTGAAAGGTGTAACTTTCTCTTGAAAGATAATGGAGTACAAATTTACCCCTACTGATAAGGATCTCCTAAAACATACAGTCGAGTTGTTTTTATAATGTTCTTGTGTGTGTGAATTCCCCTGTTATAAACGTGGATAAATATATCCATGGAAGGTCTTTGATATAACTAAGCTTATTACAGCACGTCCGTTTTGACATTACCAAAAAAAATTGATATTGGTGTAATTATTATTATGTTCGACGTCTTTCTCTAGCAAGCATTTGCATAGATGTCACAGGCTTGTTTATGCGTGCATGTGTGTGTAGGCCCACATGTATGTATGTTCTTCCGTTCGAGCTCAGTACATCTTAAAAGCAGTCTGTTTTTACAAGAAGACAGAAAGCTTATCTCAGGCTTCTTGATTTTATTCAATTTATTCTTCGTTGGATACACTTTTATTCCACAGAAGAGAACGAAAGACCTAGACATTGACACATACAATGAAAAACGCTTGTCAAAGATTTAGAGTGCTTTACCTGCTTTACTACAAAATGCACTTATGCGTGCCATCCAGTCATCCTGTGACTGAAGGGCAAACCATTGCTAAAACCTGATCAAGATATCAAGCTGATCTCAAGGAAAATTCAGGCTTAACTTGTAACTTGATAATATTTTCATAGACGAAACAATAGAAATGTAAAGAAAAGGAAATCCAGGGTAATATTAACTATCAAGCTGATTGCAAGGAAAATCCAGGGTAATATTAACTATCAAGCTGATTGCAAGGAAAATCCAGGGTAATATTAACTATCAAGCTGATTGCAAGGAAAATCCAGGGTAATATTAACTATCAAGCTGATTGCAAGGAAAATTCAGGGTAATATTAACTATCAAGCTGATTGCAAGGAAAATTCAGGGTAATATTAACTATCAAGCTGATTGCAAGGAAAATTCAGGCTTAACTTGTAACTTGACCATATTTTCAAAGATGAAACAATGGGAATGTAAATATCTGTAAAGAAGAAGAAATAAGAATGCACAGTTCTTTGATTCACGTGCATCGACAACATTTTGACCTCACTGGGTTGGGGCTTTTATATTGTGGTACAGAATTGTACAGATTTTGAAAAGGAAATTATGGTTAGATCACAGAGAAGACAAACGTTCCAATAATTATAGACAAATAGATTTTAAATGCTGGTGTGCATATGTTCTGGTAGAATGGAATAAGGGTTTCAGCGCAGGTTAAGGTTAGTAAGTAGTTAATCGTCAATTCTGATTTAAGAAGTCAGCACTGCTAGTCTTGAGTGTAAGTTTTGCGTTAAAACGTGAAGTCAATGTGTACTTCTATTTCTTTCTTCTTCTTTTTCACCATCAAACAGCCACAATTTTCACCGTTCAGCACCAACAAACAATTTCATGGTGTTATTTTGTTTCTACCAATGTCTGCATTGAAACAAAATGTTAGCACATAACATACAGTAGTTCTGTTTTCTGTTATTCGTTTCCAAAAACAAGGGGTCCTAATCTTTTCGTAATTCTATGTTTTTATCTGTATTTATTGATCTAACATTATGTAATTTGTTCCATCAACTTATTTATTACCTCCTGTATTGAAGATTCCTGATATAAAAAAAAGCAAGTTTAGGTAACTGCTGTCGTGCCCATGTTACGCCCAATACGCGAAATTACCCATTTCGTGAAATATAGTAAACTACTATGAAAGAAAACTATTTTTCGCTCATAAACACACAGAGATCAATAATGTGTTACAACAAATGAAAAAAATCACATCCGTAGATGAGTTAAAAGTATTCTATTCAGACTTGATTTGATAAAAACGTTTAATAAAACACGTGGCTCAGGCATGTCCTAGAGCAGCATTTGGTAGAGTTGGGGGTAGGATGGGGGTGAAAATACAATGTAGAAAAATGTGCTACTGTTGAATCAACCTTAATCAATGCCTGTGTGAATGGGAATGGAAACAATTGATAAAACATTGTCCATTTCGTGAATTAGGCACAGCCTTTTGCCCATTTCATGAAATAGGCAATTTCACGGATTGGGCGTAACACCACACACTGATCGTTGAAGATGTACAATTTGAACATGACACTTTGCATTTGGCGTGTGGTTCAATAAATAATACACGGGAAGTTGACATATAAAGGCGTTACTGCCTGGGTTTTTTTTTATTGTCTGCCTCCCCTATCTCTTTATCCTTTCTTTCTCTCTTGGTGTGTGTGTGTGGTCAAGTCAAGTCAAGTCAAAATTTTATTTCCAGATGGGAACATTGTATAAGCAAAACATGCTTTTTTTGTGTGTGTGTGTGTGAGTGAGAGAGAGAGAGAGAGAGAGAGAGAGAGAGAGAGAGAGAGAGAGAGAGAGAGAGAGAGAGAGAGAGAGAGAGAGAGAGAGAGAGAGAGAGAGAGAGAGAGAGAGCACTGAATACACACGTGTCCGAAAGATGACTCACGTTAACTCAAAAGTTTTAATGAATGGTTTCCTAAATTAAACCCCAAACTGTTCACACACACAAAATCAAATCATCCGTTTTTGAGTCTCGCCATCAATTAACAAGAAAAAGAAATCAAGCAATTAACACCACAGATTAACTCAAAATTAATAGAAACAAAATTTCTTGTGAATCTCAACTTTTCGAAGCTTCTTCTTCTTCTTCTTCTTCTTCTTCTTCTTCGATCGCTCAGACAGTTTCCTGTCAATTATGAGCGCAGATGCATCATGCAGCCGTTATGCGCCTAACTAAGAAATAGCTAGGCCCAGCAAGTCCGACTTCGGCTGGAGGGAATGTTTTGGAAAGTGCTTCGTGTAAAAAGGCAGGAGAATGGACCGGAAAGGCAGAAAGATAGTAGATGACAGTAAGCAAAGGGAAAAGGCAGAGTCAAAGAGAGTGACAGATTAGAGGAAGTTACAAGCACAGAACTTCGAGAAAGTGGGGGAACTACTTATACAAAAGACCCCCCGGTATCCCCACATTGTTTTTCTCTCGAAGCAATGCTGTTCACAGACAGAGCCACAGACAAGTCAGCAAACACATCTAAGCTTCTTGGGTGATGGTTGTATCGTGAATCTAATGCATGAAAAGCAAAAACTATACATATCCCATCAAAAACATAGGGGAAGACGGGGTAAAAAGCGCATGGGCGGGTAAGAAGCCCACCCCAATTATCTTATGAAATGAAGAAAATTTCAGTCAAATTTGCCCATGAGACGAATGCTATACATTAACGCTCGTCTCATGGGCAAAATGAGACTGAAATTTGCTTCATTTCATGAGATAATTGGGGTGGGCTTCTTACCCGCCCATGCGCTTTTTACACCGTCTTCCCCTACTGTGGTCCATTTCCATACAAACCCAATACAGATGTCCCATATGTGCCTTCCCAGGTCGAGAGGACGTAAAACACAAAATTTCGTTCGTTCGTACTGTGGTCCATATATCGCTTCCACCAGCCAAAAGTCGATAGGTCATCTCCTGTGTCAATAATTTATGAAGTTAGGCCGTGTACACACAGGCATGGGAATTAGAGAAGACAAAAAAGACTGAAAATTGGGGTCTGGAAGCAGGCATAGAAACAGAGAATAAAAACAACTGAAAATCGTGTGTGTTGGGATACAGCCCCCAGAAAATGAAGCTTCTTCCGTTATCTAAGCCTTAAAAATAGTGTTAGAGATAGGACTGGTATATTTAGTTCATTTTGCATTCATTTATAACCAATAACTTCAGTTTTACTCATTGGGCTTCTTTTTTTTTAATCTCATAAATGTTCTCTTGGACCATCAAAAAAGCTGAAACTTGAAAAAAAAGACTGAAGAGGACCATCAAAAAAGCTGAAATCAGCCAAAAGACTGACAATTCCCATGCCTGACACACATAAGCGGATATTCCATGCGGAAATCCGTGCGCAATCCATACATAAATGAAACAAAGAAGGGAAAATATTTGCGCACGTGTCCGAATTTCCCCTATATGCGTAAACTTTTATCCTTCTTTCTTCCACTTATTTAGGGTTTTCCGTACGGAACTTACGCGTCTAATGTGAACCCGGCCTTACTATTTGAATTTGCACAGTTTACAAAAATAATTATGTTATATGCGTGATCATAAGTCCAATCAGACTATGACCAACTGAGCATAGCAGAGGAGGCGACTGCTATTCTAAAAAAAAGCTGAGCAGGAAATTGTTTATAAAAGGGATGCCTTGCTCAGGGTGCATCCCCAATCTCCTGGCCATCAGGACCCATTAAGCCAATTTTTATATAGGTATAGATAGAATTTCGCTAGACTTCAGCCATCGAATAAAAATGACATCAGAAAAACCCTTCAGTCTTTCCTTTTGTATTTTCTTACAAAGTTTAAAAAAAAAAAGTGACATCATTCTGGAAGTAATGGTTCTGTGTTCCATTTACAAAAACGTCCACAATCTTTTTTTCCTGATTTTTTAATAAAAGTTTTAGTCTTTTTTGTGTGGCTAAATGCCTGTGTACACGTTAACATTACTCACGAGATATTCATATTTCCCCATGGCAACACAGTGATAGCCCACTCTTAATATGACTTACAGCTCACTGTGTTGCCATGGGGAAATAGACATATTTTGTGAATAGTGTTAACGTGTACGCAGACCTTAAGCAATTTTTTTTAAAAAAGGCCAACTTATCCCAGAGGCAGCGACACTCGTCAGCACAGAATGACTTTGGCATACTTCCCCCGAAGTCGGAGTGTGGCTACCTACATGGCGGGGTGATCGAAAAACGGTCACGCACGTAACGTTCTCATCCCTAGCTGATGCGTTTGTACCATAGTGTTCAGGAGCTTCGGCTGTTGGGATAATCCCTGGAGTCTTTTAGCCAGGGTACATCAACGATCAACAAGAACTCTGGCATACAATTTATAGTATACTCTGGTAGGCTAACTATGACTAGTCTAAGCTTGTCAACGGATCCGGACATCTTTCCTGTATTTGCACGATTTCCCTTTTCCACTTTGAAAATCGTTATTTGAAAGGAAATGTACGCTCTTCCGACAGGCTCAGTTAAAAAGATATTCACAATCTATTAAATCAATGGGGTTTTTTTAAATTAAGTTTTTATGAGCTATTTGAACTAAGCAAACGAATTAAACACACACAAATCTTAAATAGATGCATGCTGGCAGAGAATTTGTAGCCATTGTAAAATATTTTGCATGTCCCATTTATTATTACCAGACAGCTGCAAGAATGCGGATTGAGTTGATGTCATTAATGACTGTGATTTAATCAGTTTAGCCCCTTGCATGTTATAGAAGTTGGAATTTATTCAATGCCAGAAACTTAATTTCTGCATCCACTTTACACCCAAACACAATCATGCGCGAAACTAAAGCAGCACACACACACACGCACGTACACACATACACTGCAAGTCCTTGGATAAAAGGAGAGTTCACCAGCTTGTTCTAAACAACTGAAGAAATTAATACATTTTATATGTTGTTAATAGTTAATAGTAGACTTCCCCCCGTGGGGATACCGGGTGGGTCTTCCATACAAATAGTTCCCTAACCTTCTGGAATTTCTGTGCTTGTAACTTCCTCTAAAATGTCTCACTCTTTGACTCTGCCTTGTTCCTTGCTTTGTGTCATCTACTATCTTTCTGACTTATTGGCCCATTCTCCTGCCTTTTTTCCAAAAACAATCTTCCGTATAGTTTTCTCCTTTGAGCTCCTCCGAAATCTGAATATATCGGCTGAATGCAGTGAGGACACCAGTGAAAACTGGAAAACAGACACATACGTACCCATTGTGGCCTTATGGCCTGGGAATGAAGAAGAAGAAGAAGAAGAAGAAGAAGAAGGTACAGACTATTTCCATAACATTGTACCTTCTTTTTTTTTTAGCATCCAATCCATTTATGACCAACAACACACACAAATTCAATCAATACAAACATTTTAAAAACTCAACATTTTATTCAAGCATAACAACATATCTTTCATTTAAAACAAAAACAAAAAATCCCCTTTGAAAATAAAACTGATCCCATCATCATGTTTTGATCTCTCAAACCTTCCCTCGAAATGAAAACTGGAGAGAAAATGAATCCTCACATCACATCACACATCCGGCTTCTTTCGTTTTCAAGAGCACAAATGAATCAATGTAAAGTTCGAAAGCAACACAAACGTGTCATCCAAGTTAATGATTACCAAAATAAGTTAAAAAAACAAAAACAAAAAAACACCCACATCATCACCGAGAATGATAAAACAATGAAAATATGCCATCTTTCATAATAGAGACTGATATGGAGACTACATGACACCGAGTCTGTCGATTCCGACTATGACTGTCAGATAGCAGAAAGGGGGAAGCTGCTATTCTGGATGGCTGGGCTACAATTTGTTTGTAGTGAAGATGCCTTGCCTGGGATACATCCCCACTATCTTTCCATTACAAATAAAAAAAGCCTGAGAGAAAACCAAGGCAGCTGTAGCTCTGAAATGTGATAGCGATCTACTCACACACACCAGTCATGTAACTTAACAAAACCTTGAGCTTACCCTTCAAGTCTACCAACTGTCACAGCAAGAACATTCGTTCGGGTAAATTAGGTTTAAACATGTGTTTGCAGTTCACCTGATGGCATAGTCATGAGTTTGAATTAAACATTCAAAACGCTGATCAGTATGTAAATTAGGCTGTTGTGAAATTAGGTTTAAACATGTGTTTGCAGTTCACCTGATGGCATAGTCATGAGTTCGAATTAGACATTCAAAACGCTGATCAGTATGTAAATTAGGCTCAACAGCCAATCGTTTTAGAAGTTTAGCCTAATTTACATACTGATCAGCGTTTTGAATGTCTAATTCGCACTCATGACTACAGGGCCTGATAATCGAAATCCCACCACATCAAATTAGTCTGTCATTTTCCAACTATCACAGCCAGACAGCAGAGAGGGGACAGCCACTAATTCTGGACGAATGGGACACAATTTGTTCAGAGTGGAGTTGCCTTGTCCAGGGTACACCCCCACTCTCAGCCGAAGGTATTTGGCATTGTGGAAAATCCCCAAAGGTCAACCAACCAAGCCCTTTAGCTGCAGCACAAAGAGTCAGTACAAAGGTTCTCTAGTTTGAGAGTCAGTATTTCACAAAAGACAAAGCTGTGCCATGCCTTTCTTCCTTTTTCTTCTTCTTCTGCGTTCCCAGGCCAAAAGGCCATAACGGGTGAAGTACATAGGCTATGTGTCCCGTTTTCAGTTTTCAGTGGTCTCCCCGCTGCGCACAGTACAGAGCTTATACAGAGGATATAAGCCTTTCGATAAGTTTAATTAAACAAACAAACACCCCCACCCCAACATTTAAAGCTATTTCTAGGATCCCCTAAACTGATATTATCATCAATACAATGTTATCACCTCCGTAAAGGGTCTGCTACACTACATATGATCCAATCTCAATACGACAAAAATGCATGCGATGTGAGTCATGATTCACGTGAAATTCATGTATTGGGTCTACTTGAGTATAGTGAGTGAAAATAGCAGAATTATTTTTATAGACATATTTATTTCATGTGAATCATGACTTACATACATACGATCCAATCTCAATGATGTGATTTTGACGATGTGAGTCATGATTCACGTGAAAATCATGTATTGGGTCTGTTTGAGTATAGTGAGTGAAAATAGCAGAATTATTTTTAGACATATTTATTTCACGTGAATCATGACTCACATCGTCACAATCGCATCGCATTGAGATTGGATTGTATGTAGTGAGCAGGCCCTTAACAGTTATGGGCTCGGCAGTCAAGGGGTTAACCTCTTCGCTTCCCAGACGTATATATACGTCCTCTATAGCGCTTCAGTACTTGCCACCGACATCGTCGCCGCTAAGTAGCGATATTGCCGTGTTCAAAAATCGTGCGGCAAGCCGGCAGCGCATGCGCAAGTAGTAGGCGGCAGTGAAGGAGTTAAATCGAAAAACTTGTTACTTTGGACTACAGTATATTACATGGGTAAAAGCATTGACCCAATATTTGGCCAGTTACATTTTTGAACCCATATTTTGAATACAAATTTGCGATGGCACAATATTGGACCCCCGAACAAATGAGCTACCGTATTTGACGGACTTACTACAAGCCGCACCTGATTATAAGGCGCACCCCCCAAATTTTACACAAAATGCAGATTTTGTTATTATAGTTTCTTACTTTATTATCATTCACATTATAAGGCGCAGGGGTCTCAGTCTAGGAAAAAAGTATCGCCTCATAGTCCGTAAAATACGGTAGTAGCTCTTAGCCCTTTCAACAACAAAACACAAAAACAGATATGAAGTGGGCCTTTAATACCATTTATAACAAACTCGAAGAATGTATTTCAAACGGAAATGACAACTATTACTTTGTGAAGAACAAGTCAAAATGCTGAACATTTGAGCGTTAAAGACAATAACAACAAATCAGAACAGCAGTCCCTCTTTCTCTCAGAAAAGAAGGGAAAAACATTCAATACTATATTTATGAACTTGCTCCTCTGAACTCCATCGAAGTGACTCAGCAACAGTCTCCTCGGTTGGTTGCCTCCTGATGGCCTAACATAGATTCGCTCCCTTTGGACTGCTGGTCTCAGATTCTGAGACCTGAACAAGCCGGGGTGTGGCTGCAAGTTGGGATTAGGAATGGATGGCGTGGGAGCAACGACACTGTACAGCCCAGAAGATGGGACAGCAACACACAAAAAAAGTTCCCATAGTTCCCACACCACCAACAACAGTACATCACATTTACAGGCTACAAGTCTAAAAGCTTTGTGAAATGATTTTTAAAATATCAATTTCACCGAATGCAAGCATCTTTTTGGCATTATTGATTGTTATATTTTTAGTGTTTTTTTTTACATTTTTGATTTTCAAAAAAACGCAATAACAAATTCACTTTTTCATAGTTAAAAATTGCGTTATAAGAATCCAGGACCTAAAAAAAGAAAAACCATAAACATCCTATCACAAGCACATACAAAGTAAAGCACACATTTTAAAAACAAAAAAAAGAAGCAAATTTTCTAAATTTGTTCACCTATATTTTTTTTTAAAGTGACGAAAGAAAAAACTATGGATATCTTTCTGAAACAAGGCTGACATTTGAATTAACAAATAAGGAATACATTTGACTAAGTACATGTCTTTCTAAAATGCTCTTTGGAAACAGAGTTGCTGCTTAAACAAAAACCAACATTCACTCTCCCACATACCATTTCCACAAAAGTACTTTTCAAGAATGTGTGTTTAATCACAGTATACTTTTTTTTCATTTTCAGCTCTCTCTCTCTCTCTCTCACACACACACACAAACACATATGCATGCGTGTGAGCACATTAACATGCATCAGAGCAAACACATACACATGCTCACAGAACATACAGCTTACACTGAATGCATGCACAAATGCACACAGACGGTTGATGCTCAATACGCATAAGTACTGTCAATAAATATTTCAAATAAAGAATATGTTTCATAATCTGACGGCAATATATAAACAATAAATAAAGGATGCTATCGCACAGACACACACCCATAGGTGCAACTACACAAAATGAAAAAACCTGAAAGGCCGGGGTCCAGGGGTAATGTCCCCCTGCAGCTGAAGAAAAACTTGATTTATGAAGGTATTTCAGTTTGCTTTTTCCACAATTTATACAAATGCTTATTTTAAAGTGTTTGAAAAATACAGTAGACACACGCAGATCATGTTTGATAAAAAAAAGAAAAGGGAAATTCCTTTTCTGGTAAAATTCAAACAGGAAATCCTTGTATACCAGGAAAAGTTGCACCCATGCACAATAAGTGAATAACACATACATGCATGCACACACACTTGGAACAATTCCTTTTTCCACTTGTAAATAACCGTAACATCTTACATCCTAACATGCAAAGTATCTCGCCCGCACTCCACCTGAAAATAATACAACATACAGCCAAACACAATCACAGAATTATACATGAATACCAATTTCCAATACATGATACAGCAACAACTTTTTCTTCCACAGGCACTGTCAAAGAAAGCGTAAAACAAAGAATTTCAGACAAAACGATTCACTAATAGTTAAAAACACAGTCTGTACTTAACGACGTATGTACCTTAAATGCATGAAATAAAAAACGAAATAAAGTCCAGGTTACCTCGATGTATCATTTCATAAAATTATATAATTATTTAACATTTTAACCTAAATTCATAAATCCTAAACCATATTACAGGCTCAAAACAAATGAAAAAGAAAATAAACTAAGCACAAATATATACAAATCAGTAGCATATATTATTTCCCCTTTATTCTGAGGCTGAGAGCAGTGGAAAGCAAACACGATTTGAAAACATTTACGTCCTTTTAAAATCTAGCTTCAAAATGGAATAAAGTAATGTGGCACAAAACAAAATTAAGTTAAATCACAATGTCTGAACATAGCAAATATTGGCAACATATACAGATATGCAAAGACAGTTTAAGTCAACTATGACATATATCTAAATCCGGTAAACATTTTGATAAATGAGTACATAGTTATAAATCCTTTTTGTGACCGTATTAACGGTATTTGTTTAAGCAAATAATGCAATGGCTTTAGAATGCTGAATGCAGGCTTTGAAGGAATAAACATAAAGAGAATTCTTACGGAGGTTTACTCTTGAGATCAAAGCAGAAGCATGGATTTTCTTGGCAAATATTTCTTTTGTGGACAAATGTGGTGGTATGCATTGCACTCGCCATGCACACATTCTACACAAACATATGCAAAAACGAAACAAAAACGAATAAACAGACAGAGCACCTCAACTAATGACCGCTAAAACCAGGTTTTTTTCTTCAAGATAATACATTTAGAATTTGAACACAACATTTATATGGAAGCACTGAAAACATTAACACCAACCACTTTCTCAGTAACAATAACAACAACAACAAATCAACTTTTACACACACACACATAATGCTTCATCTTAAAAAAGCATTTCACATCTCACACCTCAACCTCATCCAATACTAACTGACAGGAAACAAACACGCTGGAAATGACCACTGCTATTTCAAAATAAACATGCTAGAAATGACCACTCCCCCTATGGGGGGATACCGGAGGTCCTTTGCATATAGTTCCCCCACCTTCTGGAAGTTCTGCGCTTGTAACTTCCTCTAATCTGTCACTCTCTTTGACTTTGACTTTTCCCTTTGCTTGCTGTCATCTACTATCTTTTTACCTTTCCGGTCCATTCTCCTGCCTTTTTTCAAAAAAACCTTTCAAAAAGATTTCCTCCAGCCAAAGTCGGACATTTCTTACTTAGGCGCATAACGGCAGCATGATGCATCTGCACTCATAATAGACAGGACACTGTCTGAGCGATCGAAGAAAAAGAAGAAGAAATGACCACTGTTATTTCAAAACAAACAGGCTAGAAATGATCAACTGTTATCTTAAAACAAATAAGTTATAAATGACCCATGCTATTTCAAAACAAACACGTTAGAAATGACCACTGCTATTTAAAAACAAACACGTTAGAAATGACCACTGCTATTTAAAAATAAAATGACCAACGCTATCTTAAAACAGTCAAGCTATAAATGACCCATGTTATTTCAAAACAAACATGTTGTAAATGACCAATGCTATTTAAAAACAAACACGTTAGAAATGACCACTGCTATTTGAAAACAACATGACCAACGCTATCTTAAAACAGACAAGCTATAAATGACCCATGTTATTTCAAAACAAACAAGTTAGAAATGTCCACTGCTATTTCAAAACAAACATGCTAGAAATGACCACTGCTATTTCAAAACAAACAAACTAGAAATGATCAACGTTATCTTAAAACAATCCAGTGATAAATAAATGACCAATGTTATTTCAAAACAAACAAGTTAGAAATGGCCACTGTTACCATCATTTTGATCTACATCTCAACCAGCTGTACAACATTTGCATGATCAAACTGTTAGGAAGGCACACACCTACGTTTGACACAACAGGCAGTGAGCTACTTGGGTGAGCGTGTGAGACATGCTGCCAATATCAGTTTGGTCTATAACGCTTTCTAATTTTTTTGTTACTAATTGCCCCTTTTACGAACACTACATACATAACTTCCCTGCCACTCTTCAACATGTCAGCTCTTTGCGCACTCTATACAGAGTATTAACACAGATAGGAAATATAACCTCTGAGATTTCGACGCTAACTACAAATATGCACAGTCATTTTCAAAAGTAACATTGCATTTAAAAATGTAAAGTTAGTCGTAAGACCAAACACGAATTTTCTTCCACACAAACATTCAGTCTTTAGTAAAGAGTATCTAAATTGCCATACACATTCTATTTACAACAATTTATAATTTTTAAAAATTAACGTCAGAAATCAATATTTTGTATAATAATCATTCTGTAGTAAATAACAGTTCAAACATCATAAATATACCCCTTTGAAACAAACAGTTTAAAATAAAACAACAATTTAAAAAAAGTCCATCTCTAGCAATTTTTTAAATCTCGGAAGATTATACAACTATGCTTTTGAAATATTCCTCCATGTGTCAAGTCAATGAACCCTTTAAGTCCTGACGCTCTGTGCGCTCAGTCACCTCTGAAATCCTAGCCCAAGGGATGTCACTCCATACAAAAGGGGGGGTAGCGTCAGAAAAATAATAAAATAAAATATACCCTAGCAGATTTTGTGGGTTTTTTGTCTTGAATCTGTTGCCGAGATGTCTGTCTGATTTGCAAAATGAATTTCAAGATGTTATGGGGATGTATGGCTCCACACAAAAAATCAAAATGCCAAAGTGTAGTCGCAAACTGCATTCACTAGTCATTCACTGCCTAATTTTTGCAGACTGGTCACCACTGGTGAAGCCTAAGACAACTGAAATGGAAATGTAGATCAAAATCATTCACTTACCCTTTCACTTCACGATCTTATAATTCCTCTTTCACAAAAAAAGGAATTTTCATCGCTGTCATCACTCAGTGGATGCAATAACGATTCATCATCCATGATGCAAAAGTCGGGAAAACGCAGATGTCAGTAACACGACTTCAAAAATTTGCATCGATCAAACAAAAACAAGCTTGCTGCCGAAATAGGTCAGAGTACACTCCTTACTCATCACTTTGCGATCTCATAAGTCCCATCTTTCACAAAAATATGACTATTCATCGCTTTCCTCAGTCAATGGACGCCATAACTGTTCGTCATCCATATGGGAAAAATCGCGAAAATGCTGGTTGGTCACTAATTTTCAAAAATTCAAATCTTCCAAACCAATCGGCCTAGCAGCCATTGCAAGCAACAGGGCGGAAGTGTAATCTATTCCGAAAGCGAGGCTGAAGCGTCCACGTCACTGCCATAAGATAGAAACAAAATGGAAGCGCCCAAACCGGCCACGTGGAATCCGTACGTTCCCGAACGTTCTCGGCATTTACGATCCGATTTTTTTCTGAACGTTTTCGAACATTCACCGAACTAAAGGGTTAACACAGCAAAAGATATGACCCCCCAAATTAAAACTCCTAGCAGCGTAATTGAAAGCTGCAAACAACGGACAATAATAAATAATACATAGCATTTATATAGCGCCTTTCTCTAAATGAATTAGACTCAAGGCGCTTACATTCACTGAATCACACGCAGATACACTTACATTCTCCCTCATTCATACAACCATGTCTCTGAAACCACAGAGGAAAAGCTTTTCGAAACAGATGGATCGTAAGCTTGGTTTTGAAAATGGAAAGGGTTGGCTGGTGACGGAGATGGGCAGGGAGAGAATTCCAAACAGTGGGGGCACAAAAACTGAAGCTGCGCTGACCAAAAGATTTCAAATTAGTTTTGGGTACCTTTAATAAAAGCATGGCATGACACACGTTCTTCATCAAAACAGACACAAAGGTCATTTCCATATTCATTATGATATCAACATTAATCTAGGATTCAATCAGGCATAGTTTCAGAATATCACAGAGGCCACTTTGAAAGTATAAAACCCTGAGGTGATTCCCTGTCAATCTGTTTGTGACACAAGTGACATCAGAAACAATGTGGCCTTGCCCGTTTGCAACCATACAGTTTTGGTACATACACACTCTTTCAAATCTTTAATAACATTCTTGTGATCTTTGATGACAAACTAGAATTTGAGAACTAAAAAGAACAAAACAAAAAAATAAAGAAAGAAAATTGATGCAAAATACATGATAGTCTACCAGAAAATGTCTCATTACTTACCTCATAATTCAATATTCATAAACCAAACATCCGATGCCAAATCAGGATTTGAAAAAAAGAAAATGTAGAATGCATGATAGTTCACCAAAAATGTTTTATTTCTTAACTCTTAATTCAATATTCATAACCCAACAGGGTTTGTTTGTCAATTATTATTCTTCTTCCGGTAATGTCCACCTGCCGTAACCGGCAATTATTGACATGTACTGGGGTTCAAAGAATTTACGCTGTACGGGAAAAACAAAAACAAAAGCTAGATAGATAAGAGGGCATGCGAGGCTAGTCCGAGAACACCCAACCCCACACGAGGGGAAAAAAAATCCCCCAAAAATCAGCAGCAAATCTATTTCACTGGCTTTTCTCTTTTAAATTAATGAACTCATGCCTTATAAAACATATCACACATTAAATAAGTTAAACTTTTAAACCTAATGAAAAAATATAAAAACGAAGACGTAACAAGTTCATACAGTACCGAGTAATGAGTGGAGAAGAAAAACACCTCGTTTATCAAGTATCCAATGCCATACCTTGTGCTACAGGTGAGGGGCTAAAAACCTGAAGGAGGCATCATATGCGTATCTATAATACAGAATTAAAATGCCTTTAAATGCATTACTAAGGAGGTAGAGACTGAAGATGTAGAGATGAGGATAGATATTGTTATTTCCAAACATGTATAAGTGCTTGCATGTGCGTCCGTACCTGCGCTATGCGTGACATGTTGAAAGACAGCACCTCATTTCAAACCTCATTTTTTGATATAATAAATGGGGCAGTGGGTGGATGCCTCATGCCTCCATACGGGGAGCTGGACGACCCCGCTCCCTCCACGAGTCTCTCCCCATGGGAATACCGGGGGGGGGTTGTAAAAATAGTTCCACCTTCTGGAAGTTCTGTGCTTGTAACTTTCTCTAAGCTGCCACTCTCTTTGACTCTGCATTTTTCATTTGCTTTCTGTCATCTACTATCTTTCTGACTTATTGGCCCATTCTCTTGCCTTTTTCAAAAAAATCTTCCAAATAATTTTTCTCCTTTGAGCTCCTCCGCAATCGGAATATGTCGGCTGTACGCAACAGGGAGACCAGTGAAAACTGAAAAACGGACACCTTACCCATTATGGCCATAAGGCCTGGGAACGCAGAAGAAGAAGAGATCATAAAGTAGACTTGAACTTGAACCTTCTCCACGTTTTTTTCACTCAGCCTATCTGTTTATTAACAGACCCCCCACACACCAAACCCCCCCGAGCCCAAAGTTACACTACACAGTGGAGCGACTGACACCAGAGGGCGTGACGCGACGGTTCTTTGTTCGGGCAAGCTCCCTGGGGCGTGGGTGGACCAGGGGGGGCAGACGACGTGACGACGCTCCGCGCAGCGTGCCCGCAGTGCGCAGGATGGAGGTCCCTTCCGGCTGACTCTGTCTGCGCCCGTCCTCATCATACAGAAAATCTCTGTCCTGAAATAAAGGGGTTGTTGTTTTCATTTCAGCTTTGACTTTGTGTTTGTACTGTATTACCTTTATATAAAAAAAAATTCAGTTATAAGCATTAATTTGAATTATTTTTAAATATTGATGAAAGGGGCAAAGCAATAGAGATGTTTTAGTTGGTTCAATTAATCAAAGCATGATGAAAAATTAACATACCTTTTAGCTTTTCACCTCATGTAACTTTCCATGCATTTGAAAAGGAAAAGTAATCTCTAGTCAGAATTATGATTATTCACCACTCGTGTGTGTATAATATATTTTTGTCGTTTATTTATTTATATTGCTTGCTTGTTTATTCATTTATTATTGTAAGCGCTTAGGGCTTTTTTAAGATTAGGCGCTATAAATGCTAATTATTATTATATTATTATTATTATTATTATTCAAACTTGCATTTTTCTTGTATAAACTCTTTAACCTCATGTTAATACACTTTAAAATAGCAAAACATAGAGATAATACACTTCATACCTGACTCTGTATGTTGTACAGACAAACCTCTATTTTAAGACTTCCAAAATGTCTGGAAAAATCTGTCGTAAATTGGAGGGGTCGTATTACGGAGGTTTTCACTGGCAGCCGTAGAAAGAAAAAGTTCAGCACAGTTCATACTCTCTTCTTCATGCACACATACAATGACATATTAAAACTGGATTTGGGTCTTTCCAACTCCATAGGATTGTGCAATCGATGTATTACAGTTTCACTTCGCCGACTTCTGTTAATCACCTCCACTCTCGTCCAAAGTCAGTGTTTTTCTTTTTCAGTCAGTGGTTTTCGTGCTTTTCCTACGCTTTCCGCCATCTTTTCTACAAGGGAAGCGACTCCGCTTTCAGGCCCTTGACCGTGGTTGTTTCCCTTTGCTCGAAGTCTATGCAGACGACAACAACGGTCGTAAAAACCAACAAAATGGCGGTCGTAAGTCGCGTTTTAGAGTAAGTCGTTTAAGAGAGGTCGTTTACATAGTAAAATGCATCCGTGCCAACAAATCCGGTCTCAAATGAGAGGTGGTCGCTTAACAGAGGGTCGTAAAATAGGGGTTTGTCTGTATATCATAATTTTCTGACTATAAAGCGATGGATTTTTGTTCGCAGATTGTTGGGGGTTTTGGGCGTCTTATAATATGACTACTAATATAGTAAGAAAATATAATAACATCTCCATTTTGTGTAAAATTTGGGGGTTCCGCCTTATAGTCAGAAACATATGGTAGTGCTTTTTTTCTCTTTTTTTTTGATCACACACTAATTCTAAAGCTAAACAAAAGTTTTCAATACCACACGTATGCTTTGAGGGCAGGATGAAAAAAAGCTTTGTCAGCTTATTCTTTAACCCTCAATAAAGATGATTTTGACTTGACTTGACTTGACTTGAAAATAATACAAACACTAAGTTCTGAGAGTGTTTACAAAAAGCATGGAGAATGTGTGTGCATTAAACTGAAGTAGCCAATGAAAAAAAAGATAAGAAAGAACAACGGTAAAACATATAAAACTATTCCCAAATATTGTCAACCTATATCTAAAAAATATGCATTGTCATAAAAAAAATCAATCTCACCAACAGTACATTATCTGGCTTCTTACTGAAATAACAGAAATAATCATCAGAAAATGGAGAGAAATTATGTCAATTTTTATTATGACCGATTCAGTGTCTTTAACCCCTTTCTTACCAGCCCTGGGTCTACTACAGGTAATATGATGTCATGGATGATGTTATAACTATTATTTTTTTAATGTCACAGGCCTGGAATGCAACTGATTGTTCTAGAACAATAACTTATGTTAGGAGGGACAGATCTCCAAACCATATCCCAGATTGACTCTAACAGGTCTCTATTATATTTTATAATTGAAAAAAAAAGATAATCACTCCATTCCACTTCGGCAGTGAAGGGGTTAAAATATGCGTTGTCGTTAACCAAAAATCAACCCTGTTAGGAGTATGTTTACATGGTTTGTCATTTGGGTTAACTTAGATTCCTGGCATTGGGGACAATGGGGTAGGAAGTGATCTCCAGAGTTATAGTTCTTTGCATTCCCCTAGTGTTTCTCCAGAGTTATTGTTCTTTGTGTTTCCCTAGAGTATATCCAGTTATAGTTCTTTGCATTCCCCTAGTGTTTCTCCAGAGAGACTGTTCTTTGTGTTTCCTTATAGTATATCCAGAGTTTTTGTTCATTGTGTTTCCCTAGAGTATGTCAAGAGTTATAGTTCTTTGTATTTCCCTGGTGTTTCTCCATAGTTATAGTTCTTTGTATTTCCCTGGTGTTTCTCCAGAGTTATAGTTCTTTGTATTTCCCTGGTGTTTCTCCAGAGTTATTGTTCTTTGTGTTTCCCTATAGTATATCCAGTTTTTGTTCATTGTGTTTCCCTAGAGTATGTCAAGAGTTACAGTTCTTTGTATTTCCCTAATGTTTCTCCAGAGTTATGGTTCTTTGTATTTCCCTAGTGTTTCTCCAGAGTTACTGTTCTTTGTGTTTCCCTATAGTATATCCAGAGTTTTTGTTCATTGTGTTTCCCTAGAGTATGTCCAGAGTTACAGTTCTTTGTATTTCCCTAGTGTATCTCCAGAAATATTGTTTTATGAAGTAGTATAGGCACCAGTGGAGCAGCCATATGTTAGGGTACCTGGGGTTGTGATTATAAACGTGTGACACTAACTTTGAATATTCGGTGTGTGTCATTTCAATTTAACATTTTAATAGTGAGATCATTCTTGAAGGCGAATCGAAGTAATACTTGTAGCGGTGCCATAGCCGATGAGGTTTAACCGAGGCGTGGTTACCGCTACACCTATCTGTATTCATAAAAAATCGGGACTTTACTGGTTTTGTACTGCCTCCGGGCATTGCCTCCAGTATTGTTCCCACCATATTTGTATTTACAAATGTCCCATATGTGTCTGATTCAGACCAAGAGGACGTAAAACACTATTTTCGCCGATCATTCTTGAAGGAGATTTGAGTATTATTTCATGTGAATTTCGTGACAATAGATCAGAAACTCGTTAAGCAGGTTTGGTAAAGAACGGACATGAGTGCCGCTAAATACGGAACCGGGTATTCACGGACGATCAACTAGAGCTAGGCCCGCTTCTTTCTCTCTCGGTTTTCTCTGCTTTGAAAAAGCAAAAATCGGAAAAATCCATACATTGGCCGTGCCGGATTAAGAGCCGCAGGGGTCAAAGTTGAGGAAAAAAGTTGCGGCTTATAACCCGAATTATGTCGTCAGATCCCATTCACAATGATCAGTTCAATAGTTTAGGCTGTGGCAATTTGAACATATGTTTACTCACTCTCTCTCTCACGTTATTACTCTACATACCGTGGCAGTACCATAGCCGATGAGGTTTAACCGAGGCGTGGTTACTGCTACATTTATCTGTATTGTTAAAAATTCGGGACTTTACTGGTGTTGCACTGCCTCCGGGCATTGCCTCCAGGATCGTTCCCACCATCTTTGTATCTACTAATGTCCCATATGTGTCTGTTCCAGACCAAGAGGACGTAAAACACCATTTTTCATTCATTTCTCTCTCACACATAAAAAAAAGAAAAAGATTTTGATCGTAACAATCATATATCTATATTGATAACAAATTCGGGACTTTCCTTGTGTTGCACTGCCTCCGGGCATTGCCTCCAGGATCGTTCCCACCATCTTTATACCTACTAATGTCCCATATATGATTTCCATCCATCTCTCTGTCTCTCTCTCACACACACACAGACACCCTTCTTTCAATCACAATGTATTTTTGTTTTTATATGACTGGGGACTATACAAGGAAAAGAACAGAACAGAACTGAACAAGAAAAAGAACAAGAAAAAAAGGAAAGGAAAGGAAAGAAAACAAATCTGTTGAATACAGTTGAAAACTTTGCTAGGAAAACATAAAAATCAAATACATGCAATTTCTCACAACAGCAGATTGTTTCGAAAAGAATAAAAAGTTTGAGGTATTAATGCACATCATGTTAGAAAAGCAGTCTTTGAGAAAACAACAAGGAAAAGAAATAATCAAAGCTATAAAAGCAAAACATCACATCATGCAATGAAATTATACAAAAGAGGCACACAGTTTAAGAACACAGATGTTTTTAAGAGACAACAATGAACAAGGTTACAACATATGAAATTAACATTTCTTGCTTCAACAAATCTCCTCTCATCTACTTTTCAACAGGATTCATTGTAAAGCACTTGAAGCTTTAAGTATAAGTGCTCTATAAATTGTCTTAATACATATATAAATAAATTTCAATTCTCCAACATTGTCTACTGATTATCAAAGCATAGTTGTGTGCTAGGATATCCCTGCAATATTTTCATGATTATTTGATATTCATTGTCTACTCCAAAGTCTGCCGTTGGTCCTCAGCTATATCTAAGCTATGGCAAGGCCAGTATTTCTAGATTGTTAATCAAATCGTAAAGACATTGTGCCTTTGAAGGCGATAGTTTTTTAGAGTACAAAATTGTAGCATGGTTCCTAAAACCTAAAATACTACTACCAAGTGACAATAAAAAGAATGGACTGAACATATTATAAAATTATTAATGCATTGCAATAAACAGGTTATAGATTACTTCCACAAACAAAAATGTATATTATTCAAAAATAAATCTCTAATATTAACTACAATATATATCATGTTTTAGAATGTTATATCATAAGGGAAATACAGTAAAAATAGCTTGAGTCAAAATTGAAGGGACTGAAATTTTATTTTGAGATATCCAATATTTTGAGTTAAAAAGACTTTTCAACATGGAGATTATTATACTGGGAAATACATGCGAGTTGTTTACTGTTTTTGAGTTATCCATTTTTGAGATGAATAAACAGGTTATAAATTACTTCCACAAACAAAAATGTATATTATTTAAAAACAAATCTTGAATATTAACTACAATATATATCATGCATTAGAATGCTATATCATAAGGGAAATATTAAGAAGTACAGAAGACTAAGGAGACAAAGCATTATTCATTAGCTTTTAACTGAGATCTATTAAGTACATATCACATGTAAAGCATGCTACACGAGAAACAGCAGAATGCACAGAAAAAGAACTCACACAAGAAGAAGAGGGTGGGGATGAGTTATATGTGGACAGAACACAATACTAACAGTAACACAGAGTACTAACCGGCAAAGGAGAAATAACAAAAGGTATACCTAGTCTATGCTTGACACACTGAACTGAAATAGAAAACATCATGATTCACATAATTTGGTAAACATTATCATCACCGTATCATCACACATACAAAACGGGATCTTATTTTGACAACGGCTAAGTAACTCTATGATGAAACTGTTTAATAAACTAAAAGCGTTTTATCACTTTCTCATGGAATCAAGTTTCAAGACACGGTTGCGGCAGTAATATCCTTATCATATTATTTATATCTTTAAAAAAAGGGACACTTTCTGAAAATGCATAAAGCATCCCTCCATAAAAATACCAAAGAAAATAGAGACAATGTCCACAAAACATGCTACCATGATCAAGAACTATTTTGCTTTAGTAATAAAACTATAACTACCTTGGAACTAATTATAAAAAGAATATGCTCTGCCCTCCTCCCCACACCCCTACCCCACCCAACAACCACAATACATTTACTGAGTTAAATCAAGAACAACCACCATGTTTGATATTTTCCAAACACCAGGTTCAAATTTACAATGTTTAAAGTTTATTATTTTAATTTCTCTATATGAACAAAAATTAAAGTTAAACTTTTCCTTCACCAGAAGAAAGCACACAACCCCCATCCGTTATATTAAATAAAGGTCAATCTAAAAACCATTACAAACAGCACAAGGCAACATTATAATTCAAAACGTAATCCATCACCTTGTATGAAAAACTTAAAAGTGCACAAAAGTCAATCATCTGTTAATGGCCGATTCATTGTGCACATGCATTCACACACACACACACATCGATGTGGGTGAAACAGGGACAAAATGAAAAGCAGGAAGGCCTGGGTTCTGGGGGGCCACCTTGGTGGGGTCAAGGGGCAGATTCCCAAAGCCCCCTAAGCTGATTTATTATTTTTACACTTGTACTAACAGAATCTGAGCATTTAGAGACAGCTTTGATCTTTCTTTTTTTCTTATTGTTATTTCCAGTGTAATCATTCATCAATAAAGTACAGTGGAACCTCCCTTATAAGACCTCCCATTATAATATAAGACTCCCTCCCACATAAGACCTACTTCTCTGAGACATTGCCCTTGTTTGTAAGTATTAAAATTACCTCCCTTATAAGACCCCTCCCTTATTGGGGTCTGCAACGAACACCTTTTGCAAGAGTGAATGCCCTTGGTGGGTGGGGGAAGATGGTTCAGTACTGACCAAACAAGGGGATAACTCTCGCCAATAACCCTATTTGATGCCACTAAATGGCTGCCTTTCGCAAGAGTGAATGCCCTTGTCAGTACTGACCAGCAAGGGCATCACTCTCACTGTCAAGGGCGTTAATAACCCTAGTTGCAGAGGCCTATAAGACCCCTCCCTTATAAGACCTCATTTTGGATTTATTTTTTTAAGGTCTTATAAGGGAGGTTCCACTGTATTGCAATTTCAGGATTTCCTGAAAAATAACAAAAACAAATTCAGAATTTCTTCTTTTCTTGATGTGTGGTTTCATCCATGCATCAACACACATACACACACACAAATGCGCAAGAGCGGACACACACACACACACACACACACACACAAACGTATGCAAACACACACACACATTTGGCCACCTGTCCACCCCAAAACAAAACGTCCCCTAAACCTGTTTGTTAAATAGAAATAATAACAAAAATCCTCCTACATACCTCTCGTATATCAACACTGATCTGTTGCTTCAACCCACGCCTCTGTTTTCGATCCTTGAAGAACACAAACAAAACACTTTTCATGCAGCGCAATTTCCCCCTGAGGGGATACCAGGGGGTCTTTTCGTATAATAGTTCCCCCACGTTCTGGAAGTTCTGTGCTTGTAAGAATAAAAAATAGATTGACTGCAGGATCCTTGCAAAAGTTATTATTTTCACACAATTCATCCATCAATCCAGGTTAAAGGCACAAAAATAGCCAGGAAAATGGTTGCATTTTTTAATTTCAACACACCTGTCTGTTAATTTTTTTAAAATTAATGAATTAAATCACAAACATAATTCAACATTTTGTAGAGAAAAGAAGGGTTCTTTGACACACCTCTTCTCCCAAAATGCAGTCCCCAAAGTTAATTCAGCTAACAGAACTGAAAGAGCCGTGGGCTTACTCAGTGCTACTAGGGTTAAAAAATAAAACAAAAAAACACCTAAATAATTAAGCTTTTTTTTTTACCCTATAAACCTACATAATTAAAAACAAATCCCTGCTACAAAAGATGCATCTCCAAAAACATCCAAGCATACTGAACATAACACTTGGAATTTGTATTGAAACTTGTAAACAAAAGAAGACTTACATGATAAGATATACAGCAGCTGAATGGAATCCAGACAATCAGACTGAACACCATCACACAGCCCACTATGTTGTTGCGGAAAAACTCCACTGAAAAAGAATAAACGGTAAAGATTAAATCACATCAAATGCAAAATAGCAAACAGCAAACTAAACAAAATGCAAAATAATAAAACAAGAAAGCTCAAATCAAACAAAATGCAAAATAATAAACAGGAAAGTTCAAATGAAATCAATGTGTGTGTGTGGGTGTGTATGTGTGTGTATTGGCAAATATTTGTAGATGTGTTGTTCTTGTGATTTGGGCACCGCTGCCACTGTTTAAACTGTTGTTGACTTGAGAAAGATTAATAAATCGAAAATTTGTATCTTATAAGGTGAACCCTGGGTGTTGTGGAGTTTTGATCTAATCAAATCAAATGCATAGTAGAGAAAATTGTTGACTGCTGGATCAGGACAACAAACATTGACCTTGATATGGGGGACTGTTGATCCTTGTTAGAACTAGCTCTCCTACCAAGGATCAACAGTCCCCCCTATCAAGGTCAGCAAATGCATAGTGCTTGGACTCAAAGTTACTGGAGTCTGCCAAACACAAATGCCAGCAACAGTAACAGTGCCTATGACTTATTTTTAATATGATCATCTTTGTGACTCCCATCTTTCTTTCTGTCTCAGTGTCTGTCTTTCTTTCAAACATACACACACACATGCTCTTACTGACCATGGGCCCTGAAGAGAAGACATGAACATACACATATGCACACACACACATACAAACACACACAGAGGGATTTTTAAATGCCAAACATAAGAGAATGCATAACAAATTACAGTACAGTGGAACGGAACCTCCCTTATAAGACCTTCAAAAATCATCCAAAATGATGTCTTATAAGGGAGGGGTCTTATAAGGGAGGGGTCTTATAAGGGAGGTAATTTTGATACTTACAAAGAAGGGCAATGTCTCCGAGAAGTAGGTCTTATGTGGGAGGGAGTCTTATAATGGGAGGTTCCACTGTATATCCAATCAAGGGGTATTTCCCAGAAGATACCATCAGCCTTCTTCACTCCTATTGTTATACCTTATGGCATATACCCCTCGACCCTCCGAAGTCGGAGTGTGGCTGCCCACGTGGCGGGGTGATCAAAAACGGTCACACACGTAATGTTCTCATCCCTAGCTGGTGCATTTGTACCAGTGCTCAAGTGCTTCGGCTGTTGGGATGATCCCTGGAGTCTTTAAGCCAGGGAATGACAACAACATATTGTCGGTGAAATTCAAAAACCCTGAATCTCGATTTTTTAGTTAGATACATAGTCAGTTCTCTAATTTTTTCCAGCCACCTTCCACCAAAAGCTCCTATCTCTAATGACTTTCTATCTGGGGTAAATGAGGTTGTGAAAATAGAAGAAAAACTAGTAAGTCCCAAATTCAGATCTACTTAAGGACAAAAATCTCGCATTTTCGTTCTTTTCAAGTAAAAAAATAAATAATTTTAAAGTAATTTTAACGAAATGCAGGACTAAACTCGCAATGTCTTGAACAACATATTCATCACAGTTAATCAATTGTGGTCAATGCGGTTAATTTGTAAAACTTTTTTTTTTTTCTTTTTTCTCAAAACTACCAAAATTTAGATACGAGGTTTTTGAATTTCACTGACGATATGCCCCATGAAATACAACACCGAGCATGTTGATTACTTCACTTACCGATTTGACTGACAGTCAGAGAATCCAGCACCGCAAACAGCCTCTGTACCAGAGATATTTCACTCTTCTTGCACACACCCTACAACACAGAAACAGATGATGGCGCAATGATGAAGCATGCAATGGAGGAAAAGCATTTTTCTCTGAAAAGATTTTAGGGTTTCAGGAGATGTCTCTTGGTGTAATCAATGGATTAAAAAACTTCCAGGACAGAACAACCAAGTTCAAAACGCCCCAAATCGCTTGTGGTCTATTTTTTTTGGTCATGAATTTAATAAAAACTTAAGTTCAGTTTCTGGTCAAATAAAAAATAACTGAAATTAGTGTAAAACTGAAAGAGTTGCACCCATGAATCTGATGTAGTTATACATAGCTTTGACATCAATCAATCAATCAATCAAAACATCTTAATTATCTCTAAAAAGAGAAATTGCGTCCAGGTGCCACGATTATAACATAGACATTAACATTAAACATGCAATAAAATACATTGAACGGTTATAATATCGCTAAGAAGATTAAAGGTAATAGAGCACACATGCATTAACCCTTTCACCGCCAGCCATATTTCAGCCAAAAATTTTCCATTAAATTTACCTGGGTAGAGAATAAAATCCATCTGCACTATTGGGGATTCTTCTGTGACATATTTAAAATAATGTCTATCCTTACTTCCCAAAACTAAGTCATTGTTGTTATAGTACATGACACCCATGTTATCTTTTTGAGCAACACGGATTACTGGACTTTCATCTAACAACTTACATTTACGCAATAGCCCACGACGCAGGGTCGGCTGTTGGGTAAAGGATGCTCATCGTCATAAGGTTTGCACTCCAAGCTTGGACTGTCACGACAGCAACGCTGACATGACTGCGACACTGCCATTCACACATAAACACATCATCATGCTATGTACAACATCCACTATTACATCAATACTTTTGGTATACTTTATTTATGATAACATGCAAGTTCTGTCACTTGTTCTTTGCTACAATATCATTTAACATCAAATTAAACCTCAATAACCATACTGATTTTGTCACTGTATATGAAGTTTTCAAATCTTCTTCTTTCCTACTGCATCCACTATCAGCATTTTGATGAGTTCTGAAAAGCTAAGCTGGAATTTGAGCGCGTATGTGTGTGTGCATGCATGCGTGCGTGCTGGGAGATCTACAAAAAGTAGGTCAGCTTGAGGTCTATGAAGGGGCATGGTGAATGCGGGAGCGGGCCAAGGGGGGGGTGGGGGGGGGGGTGGTAGTGTGAAGAACATGCCTTTTGCGTGGAAAACGCTATTTGTAATGGTTTGGATTCTAGGGGAGAGTGAAAGGTGGGAGCGGGGATGACGTAAATGTAGTTATTGTTATTTCATTTTGGGTTGTTCCTTATGATCAGTGCGTTGTTTTGTTGTTGTTTCTGCTCAGATTTTTAACTTTTTTGTGAAGCGCTTAGAGCCCCGTAAGGAGAATAAGCGCTATATAAGTTGTCATTATTATTATAGTGGAGATACCTTATCGAGGGTACATCCCCAAGAACATGAGGGCATTAGGCCAGCTGTCTTTGTAAGAACATGATTAAGTACATGCTCTAACATACCCATCAAGATGTGTTTGTTCAATGAAGTATATTATGATGAGTATGTACGTAGGCTAGTCTGTCATTTCTGACTGACTGCCAGATAGCAGAGGGGGCAGCTGCTATCATGGATGGATTGGCTAGAATTTGTTTAAAAGTGCTGATGCCTCGCCCAGGATACACCCCAATTCTTTCAGCAAAAACAATTTGAGGAAAGCTAGCATTGAGGAAAGTCCCCAAAGGCCAACTAATCCCTTTTTCTGCAGCACTAAAAGTCAATGTATTATTTTAACCAAACTTTAATGGACCAATCAACAGCAAGAAATGTATTCACCCCATGCTAGTCACGTGATAGTTCGCCAAGACATACTTTGGGAGTGGCCACAAAACGTTTTTGGCACACGTCAGCAATAGAGTGTTTCTTAGTACTGTTTTGCGCTCACGCTACGTAACATTAGCGCTTGTGAAACGGCCCCCTGATGGCAGGGCAGTAAAACATCATCAGATACTCACATTGATCACAGGCGCAGGACACTTTGCCCCTGGCCTCGCAGAATGGTAGACACACACCCTGACCATCGCACTGCCCTCTGAAAACAGTCAACTTCACGAATCGTATTCCACTTCCACTACTACATTCATACTTCATTTCAAAGACTATCAGGCAATACTTTTTTTTCCCAGACAGAGATCCCTGTGCCTTATAATGTGACTAATATCATAGGAAACTAAAATCTCAAAATCCGAATATTGGGTAAACTTTTGAGGGGAGGCAACTTACAAATACAATACAGTGCGCCTAATACATGCAGTCCATAACACACTGTACATAAATTGTGCATCTCAGACAGGAAACTTCTTCAATCCTAGAATTTTTTAAAATCAGAGATCAGATTCCCACAGAACCAAAAAGGAGTAAAAAAGAAAAGGCGGGGGTCAGCGAGCCCCCATAGTCTTGCAGTGGGGTTCAGGGGCCAGGACCCTGAAGCTGAAGGATGTTTGCTTCTTAACCTGTTCAAATCGGCCCCTGGGACAGCAAAGTTAGCAAAATCTGAAGTTCCTTTATCGCCCCCCCCCCCCCCCCCCCCCCCTAATTTTCTCAATGGGTTTATTGAAAAAGTAACATCACTTTACAACATTTTGAAAATCTTTAAAACAAATAACTAGAAACAGTTCAAAATGAAAATAATGTTGTATTAATGAAACACAAGTGAAATGTTTACAAATAAACTGTTCCCTGTAAGCACTTTATCATTTATTTATCTGGCACCAGAATGCCCTCAGACCAAGCCCTGCTTCACTCACAGGTCCAAGCAAGGAGCACCCCGCGGTTTGTGCGGCGGAGTGGGACAGTCCAGACTGGAACCACTGCACTCAGTCAAGGAACCTTGCTTACAACTTGAAAACTAAAAGCTTTTAAGATTTTTCTTGGTCAATAATTCACCAAACACCCCCTTTGAGAGCACGAAGTTTCGACTTATGTCTTCGACCTGGTGCTGTAGAAGTGTAAACAAGACTGAATTGCAAAGCAACAACAAAAAAAGCTTTTAAGATTTTAACAGTAAATCGCCACCCAGAAATCAAATTATCGTAAACTCAAAATTGGTCATCTTCAATGTGTTGGACTTACCAGTTGATCAAGGCAAGATGCATTATTTGACAAAGCTGTGAAAAAATAATTTGCAAAGATAAAACATCGACAATGCCACATAAACAAAAATGACGTAATTTGACCCTAAATATTGATTCTTTTTCTACTCATGTGAAATATCGTATTGTGACTTACGACAATATTTTCCACACGGTGAAATAATAGGAGTCATTTTCGAAGTACAAGTACACAGACACGGCTGCTTGTGTTCATGTATTTAGATACAATAGTCTTATTTTGAAGGTTCCCCCTCCGTGGGGATACCAGGGGGTCTTCCACACAAATAGTTCCCCCACCTTCTGGAAGTTATGTGCTTGTAACTTCTTCTAATCTGTCTCTCTCTTTGACTCTGCCTTTTTCCTTGCTTTGTGTCATCTACTATCTTTCTGACTTTTGGCCCATTCTCCTGCCTTTTTCCAAAAGAAAATCTTCCAAATATAGTTTTCTCCTTTGATCTCCTCCGAAATCAGAATGTGTCAGCTGAATGCAGTGGGAACACCAGTGAAAACTGGAAAACGGACACATACGTACCCATTGTGGCCTTATGGCATTGCCCTGGAATGCAGCAGAAGAAGAAGAATGTTCAAATACAATACAGACATTGCTGATCATGTTCATTTCCTTAAAAACAAACATCTCATGATCTCGAGGATAAAAAAGACAGAAAAAAAGACCATTAAATGTCCCGTACTTCTCAATGCCAGCGAGGGGAGTGACTAAATTATTCAGTATATCTATGTTTCGGCATTGGAAGGTGGTGTCCATTACTCTCTTTCAGCCACCTGTGAACTCCCCAAACCGAAGTACATGTTTGCACAAAGGTGGAGAGATGATCCATTGCATAGATGATCAATACATGTACTAAAGGCATTACTCGATAATAAAATAAAAGGGAGCAGCTACACACAAATAGAGATAAAATCTACACAAGTTAGGCAAGAAATGTTATAATTCCTGGTATGCATACAATTAACAAATGCGGTTATCACAATATACCCTTACATAATGTAGAAACTTTGTTTACATTTTACCTCCATCCGATAAATCTGTAAATAAATACTTACAATCATTACAGTCTACATTGAGCAAAGTGAACGTTTACATAACTTTAGTGGGCAAAGTCAATGAAAGTTTTGGAAGATAAGAATCAGAAATTTCAGATAGGTGAGATTTTGTCAGTCAATAACAAAACCCACATTGCATAATCAATAACCTTAAGCACGCTGCAGGCGCACTGTGTCGCCAAGCAGATACTCTCCCCTGCCACTGCAGGCGCCCTGTGTCGCCCAGAGAGGGGTACTAGAAACAACACTTCGCAGACGTTGTTTCCGTTACTAATAATGGAAACAACCTTACTTTCGCTTCAGAACGAGGCTCAGCTGTCGGGGTTTTTTTCCTGTTTGGCTGCCATATTTTTTCAGTTGAGTATTGAATTTTTCAAAGTTTTATTCAGTCAGAAAGTCAAGTTCCCTAACAAATATGGCGGATTTTTGTGTTAGCGAAGCTTTCTACTGGAAATTATTGTCGATGTTTGCTTAGATAATGCATTTCTAGGCTTTGTTAGGTCGGATATCGATGGTGAAAGAGCCATAGATAGATCGTAGTGCATCAAAAGGGGGGGTAGACAGTGTAAGTGTGACTCGGTGAAGAAGATCCAATATTGATTTGAGCCGTGACCATGATTCAGTGCCAATTTTAACTACTAGGTCGAATTTGGAGAAAATTTCACCTTTCATAATATTCTTAATATTTCCGTGAGTTATTTTGTTAAAGTGATCCTCGACATGACTTTATTAGTCAGTGGGCGAACTTGGAAGCATTCTGCACTCATTCCGACAGTGCCAAAACAGTAAGTCAACACTTTCGCTTTGTTGTTTTTGCTTTTTTTTTCAACAACAAAACATGCACGGACAACAAAATACTTAGTATCAACACTTTCTTCAATCATTTCTTTATTAGTATTCCAATAATCAAGTCTGCACACAGCACATAGAGAAAATTACAGCATTTCTAATCAAGTGGGTGTAGGCGTTTTTCGCTGCCTCAAAAAGAATGCAGTGGCAGAGTACGGAACGTCAGAAAAAATGCAGTGTGCTAAAGGTTAAGGTAGTTTTGAATCGGTGGATAGGACCAAAAAGAAACAGGCAGCAGAATAGTAAAAAAGCGGGATACGGAAGAGAAAAGGAGTAAGGTCAATGAACATAGGCATAAAACACTGTACATATCACGTACAGGCTTGATGACATCATCTCATGAAGGGGAATAACTCTGCGATATAACTTTTTGCTTTTAAACAGTCAGCAGGGTTATATCCCCTGGCCATTTTGCCAGATTGACTCGAACAGTTCTCTTTAACATTTCATAATTTCTAATGCTGGGTTTTTTTTGTTACATTTTCTTAGGCAGTCAAGGGGTTAAAAATGGTTTTGCTTCATTCTAAACTAAGTTAATAAACATTCATTACGCACAGATGATATCAATCAGTCATGTGCTTGGTGGTAATTATGAAGAGACTGTCATTGTAGAAAGGACTGTGTGATAGTCTTACATGTGAATTGTGAATTATACAGATTAGTTCACCAAGGATACGTGCAATAGGAAGCGTTGAAGCATGAGATCTCACTCTCTCCGAAGCAGGGGGTGTCCCAGGGTGCCATCTGGCAGTCCAGGCAGCACTCGTGATTCACTGGGCTGCTCACACAATCCGCAGTCACACCATTCCGTTACTATGCTGAGCATGAGTGGCTACAAATAAGACTGTCTAACATGTTATATGTAGGGATACTGGGGGGTCTTTTGCAAAAATAGTTCCATCTTCTGGAAGTTCTGTGCTTGTAACTTCCTCTAATCTGTCACTCTCTTTGACTCTGCCTTTTCCCTTTGCTTTCTATCATCTACTATCTTTCTGACTTATTGGCCCATTCTCTTGCCTTTAAAATTTTTTTAAATTATCCAAATAATTTTTCTCCTTTGAACTCCTCAGAAATCGGAATGTGTTGGCTGAATGCAGCGGGGAGACCAGTGAAAACTAAAAACCAGACACATATGTACCTTATCCATTATGGCCATATGGCCTGGGAACTCAGAAGAAGAGGAAGAAGTTATAGAGTTTTGAAAGACCTCCTGGTATCCCCACAGGGAGAGACTCATGGAAGACAGTGTTGTCCACCCAAACATACAATATCATACAATGCAATACACAGTACATCATCTCTGCAAACTTGTGGCTAATCTCACCAGTGTAGACTGTGAGCCACATTACCAGTCCAGGCCAAACTTTCATCATCACAGAATGAAATAGTGAGGCCAAGAGAGGAGATGACGAAATTGAACAAAGGGTAATTACTCTCTTTTTCTAATTAACTCCCCTCCACCAAAGTTGATTACGATACCATTCACCTAGCAGTGCGTGGGTCAGAACCAAAGTGAGACAAGCAAAGCATCATTCTTAAAAAAGAATGTGCCAAGCTCGCCTTTATGACCCTCACCCACACAGTACACATCAACAATGGTGGTGGAGAGGACAACATACAAACACATTTCATCATCACCATCATTATTATCATCATCATCATCTTTACCTGCAGGCGGCCAGTCCCACCAGTGTACACTGTGAGCTGCAGCAGGGGTCCAGGCCAAACTTTCCCAGGTACCCAGCATCACACTCCTCCCCCTCATCAACCAGCCCAGTTGCACTGTGAGCGCACATCCTCTGCTCACTGGGACTTTCTGCATACACACACAAGCAGGTAGACATACACACACATGCATGCGCAAACACACACATCATCATCATCACTATCATATCATGTGAGAGGGCCCAAAACAAGAACGCGAAGCAGATGGTATCGCAAAAGTACAAAAAACGAAACTTTTGCCTGAGACATCCACATTTTTCATGGCTCACAAAAACGAAACTACACAGATCTTACTCTCCGATACAGTTTCATCCAGCCAAGCCCTGTCAAATTTGCTTTGGCATCCTTCATCGATCAACTCG
This sequence comes from Phymorhynchus buccinoides, assembly GCA_017654935.2. NCBI lineage: Eukaryota > Metazoa > Mollusca > Gastropoda > Neogastropoda > Raphitomidae > Phymorhynchus > Phymorhynchus buccinoides. The sequence goes on along the minus strand of CM065680.1, from coordinate 13,872,714 downwards.
ATCACTATGGCGTGATGCATAATTTTCATGGTTGAAGAGGAAACATTCACTCAATAGCTTTAGAAACATCCCAATCCTCCTTCAAAATCACACCGATGAAGTAGGCGAACTGTCATTGGACGTAACTGGCCAATCACAGAAAAGCTTATGAAATTAAATCATTAATTCGTTTTCACCATGTGCGAGAATAAAGTCTACCGAACTCAACAATCTGCACGATCTTCTTTCTCTCTGTACATTTTTTTTCTTTTAATTGAATAGAAAAAGTGCATTTATGTGCTTACTCAGAACTCTCTCATACCTGCATAATAGACGATTTTTAGGAAAAAAACAAGAGGAGAGTACTACGTTAAAATTAGAGTAGTCTACCTTGAACGAGTCGGTCAAAATACAAATTTCAGCACGAGGCGAGTTCATTGGACTTCCTGTTTGTGTTTGACTGATTCTGTCCAGCGGGATCACTCACATTCACCATGAGATTACTCCCTTTAATTATTTGTGACCATTTCCTATTTTGACACAGGCATGATCCATGAACACACAAATGCACATGTACGTGCACACAAACATATGCATGTACACGCACGCACACATAATGTGCACGCATACACACACACTCACACACGCAGCTTTGTTAGCTTATTCTTTACCGTCAATAAAGATGATTTTGACTTGACTTCACGCACACACACAATTTCATTTATATTATAGAAATGGATTACTGGTGAATTTCCCAACTATTACAGCACCTTACTAAAGGTCTCTGTACACGTGAACATTTTTCACTCTTTCCCCATGGCAACACAGTGACAGCCATTCATGAAATGACTTGCATGTATTCTTCTTTCAATATAGATGTCAAAGTCAGTTCTGACCATTATTACAAATGTGTTGCTATGGGGAAAGAGTAACAAATGTTCATGTGTACAGAGACCATAAGAGAAATAAAATATAAATGGCACCCACAGTTTCATGTAAAATACATGCATCACAATTTAGACACATGAAATCTAATCACAGTTTAAATCAATTAAATCACTATCATTATTTGGAGACTGCTCGACTGTGAAGAGGGGAAGTATTGTTGTGTTGTCTATGTTGTTTGAAAAAGACATTTTTGTTGAAATATTACATGCTGTTTTGTTTCATCAATAAAATAACGTCACTCTGCACTTGGTGTGTGTTTGTTTGTGTGGTACATTATCATTACTATTAAAATACTGACCACTAAAACAGCCCTTCATTTTGCTGTTCAGAACTGTAGCAATGTCACTGCGACTGCATGGTGAAAATTTCTGAAAACAACAACAACAAAAACGGAAATACGAATCAACAAAACACAAAAAGTAAACCACATAAAAGAATCAATCTTAATAAAACTACCGTATTTTAGGGACTACAAAGTACACCATATTATAAGGTGCACCCCGGAAATTTTACACAAAATTCTGACTTTGTTATAATAGTTTCTTGGTAAAGGTAAAGATGTGCCAAGGCCCCCTGCATTTCTCGGTTAATTCTATTTTTCCGTTTTTGCCTTACCATACATAAAGCTGTATTTTAGGAACATTTTTAGCTAATAACCTTTTTGGAATACTAACACTATCCCTAACCCTAGCCCTAAACCTAACCCTAACCCCCACCCTATAAGACGGAAAAAAACGCAACGAACCACAACTGTGACAAATCGCGGTGTACTGCAGTACATAGTGGGGGGGGAGGGTTAGGTTTAGGGCTAGGGTTAGGGCTAGGGTTAGTATTCCAAAAGGTTATTAGCTAACTGTCAGTTCCTAAAATACGGAAAAATAGAATTAACCGAGATAGGTAGGGGGGGTGGCACATCTTGACCTTTACCTAGATTCTTATATATTATTAGTCATAGAATAAGGCGCATTGATTTCTGTCTGAGGGAAAAAACCCAGTCATCTTTCAGTGAGATTATTACACAATACTAAACTTTGATTCAATGCGATAGCAACCACGCTTCACATTCATTTATAGTGGCATTTATTTTTAAAATTTCATAATAAAATAGAAAACACAACAATGCAAAGGTGAATTTTAAAGGAATAACAGGAAAAAGAAGGCGCCGGAGGAGGCACGTGGCTCAGTGGGATAGAGTGGCCGCTTGTAATCCAACGGGTTTGCGAGTGCACTGTCAGTGTTGTGTCTTTGCGCTGCCCATAAAATTATTTCCCTTGTTGATTTTCAAACATTTACCCACTGTTCTTTCCGGTGCACTCACGTAATTGTTGGAGTCGTAGGATATCCATTGATGGAGTATGCGTACATGAGGTACTTTCAAACATTTACCCACTGTTCTTTCCGGTGCACTCACGTAATTGTTGGAGTCGTATCCATTGACGGAGTATGCGTACATGAGGTACTTTCAAACATTTACCCACTGTTGTTTCCGGTGCACTCACATAATTGTTGGAGTCGTATCCATTGACGGAGTATGCGTACATGAGGTACTTTCCACTGCCGTACAGGGAAGAGGGGGTGCAGGCTTTTGTTTCTGGGTCATGCTCTGCACCCCAGTTGTGTCCTGAAAACACACACACATGCATGTATGCACACATACAAAAACACATATATACACATGAAGAGAGAAGCATGTGTGCTCGCACAAGCACACACACACGCCCAAGCTCAATGAGCAAAAAGCTGCAAGCAGGTACATCATCAATAGTTTGCTTCCAAAACTTTGTAAATTCGTGTACCGTGCAAATACACTAACAGAAGTATTTTCACTTGTCATGTTAAAAGCAGATTGCATTATTAGATCAGAGGGACAGGAGTGTGAGACGCGAGTCCGTGTGCATATGTGTGTGTGCATAAGGTATATGCATGCACACATGCATGCATATGTGTGCGCGTACATGCCTGCATGTACCAGCTTGGGTATGTATATCTGCTATCTGTACCTGAGTGTGTACAATTACACATTGATAGACGATTCTTTGCCATATTTGTCTGACTATAAGGCGATACTTTTCCCCAGACTGAGACCCCTGCACCTTATAATATGACTAATAATATAGTAAGAAAATATGGTAACAAAATCTGAATTTTGTGTAAAATTTGGGGGTGCGCCTTCTAGTCCGAACAATACGGTACATAAAATAAAATGGAAAGAAAACAACTCACCCAACTCTGTCAAGTCAGCAGCAACATGAAACAGAAAAAACAACATAAATAGTGATGAGAGATATATAATAATTTCCTTGCATTCTATGCATATTCAGCTTTTTAAATAGCGGTTTTCTGCAAACCACATTTACATGAACATGACCAAATGTTTTAAATCGCAAAACAATTCGCTATTAAAATAAGGTTGGCAAACAAGATTGGTGAGCAATCCTGTTGCATGGCTGTATTTTCAGACACTTGATTTGATGCCAAGCAACAAATTTCACAGTGTCATGACTGCCATGATGAGAACATTACGTGTGTGACCTTTTTTTTTGATTACCCCGCCACATGGGCAGCCACACTCCGTCTTCAGGGGGAATTCCGGGACGTAATATAATAGACATTTATGATCATTATTATAATTATGATTATTATCAACACACTGTACCATGTGCGGTGACGAGCTGAGCCTGTTCTGACAGCACAACGTTCCTGTTACTGTTGAGCGTGGTGCTCCAGCCGTTTACTATGATTATTACAGTGGAACCCTCCTTATAAGACCTCCCATTATAACACTCCTTCCCACATAAGACCTACTTCTCTGAGACATTTCCCTTCTTCGCAAGTACAGTGGAGCCTCCCTTATAAGACCTCCCATTATAAGACTCCCTCCCATATAACTTTTTTTTAAATGTTATTATAAGATCTACTTCTCCGAAACATTGCCCTTCTTTGTAAGTATTAAAATTACCTCCCTTATAAGAGCCCACCCTTTTAAGACTTCATTTTGGGTTGTTTTTTTAAGGTCTTATAAGGGAGGTTACATTGTAATAAAATTACCTGCCTTATAAGACCTCATTTTGGATGATGTTTGGAGGGTCTTATAAGGTATTATCATTGATTATTATCAACACACTGTACCATGTGCGGTGACCAGTTGGGCCTGTTCTGACAGCACGGTGTCCCCGTTACTGTTGAGCTCCAGCCACGCCCATGTTCAGGACCGTAATATGATCAGTGTTTATTATCATTATTATGATTATTATCAACACACAGTACCATGAGCGGTGACCAGTTGGGCCTGTTCTGACAGCACGGTGTCCCCGTTACTGTTGAGCTCCAGCCACGCCCATGTTCAGGACCGTAATATGATCAGTGTTTATTATCATTATTATTATTATTATCAGCACACTGTACCATGTGCGGTGACCAGCTGAGCCTGTTCTGACAGCACGGTGTCCCCGTTACTGTTGAGCTCCAGCCACGCCCATGTTCAGGACCGTAATATGATCAGTGTTTATTATCATTATTATGATTATTATCAGCACACAGTACCATGAGCAGTGACCAGCTGAGCCTGTTCTGACAGCACGGTGTCCCCGTTACTGTTGAGCTCCAGCCACGCCCATGTTCAGGACCATAATATGATCAGTGTTTATTATCATTATTATTATTATTATCAGCACACTGTACCATGTGCGGTGACCAGCTGAGCCTGTTCTGACAGCACGGTGTCCCCGTTACTGTTCAGAGTGGTGCTCCAGCCCGTGTTCAGGGCGGTCAGGTGGCCCTCGATGGAGCGCGCTGCACATACACCAATCAGTTCACTGTCAACTCTCATCCCAATCGTCCCGCAAAACAAGGGGTCCCTGGGACTCCTTCACTTACAGTATACTAGAGGGTCCTAGAGGCGGGATAGAGGGTCCCAGTGGCATAGCGAATGCTAAAAAGAATTTTTCTAGTGCATCCCTGGGACCCCCTGCACGTTCTTTTAGAGGGTCCTTTAGAATTTTAGTGCTCCATAGACCCCCAAATGATTTGGAAATTTGAACTACGCAGTACATGTTCAGCATTAGCAAGGAACTGAGAATAGAAACTGAACAATGTTGAAGTTAAAATTATTTCTTTATAAAAAAAAAATTGAGCTCCCAGAAATGAGAGTAATGCCCATTATTATTATCATTATTAAATCTTAAAAAGTTTTAAAAAATTATTTTAAAAAAAATTCCTAATCAAAGGTTACAAAAATAGGATTTAAGATTGACAAAACTGTTAACACTTCAACAGAATATCTTTACCTTTCTTTAACCTTTAGCACACTGCAGGCGCACTGTGTCGCCGAGCCGATAATCTCCCCTGTAACTGCAGGTGCACTGTGTCGCCCTGAGAGGGTACCCCCAAACCAATGCTTCGCGGACCTTATTTTTGTTACTAATAATAGAAACTACCTCACTATAGCTTCAGAATGAGGCTCGGCTCCTTGCTTCTCTTCCAGCAAGCCGCCATTTGCTTTTTTAGTAGTTGTATGAATTTTTCAAAGTTTCAATCGGTCAGAAAGTAAAGTTCACTATCAAATATGGCGGATTTCCGTGTTGGCGAAGCTTCCTACTGGAAATTAGCGTCGATATTTGTTTAAATCATGAATTCTTAGGCTTTGTTAGGTCGGATATCGACAGTGAAAGGGTGATAGAAGATCGTTACGCAGTAGAAGGGGGGGTAGCCGATGTCAGTGTGACTCGATGAAGACGATCCAATATCGATTTGAGCCGCGATTGTGATTCGGTTCCAATTTTGACTACTAGGTTGAATTCAAAGAAAATGATGCCTTTCATAATATTCTTAATATTTCCGTGAGTTATTTCGTTAAAGGGATCTTAGACATGAGTTAGTTAGTCAGTGGGTGAACTTTGAAGCAGACGGCACTCATTCCGACCGTGCCGAAACAGTAAGTCAACACTTTCGCTTTGTTGATTTCGCTTCTTTTTTTTTTTCAACAACAAAACATACACGGACAGCAAAATACATCATATCAAAACTTTCCTCAATCATCTCTTTATTATTATTCCAATAATCAAGTCTGCACACAACACACAGAGAAAATTATAGCATTTTTAATCAAGTGGGTGTAAGCATTTTTCACCGCCTCAAAAAGAATGCAGTGGCAGTGTACGGAACGTCAGAAAAAATGCAGGGTGCTAAAGGTTAAACAGCTTTAGTACGCTTTACAAATATACCTATATCTTTGGTGTTTCCTACAAATTTCAACTCTAAACTGCTAGCCCCTCACTCACTCACTCATTGATTCTCTCTCAGTTTCTCTCTATCTGTAACTGTTTACTTTTCAGCAACATTATAACATTTTTTAGAAACAAATAATGAACAGAAAATTTAAGCCAACACTCCTTAAAACAATTCAACGCACAAAAAGAACAAATGTAAAACATGGGCCGAGGATAAAACTGCATGAATGAATATCAGTGAGATCTATGTGAAACTATGTACTAATGTAACTGTAAAGACGTGTGTGTGTGTGTGTGTGTGTGTGTGTGTGTGTGTGTGTGTGTGGTGTGTGTGTGTGTGTGTGTGTGTGTGTGTGTGTGTGTGTGTGTGTGTGTGTGTGTGTGTGTGTGTGTGTGTGTGCGTGTGTGTGTGTGTGTGTGCGCATGCATACATGCATGTGCGCATGCGTCATTTTCCATTCATACTTGAATACCATTTAACCGACATTGGTTTGTTTGACAGCGTCAATAGTTTCGTGGCGTTTTTACTTCACCTGTTGTTTGTTTGTTGCTTGTAATCCCTCAATTTTGCAGCAGGCAACATTTCCTTTGTATGCGTTGCATTTTAAAAGGACAATAAAGACCAGGCATCAGAATAGTCTGAAGTCCAATCCTCTGAAAACTGCTGTAAAAAGGTCATCAAGGCCTCAGACTATAAAGAGGGACAACAGTAAAATGAATTCCGAACACCACAAAAAAGGCTTAATACAGTGATAAATCACTCTAAATTGCTATTTGACACAATGGATAACGCTCAATAACAAGGTAAAACCTCTGACAAGAGAAGCCAATCCTCTGTCAGAAATTCTTAATCCTCTGACAATTCTGATGCATGAAGATTGATTGATTGATTGAGAACTTACTGGGAGAGCAGATGCCTCCGGCAGAGCCGATGGTCTCAGCAGCGATGTAAGCCAGACCCAGCACGTTGCCTGAGAACTGCTGGTGCGTGAACAGGTGGGCCAGGCAGAAATCCTTGAAGTACAGGTCACGCCCAAACATCTGCAACAACCATGGAATACACGTCAGGACTCCACATTAACCCTTTTGCTGCCAGCCATTTTTCAGCCAAACAATACCATTAAACTTACCTGGGTACAGAAATTTTGTTATCTGCAATATTGGGAATTCCTCTGTGACATGCATAACATTAGGCCTATCCTTACCTCCCAAAATTAAGAAAATAGGCTCTTTGGATAACAGGCCCTGATTTGATGCTTTTTAGTGACATGGGTGTTAAACAATTGTGGTGCTAAAATGCAACATTGGCGGTGAAAGGGTTAATTCTTCTAGTGCCATGGTTCTTGGTTGTCTGTTGCATCTCAACCGACAAGAGGGGAGTAACTATTATTCGTTGCTTTAACAGAGACATCGCTGACATAAGCTCTAAAAATAGACAAACACATGGCAGGGTATTTGGCAGTGAATGTCTTTGCATTTGGTGGAGGTGTCGAGTTATGTACTGGGCGAATGTATTCGCCCATGGTGCTAGAAGGGTTAAAAAGAAAACTAGGCAACTTTGGGTGAAGGTGCAGCAATGAGAAGCACTCCAAACAACATCAAGACTAAAAACAACCTATTATCTGCAAACATCTATGAACCGAAGAAATGTTCAGAGAATACGTGCATGTGCATGCAGACATACATAAACACACACACAAACCCACAGTTATCAATCAGACCTGTTTACCAAGAAATCAGGCTTCATATATTCAAAATCCAAAATAAGTGTATTTTTCACAAAATAGGAGTACTCCAACGAGAAAGTTTGAAAAAAGGGAGGCAAACATGCATACATACACGTGTGTAACAATTACAGAAATACTGTGTTAAAAAGAATCATCCATTTAAATTGAGAACAACAACAACACACACACACATCATATTGGTAAACAGGTCTGATGAATGCCTCACTTGGCTAATTTTGAAAAGTACACCAACTTCTTTACATTGCACTTCATCAGTTGATAACTTCTGAACCAATCCCCCCCCCCCCCCCCCTTCAAAAAGATTTCCTTCCACCCGGGTTTTCACCTGACATCCGAAGTTTTGTTTCCTTCCACCCGGATTTTCATATATATATATGTGTGTGTGTGTGTGTGTGTGTGTGTGTGTGAGTGTGAGTGTGAGTGTGAGTGTGTGAGTGTGAGTGTGAGTGTGAGTGTGTGTGTGTGTGTGTGCACGACGTTCCCAAATTTTTTTGGCCAACCACCTACCTCACGTCACAAGTTTTATTCAGCGAGAAGGGGGTCCGAACATTTGGTCGGCTCAAATAGCCTTCCACACACATTTTCAGCTAACATCGCTACTTTTGTAGAGCGGGAGCTACTCATCTCGCCTTCCTTCGCACAATTGAAGCGAGTGAGGTAAAGCGACTTCCGGTTAACCAGTTTGAGAATCGCCAAATAGAGACTTGTAGATATAAGAATACAGCAAGATCGGTCCTTTACGCAGAATTTTTTTTTTCCACGGAAGTTTGGAAAAATTGCCGCGGATTTTCCGCGAAAAGCGGAGTTCTTTCATGCCTGATAATTGACAGGAAACTGTGAGCGATCGAAGACAATGATGATGATGAACCAATCTTACTTCCTATCTGTGAAACACTGTTACATTTCACTTCACAGCGACTAAACTTCTGAACTGATTTAATCAAAACTTAGCAGAATGGCTCCCCATGTCCTGACGTTGATACCCATTATGATAGTGCAGGTGAGACCTTTTAATTTCCAAGGATATACTGTAATTTTCGGACTATAAGGCAATATTTGTTTTCTCCAATTTCAACCTATGCACCTAATAAACAAGGGCGCCCTATTACTAGTGAACAGAATCATGAGAAGAGAGGCAATGATTACCGTGCTCAGTACAGTATACTATGAGTCTAGACATCGAAAGTGGTCACAAGCCGCCGATACGACGAATACTCATGCTAAAATCCCTATTATGGTCAGAGATACCATCAAATAGATGCAATAGCGCCTTCATTTGAATATAAAAAGCATTGTTGTATAGCTAAAAAATGCTACAATTCTACCAGTTTTCGCGAAGAAAAGTCCAAACACAACAACAGGAAGTTGCACAAACGGCAGTTCGATTATTTGAAAGGGGAGCCAACTCTTGTTTTGACAGCATAATGGCGGTCGGCAAGCATTTACCGGACGTGCACAACTTCGAAGTTTGACTTTCTTTTGCAAGGTGTGCATCGCCTTATAAAAAAGGGCACCTTTATCCTCTTTTTTTTCCAGCATTTTCTTGAAAATTGCCCTATTCGCCATCACAGTACACAGATTATCCTCAATCTGGCTGAGATCTATTTGTTTCAAGTTATTTCTTTTAACAGAGGCAAATATTCTTATCAATGATTGTGGTTAGTGATAGGAAAATATCTTATGTGGCATACCACCATAAAACAATGTAAGCCTAATGGATAAAACACTTTAAATTGGTTTACGCTGGTGATGAGGGTTAACAAAAGGCATGAACTGAAAGGAGCTGAGAAAAGCTACTGTGCATATGGTCCGAAAAATACGGTAATTGTTTGTTTTTTCCTCTCTCACCTGGAGAAGTCTCAGAGGTTCCCAGCTGACCATGTCAGCGTTAAAACCACTGGAGGGAACGGTGTTGATCTGAATCTATCAAAAATTGAAAAAAATTAAAATCAACTAATCAATAAAAATTAAACAAAGACAACACACACATACACAAATACAAACATACACACACACACACACTCACTCACACATGCAAACATTAACAAAAAAAATCAATAAATAAATATTTGTCTCCACGGATGTTTGGATGTTTGTCTGTCCAGAAGCAAAGGGAATTAACTCTACTGGTATGGGTTGGTTTCTATGCAGGGGTTTTCTCCCTTGGTCTGGTTTTTGTGTGTGTGTGTGTGTGCGTGCGTCTGAGAGAGAGAGAGAGAGAGAGAGAGAGAGAGAGAGAGAGAGGAGAGAGAGAGAGAGAGAGAGAGAGAGAGAGAGAGAGAGAGAGAGAGAGAGAGAGAGAGAGAGAGAGAGAGAGAGAGAGAGGAGAGAGAGAGAGAGAGAGAGCGAGAGAGAGAGAGAGAGAGAGAGAGAGAGAGAGAGAGAGAGAAGAGAGAGAGAGAGAGAGAGAGAGAGAGAGAGAGAGAGAGAGAGAGAGAAGAGAGAGAGAGAGAGAGAGAGAGAGAGAGAGAGAGAGAGGAGAGAGAGAGAGAGAGAGGAGAGAGAGAGAGAGAGAGAGAGAGAGAGAGAGAGAGAGAGAGATATGAGAGAGAGAGAGAGAGAGAGTATTCACAGGCAAAGCCAGGTACAAAATTGCTTGTAAAAAATATTAAAAAAACAGACCCAGTAAACCGACACTTCATGAAGTGGACATATTCAAGATTCAAGATTCTTTAATTAGCCAATGCACGAGTGTACAACTACAAAGGAAATCATTTTGGTTTTGTACAAACCTGCAAACAAAGCATGCACATGGATGGACAACCAATATAAAAGTATATTTATGTAGATTATTGTAGTAACGAATCAGGATATATATGTATCTCTTGCTCTCACTCTCACTCTCAGATACACTGACACATGCACCAATACACACACATATACGTGTGCGTGTACACTTCTACCAAAGCACACACACAAACACATATATTAATAATAATAATAATAATAATAATAATACATTTATATAGCGCTTTACCTCAAATGAGCCCAAGCGCTTCACAATCGAATATTCATCAACAAGTAGACAACAAAAATAGTGTTTAAGAATGACACAAACCAGCAACAACGCATATACAAAGCAACTCTCTCTCTCTCACAATAAGCACACTGTCTTAAAATAAAAGATAAAGAGAGACAGGCAGACACAGAGGAGAGAGAGAAGTGAGAGACAAACAGTCCAGTTTACCTCTGCTATTTCAAAGCCCAAACCAGTAATCTCATCGCCCACGTTGAAGACGGTGCTGCGATATATAGCGTCCACTCTCTCCATCACCGATCCCTGCAAACCGTGTGAAAACAAATTGTGAATTGTGGCTGAGTCGAGAGGTGAAACAAAATTAAGAACATTTTGTGAAACATTTTTTTCCATGAGAGTCAGTCAAGAAATGCAATATGAAAGGAGAACAAGAGGAAAAGCCTTCAAGGCTCACTCGAACAGGGACATGTGGGACAACAACATACAAAGATTGAGGGGCGTGTCTAAAGTACAAGATTGCCAATACAATTTTAAAGTACAATTGAAACTATCGTTAATGGATACAACTAAACAAAAATTTAAAAAATGGCCGTACCGAGAATCGGACCCGGAACCATTGGCATGACAGACAGACACTCTATCAATGAGCTATCAAGGCTTTCAATGTTGACGAGTTTTTTAACTCATGTTGCCTGTTGAATACTCTCTAACCCACTAATCTAAATTGTTATCTGTTTGTTATCTGTTTACAGTGTTGTTTTAAGTATTTAATTATTCAAATCATGTTTGTTTGAAATCTTGCATAGACAGCTATATGTGTGCAAAGTTTGAACAATGTATGCCTTCTATTTCCCAAGAAAATGCCAACATTAAAGATTGGAAATTAGACCATGGACGCAACACACACACACACACACAACCGAACAACTATCGTACTATAGACTCACTTCGTGTTAACGAAAAAAGAAAGCCAAAAAGAAAGAAAAGAGTCTACTCTAACTTCTAAACAGGCAGCTGGGGATGACAGCGTTTCGAAATGAAGGAAAAGCCAACATTTCAAGCTCCCTCACCCCATAACAGAAAGATCCATGCAATGCAATGTAAATATAGAAAGAGAAGGGAAGGGAGAGGAGGGGCAACAGAAGGAAACGTTTGTCAGTGAATTAGAAAAAAAAGGGAAAGAATGAACGATGGATAAGTTATAGAGTGAGAGAGAATGAATGAAAAAAATGGAATGACAAATGAGTTAAGGTATCCTTGAGTACAAGCATATGTCTGTGTGTGTGTGTGTGTGCGTGTGTTTTGTGTGTGTGGGTTTTGTGTGTGTGTGTGTGTGTGTGTGTGTGTGTGTGTGTGTGTGTGCGTGTGTGCGTGCGTGCGTGCGTGCGTGCGTGCGTGCGTGCGTGCGTGCGTGCGTGCGAGTGTGTGTGTGTGTGTGTGTGTGCGTGTGTATGCATGTTTTTTTTGAGTGATTGCGTGTGGGTGGGTGGGGGGGGGGGGGGGGGGGGGGGTGTCTTTGTGTGTGTTGTGTGTGTGTGAATGTGTTTTTTGTGTGTGTGTGCACATGTGTTTTGAGTGAGTGCACGCATATGTGTGTCTGTGTGCTGTAACTTTGAGTAAGTGTGAGTAACAGTGTATTCTTCTTCTTCTTTTTCCTTGATCACTCAGACAGTCTCCTGTCAAATGAGCGCTGATGCAGCCATTATGCACCAAACTAAGAAATAGTTAGGCCCAGCATGTCCATCTTCGGCTGGCGAAAATCTTGGTAAGGATTTCTAGAACAAAGGCAGTAGAATGGACCGGTAAGGCAGAAAGATACATACACATGTAGTAGCTGACAGTAAGCAATGTGAAAAGGCAAAGTCAAAGAGACAAGCACTGAACTTCCAGAAGGTGGGGGAACTATTTGTACAAGACCCCCCCCCCCCTATCCCCACGGGGGTACTGTGTATTCAATTCTTGTTAATTTTCCTTTCTTGTATACATTTACAGAGTTCACTCCACTTTATTTTTACTGTTTCGCTAAGCTTACTGCCATTGGCCAAATGTGCCTTCACCTTTGCAAGTTCTTTTTTTTAAAATCCAAATTGTACTTGTTTTAAATTAACAAGGGTGATTAATTCACTTACGATGTAAGCTGCAGAGCTGTATATGCTATTTCCACCAATGAAGCGGTAGAATTTGTAATCTGCGACCGCTATTACTCGACAGGTACTGGAAGACTCGGGTACTGTTGCCCGTTTCTTTCTCGATGCTGATTCTGAAATCATAATTATGCACTTTGTATTACAAGGCATTACAGTAATTCATGGACTATAAGCCGCAACTTTTTTTATATTTTTATTATTTTTACTTTCGATATATTTTTCACAAAATGACGATCTGTTTCGCGGTCCGACACTTTCACTTTGGCAGTCAACACATCTGCGATCAACTCTAAACTCAACCGGAAGCGGACATCGTGCTTCCGCGGCTTATGCTTCGACGCGGCTTATGCGTTACTTTTTTCAGTTTGGTTTTTTTAGAGTAGGGGGTGCGGCTTATTTTACGAAGCGGCTTGTAGTCCGTGAATTACGGTATATAGACTAGCAAAAAGTGTGATATTCCAGAGGTTCCGTTAGACCGGCATATGCCGTTTTTTACTGATATTTTTTGGTCTAGTACCGATAAAAATTAATGTCATCGGTATCGCGTACCGGTACCTGAGATCTTTCTTTCCAGCTGGTAAGGAAAGACCCTGCGTCACGGGTAGGGTGGGGGTTGATTGTGTGTGTGTGTGTGAGGTCTCTCTCTCTGTCTCTCTCCCCTCACCCCCCTCTGACGTCTTTCTGTCGTTCTGTTTGTCTGATGATGACGACAACATCACAAAAGTGACGTAACTTGGTCTTAAAAGGCAACATACAATGACGCATTACGATCGCATAGATCTATGTACAGATATTTTCTGCACAGCGAAGTTTGATTGCACCGGCTGTGTGATGGCCAGTACCAGAATATTTTCCTGTTGCCGGTACTGTCCACCGAAACTTTTGGTAGGCTAGCGGAACCTCTGTATTCAAAGTGTGAATATCATGAAACTTATATATTGATTAAGACTCTCGGCTTTATTGGCAAAGAAATTATTGTCATTTCTGGAGGCTATGAAATTGAGTAGTAAAGTAAGTAAAGTTAATCAAGCTTATGTACTTTTATGTTAGAAAAGGAAAACAAACCAAAAGAATGAATACTTGGAAAAAATATCTTCTTTTTTTTACAAAGAAAACTCTTTACTTTATTGTATATATTTGAGGGCATCAGGTGTGACACAAACAATGCATAGTACAGTGGAACCTCCCTTATAAGACTCCCTCCCATATAAGACCTACTTCTTTGAGACATTGCCTTTCTTTGTAAGTATTAAATGTACCTCCCTCAAAGACCCCTCTATTATAAGACCTCATTTTGGATGATTTTTTAAGGTCTTATAAGGGAGGTTCCACTGTACTCTATAATGATATAATACAACCGGAATTTGTTCACAGCCACTTACAAACGCAAACATATGTACACACACACACACACACACACACACACACACACACACACACACACACACACACACACACACACACAGAGTCGCAAAAGTGATAGCTCACCTTCTAAAGTTTTAACAGACACTCCAAACTGGGAGTACGACTTTTGATCATCAACATGACTAGCCCCACAGAATGAGGGTCTGAAAATGCAAAATACAACAGATATCTTATTTCCATTATTTAGACGAAGAGAAAGCAATTCTTGCTGGCTAATACTATATATAAGTGATAGTGTTCGAAAAATGTAACTAAAAGATACTCTTTTTACTTATATGTGACTCAAAATGTCACTTTTTTAAAAACCCTTCCAACTCACATCTTCACAAACATTCTAATATAATTGGCTTGTTTCCTTCAATTTAATAAAGTTTACATCCAAATCTCCACAAACCTCTCTTCTCCTCTTTCCTCCTGCGTCATCCTGGTCATCCAACTTTAATTAGCAACTTAGGACGCACATTTTACCACCAGGGGGCAATCAAACCAGTAGGGGCTTAGCGTGCTATATTCTTAGTTGGGCGTAGTGAGAGAGAGAGAGAGGGAGATGAGTTGCTAGAGAGAGAGAGAAGGAGATGAGTCGCTCCCTCTCTCTCTCTCACTACGCCCAACAAAGAATATTGCGCGCTAAGCCCCTACTGGTTTGACTGCCCTCTGGCGGTAAAATCATCGTCCTAAGTTAACCATTAAGAACATTTAAGTCTAGAGCTCAATTTTTTTGTTCGTCAACTTTATTTTGCAAGACACATAAAACAAAAGGCGTAAAGGAAAAAAATAACTTTGAACATAAAACGTATCAACCAAAAACACTCACAGAGTCAATTTTGTCTGTCAGTCTTAACCTAAGAGAAACATTTATTTTCTATCAACTTACAATTAAAATGAACTAAGTGCAAACATTTGCTTTCTATTAATGTCAAGAAGTTTAAACAAACCCTTTCATTTTTATCAATCTTATTCTGGTTGCAGCCGAGAAACTGAACAAATATATACAGTAACCAGTTACAAGATACAGAAACATATAGCATACTTACAATATAGCAAACTTAAAACAAATAAAACATGCATAAATGTATGCCAATGTACAACATAATATTGAACATACATGCACATGAACAAAAACAAGTAAAAAATGTTTTAAATTAAAAAGAAAAAGAAAAAAAGAAAAAGAAAAACAATCAACTTACCCTTTACCATTCTTGCCCTTTTCCCAAATTATATCTGAGGAACGATACGCTATCATTTTCCCGTGGTGATCCCCTTTCTTTTTCTCGTATATATGCCTCCTAGCCTCCTGAAACCAAAGATTTTGCACGATTATTTTGTTGCAAGAAACAATGGTGTTAACCCTTTCACCGCCAATGTCGCATTTATGCACCACAATGGTTTACAGGCATCAGAATAGTCTGAAGTCCAATCCTCTGAAAACTGAGGTAAAAGGGCCATCAAGGCCCCAGATTAAAGAGGGACAACACTGAAATCAGTTCCCAACATGACCAAAAAGGTCTAATATAGTGATAAATCACTTTAAAATGTTATTTAACACACATGATAACACTGAATAAAAAGGCAAAACCTCTGACAGTAGAAGCCAATCCTCTGTCATAAATTCTTAATCCACTGAAATCCTCTGATCCTCTGACAATTCTGATGCCTGGGTTTAACACCCATGTCACTAAAAGGCATCAAATCAGGTCCTGTTATCTGAAGACCCTAGATAGGCCTAATGTTATACAAGTCACAGAGAAATTCGTAATATTGTAGACCATTTTTTCTCTCTACCCAATTCAGTTTAATGGTATATCGGGCTGAAAATGGTTGGCAGCGAAAGGGTTAAACTGAACTACTGTCGTGGCAATAAAAGGAAGACAAAAGTGATAAACAATTCATTTTTCTTAAGAATCAAATCAAACATAAATAAGTAAAATATAAATGTGCAAAAATAGGAATGCTACTTTGCAAGTATAAAACTTTTTTAAAATACTTTTATTAAAAGTATTTAATCATGATACCCCCCCCAAAAAAACCCACATAAACAAAACTTTATAGGCATCGGTTACAGTTTTGCTTTATTGTTCAGAGACAGCAGTGTTATTTGTATGAAACAGGGAAAACTTACCATGACTACTTAAACTTTACTAGATACTGGTAAGTCGTTATTTATTAAATATCACTCATAAAAAAAGTGTGTGTGTGTGTGTGTATGTGTGCATGCGTACGCATGCATATGCACTTGCTTTTGTGTGTGCTACTGTGTGTGTGCTACTGTGTGTGTGTGTGTGTGTGTGTGTGTTGTGCGTGTGCGTGTGTGCGTGTGCGTGTGCGTGTGCATGCGTGCGTGCATGCGTGCGTGCGTGCGCGCATGTGTGTGTGTATTGTGTGCTAAACATCGAATACCTCTATTCCATACACAACTCCGTTATATGTTATCCGTCCTTCAAACACCCCGTCTAAGAAATATCCATGTGCCTCCGAAGAATCATCATCTGGAAATACACACACGCACATTAATTTTATGCATGCATATAGTACACATGCACAATGCATGCATGCACACAGACTGTTTCCAGGATTACAATCATTTGTGTTAAACTTGTTATTATTATCATATTTTATATAAAATTAAAATTAAAAAAAGCAACAAATTAAATTTCAATACATATAGTGATGTACCAGGGTTGTTGTTTTTCAGACTCATTGAAAACGAGTCATTGCATAAACTCTTTATTATTATTACAAAATTCAAACTTTACAATTTTTTACACTACATTAGTGCAACAAACAACATAAAACATGGGTATTTATTATTTTTAAATTCATGCTGTATTTGAAACAATAGGATTTACCACATATTTACATCTCTTTCTTTCCACTGAATGTAGCAGCAGAAAAATCTTCTTTGTTTTGTTTTACCTTCACAATTGCCCACCAAAAACTGCTCAGTGTCAAAGTCGGTGATTGTGTTTTTCCCCCTGTGGTCAACAACAACTAGCCGGAAGGAAGGCGTGAACAGGTTTTTCCTGGGATATAAATGGCAAACCAAAGTCCTGAAAGCAAAAGAAAAACATTAGAATGAGCACAACGGAAGAATACAGCAGTTTATTATCAAGCACAGTCGGATAACTTCAACTTACACTTTATCAAATACAAAGGAACCTCCCTATTAAGACCTTCCCTATCGGGAATCCCTCTAAACTGTTAGCTAAACATTAGAATGAGCACAACGGAAGAATACAGCAGTTTATTATCAAGCACAGTCGGATAACTTCAACTTACACTTTATCAAATACAAAGGAACCTCCCTATTAAGACCTTCCCTATCGGGAATCCCTCTAAACTGTTAGCTAAACATTAGAATGAGCACAACGGAAGAATACAGCAGTTTATTATCAAGCACAGTCGGATAACTTCAACTTACACTTTATCAAATACAAAGGAACCTCCCTATTAAGACCTTCCCTATCGGGAATCCCTCTAAACTGTTAGCTAAACATTAGAATGAGCACAACGGAAGAATACAGCAGTTTATTATCAAGCACAGTCGGATAACTTCAACTTACACTTTATCAAATACAAAGGAACCTCCCTATTAAAGACCCACCACGTCATGTGTCAAAATCAATAAAAATAAAATAAAAATTTCTTACCAGCTATCAAAAAATAGCTGGTAAGAAATCTTAAGAAATCTTCCTAGCATAAGAGGGAATGTGACACGTGACGTGGGGGGTCTTTAAGACCTTCCCTATCGGGAATCCCTCTAAACTGTTAGCTAAAAAATGTTCACCAATTCCCCCCCCCCCCCCCTCATATCCGGACTACAGTGTGTCCACCTCCCTATTAAGACCTTCTATTTGGCTGAGTTTTCAAGGTTTTCATATGGAGGTTCCACTGTACACAACATGGCAACTCTATTTTGGTCGAATGGTGGACACGCAAGTCTCCAATAACTTTCTTACTGGTACATAAAAACCTTAAAAAAGAAAGACAAAATGTAATGAACTTAACAAATGTTCTACATGGCCTTTGTATTAATAAAGCTGATTAAAACAAACTAAACATAAAGAGTTCATTAAAATTAACACATAAAATAATATAATCGACCCCTCCTTCTTTGACCCATGTGACCGCAGGTCGAGATAACAGTAAGTCATATAATGTTATATTCGCATCTGAGCTTCGCGGAAGGATACAATCACATTGGATGTCAACGAAAACAGACGACCAAAACTGGCAAAATGAAGCGTTTTGCGACAATTTCAGATGACGAAAAAATACGCAAAAAACAACTATTACACTGTAACACCAAACATAAATATTTGAAAACTTCTCAGAATCAGTGGAACTTAATTTCGTTGCGCATGAACATGCAGATGAGAACGTCAGTGGGCCTGTGCTTGCAATGCAGGCAGTAGATCTAGCTTAGTCAGTATTTCGTTTCAATAACTATAAACTGCATTTGAAACCGTCGAGATATATATGTCATCTAGATCTGGCCTTCTCAAAGTTTTTATAAAACTTCTCGAGTTCCAACCAAAACCAATATTCGAAGGCTAGATCTAGATAACGTATATTATTAGCGCCAGATCGATTTCAAACCAATTTCTCGTAAAACATAGATTTGGCAATATATCCTTAGCTGTTGTTAGCTAACTGATACCATCTCAGTCTGATCCATACTACCCCATTTCAACCTCAAGATCATACCCTCTCTCTTAATATCCCTAAGTCATGTTGATTAGCGCCTTTCCTTGGGCCAAAAAATATTGAGTATTTAACTAGTTTGTTTTAAAGTTTCTCTATCCCCATTAATCTCATATTTATATAAACAGTTTTCTAAGTGAATAGACACATGTACACATAAGCGCAAAGACACAAACACATATTAAGCACACACATGTAAACTCTCTCTCTCTCTCTCTCTCTCTCTCTCTCTCTCTCTCTCTCTCTCTCTCTCTCTCTCTCTCTCTCTCTCTCTCTCTCTCTCTCTCTCTCTCTCTCTCTCTCTCTCTCTCTCTCTCCTCTCTCTCTCTCTCTCTCTCCTCTCTCTCTCTCTCTCTCTCTCTCTCTCTCTCTCTCTCTCTCTCTCTCTCTCTCTCTCTCTCTCTCTTCTCTCTCTCTCTCTCTCTCTCTCTCTCTCTCTCTCTCTCTCTCTCTCTCTCTCTCTCTCTCTCTCTCTCTCTCTCTCTCTCTTCTCTCTCTCTCTCTCTCTCTCTCTCTCTCTCTCTCTCTCTCTCTCTCTCTCCTCTCTCTCTCTCTCTCTCTCTCTCTCTCTCTCTCTCTCTCTCTCTCTCTCTCTCTCTCTCTCTCTCTCTCTCTCTCTCTCTCTCTCTCTCTCTCTCTCTCTCTCTCTCTTCTCTCTCTCCCCCCTCCAATCTCTCTCTCTCTCTCTCTCTCTCTCTCTCTCTCTCTCTCTCTCTCTCTCTCTCTCTCTCTCTCTCTCTCTCTCTCTCTCTCTCTCTCTCTCTCTCTCTCTCTCTCTCTCTCTCTCTCTCTCTCTCTCTCCTCTCTCTCTCTCTCTCTCTCTCTCATCTCTCTCTCTCTCTCTCTCTCTCTCTCTCTCTCTCTCTCTCTCCCCCTGATGTATGCTTCCTACTGAAATTGTCTGGTATGCCCATAAGTGTATATGATATTCTAATATCTGATTTTCTCATAACATTGTATTTTTTGCAATTATATGCATTACTCTGTTATTGATGTGCTCACTATGATTGAATGATTGATTGCCGTGTTGTTTTACCTGGCTAAATCTTGGACAGGGATGCGTTTTTTTGCCAATGCTATATTGTTGACGAACGGAGACTAGTCAATTTCAGGAAGTGAAAACTTGCTTGTTCTTAATCATTCGTACATGTATTTGCTTTTGCCCTGTATTACCGTAACTTGATACATTGTTATTAGCTTGATTGTGGTTGGAAAAAATTTTGTGTGTGTGTGTATGCGTGTGCAAGGCAAACTATAGGTGCGGAGAGTGAGATATATTTGTTTGTTACATAAATATTGTAAATCTTGATATTTGTTGTATTTCAACATAATTATAAATAAATATATATATGCATATATATGAAGTAACATGGATACAAACTGTAGTCCCCAACAGTGGCTTAGCAAAAATGGGTTTAAATTAGGATACCTCAATGTTAATCATATACTAAACAAACTATCTGATGTACCATCTATTTTATCGAACCAGAAAAATGATTTCCATTTATTTGGCTTTGCAGAATCGCGTTTAACTAATGTAGTATTAGACAGCATTCTATCTATCCCAGGTTATAACCACATTTTGACATGATTCTTCAGATAAACTAGAAACAGGACTGGTGGTGTATGTACACCAAACCGTGAATTGTAAGCAATTATATATAGCTGACAAGTATAACATTGAATGCATATGGCTACAAATTCAGTTTAAAGGTAGTAAACCAATTCTTGTAGGTTTCTTATATAGGAACCCAGAAGAGCGAATTGAATGGTTCGACCGTTTCGAACTTATGATGGAAGATGTATATAATTACTCTTTAGATGTCGTTCTTCTGGGTGACTTCAATATAGACTTACTGAAGCCACACAATAACTGGAAACAAATGTGTGAACTTTGCAATTTAACCCAATTGATAAGCACACCAACAAGGGTGTCACTACATTCTAAAACAATAATCGATCACATTTATATGTCTAATCCCAATAATGCTATCGAAACATCTGTTCCTTGTTATGGCCTAAGTGACCATTTTCCGATCTGTTTAGCGTGGTCCAAGAAAGGTCCAAGAAAGGTGTAAAAATACCTAGATGTTCTCATAAAATTGCTACCTTTCGTAGCTATAAAAACTTTGTAGAACAAGATTTTCTTAGTGACTTATGCATGACAAATTTTCTAATATATATCAGTTCACTCACCCTGAAGCTGCACTGACTGAATGGTATGATATTTTCATTCCCATTTTTAATAAACATGCTCCACTTAAAACTAAGCGTGTAAAGCTAACTAAGAAACCCCCTTGGCTAACAGAAAATATAAAAGCAGAAATTACAACTCGTGAAAATTTGTTATTAACAACAAGTAATGATAAAGAATTTAAGCGACAGCGTAATATAATAACTACGATGAAAAGAAATGCTCAAAGGAAATATAATGAATTAATTTCATCAAAAAAGGATACGAAATCTATCTGGAAGGCCATTAACCATCTATCTAGAAAAACATCTGTTTCACCTTCCAATACTTGTACTGGATTGCCTGCAGAACTTCTTAACAACCATTTTACTACTGTTGCCCAAAGGACAGTAGAGTCAAACAATACAAATTCCAACGACTTAGTGATACTTAAAGACTTTTGTGAATCAAAACAAATAAATATAAAACTTGATATTCCGTACATGAGTGTCCATGAAGTTTATAAAGAACTATGTACATTAAAACAGTCTAGTTGTCGGGGCCTCGATCAGTCGATGGGCTAGATAGTAAAATCTTGAATGTATCTGCTCATATAGTTTCAGAATCACTAACATATATTTATAACTTATGTATTGAAAACTCTCACTTTCCACAGGCTTTAAAAGAATCTAAAGTTTTGTCCGTTTTTAAATCTGGAGATGCTTCTGATCCTTCCAACTATCGACCCATTTCTCTACTGTCAATCTTATCAAAGCCTATTGAAAAACACATAAAAAATAACATACAGTCACATTTTATAGCATTTGACTTATTACATCCAAATCAAAATGGCTTTAGGAAAAAACATTCGTGTCACACTATGCTAAGTAATCTTATAGATAAATGGCATTCAAATATTAATAACGATGTATTTACTGGAGCTGTTTTTCTCGACTTCGCAAAGGCTTTTGATACAATCGACCATACACTTCTTACTAGGAAACTTCAATTATATGGCTTAAATGACGCTTGTGTTAAACTCATTTCGTCTTTCCTAAATAACAGAAGGCAAGCAGTATTGCAAGATTCATTATTATCAACTCTCTCTCCTATCCAATACGGTATTCCCCAGGGATCAGTTTTAGGGCCATTACTATTTTCAATGTACATAAACGATTTTCCGCTTCATATCTCATCTTCATGTGAACTTTTCGCTGATGACTCTACTATTCACCATGCAAACAAACGAATTGAAAATGTATACGTGTCCTTACAAGAGGATATAAACAAACTTGTCACTTGGACAGATAAGAACCACATGGCTATCCATCCTCAAAAATCAAAATTTATGTTAGTGACAACTAGACAAAAACGTCAAAACATAAAGTCCCATTCATGTAACCTACGCGTCTTTGACAAACAACTGGAAGAGGTCAATTTATATAAGCTACTTGGCCTTACCATTGATAACAATCTTTCATGGTCCAAACATATTTCCATTCTGTGCAAAAGAGTATCTATGAAAACTTTTCAACTAAACCGAATAAAGCACTTTCTAGATCAACATACGCGAAAACTGTTTTTCCATGCTTACATTCAAACCGACATCGACTATGTATCATCATGCTGGGATCTAGCCAGTCAAAATACCTTAAAACCACTTAAAAGCATTTATCGACGCTCTCTGAAGCTCATTCGTCTTAAGCCATCGTCCCTCCTTCCTAGTGATTATAAGAAATTAGATATACTCCCAATTCATCTTAAGTGTCAATATAACAAAGCCGTGCTTATGTATAAAATAATGAATGATTTAACACCAGCTTATCTGTTTAATATGTTCCCCATCAACAATATCTGTGGCAAGAAAAT
>CM065680.1:13782019-13844519 GCA_017654935.2 Phymorhynchus buccinoides | reverse complement strand
TGGGTGCATAGCGCTATCACTACGTATTGAAAGAACTATCACTGTAACAGGAAGTGATAGCGGGATGTCCCCCTATCACTATGCACCCTATTTTAACCCTAACCCTAACCCTTATTCCTAACCTAGCTCAAACAAGCTAATCCTATTCCATATCGAGTAGTACTAGTTTTATGCATACATACTAGTAGTAGGTTGCGGTAGTGATTCAGCCCGGTAGTTTTATCGATACATAAGTCATAGCAAGATGTCCGCACAAATTCACTAATTATCAAATCTACAAATTGAGTCGATGGGAACAATTTTTTTTAATCTTTCAAAATAGAATTAGAAAAAAAGAAGAAGAAAAAAAGTAAAATGAAAAAGATTTTAATAATGTCAATAACAAAAATGTATAAATCGACATTACACATAATTATTCCCATAGTGAGTGATACATTAGTTCTCATGTCTATTTATATAAATAATTCAAATTCAAAATTGTCTTGGATAATACATTTTCAAAACAGTGAAAAAGAAGTTTGTCCACAATCTTTCCTTCATGTGATTTTGCCCTTAAACTAATGTACCTCACACACTTTAGTTAATCCCACAACATTTTATTTCCAATCACGCTTTAACATGTCATGTTCCTTGAAGTTAATTTAATGACAGGAGCTTGATGGATGAGTACCTTTTCCTCTTTTTTATCTTCAGGACTTCATAACCTCTCGTTTTCTCAGTAATGTGAGTAGGAGCAAAGGTCAGAGAGAGAAATGTCATATAATCACAAGAGTGATGTATGTCAGTGTGTGTATTCGAGTGACAGGGACAGAAAAGGAGAGAGAGAGAGAGAGAGAGAGAGAGAGAGAGAGAGAGAGAGAGAGAGAGAGAGAGAGAGAGAGAGAGAGAGAGAGAGAGAGAGAGTGTGTGTGTGTGTGTGTGTGTGCTTGTGTGTGCGTGTGCCCATGTATGTGTGTATGTGTAGGTGTGTGCGCATGTCTCTGTGTGTGTACCGTACGCAGGTTACATGCTAAACATCACACATGCACCCACAAACACACACACACACACACACACACACAAACACACACACACACACACACACACACACACAACACACACACACACACACACACACACACACACACGCGCGCGCGCGCGCGATACATTAATCAAATACCTGCAAGCTAAAAATAAAATTGAATTGCTGACAATAATTAATTTCAATGATGGACATTTATTATTATACTTCATTAACCCTTTCACCACCAATGTCGCATAAATTTGGGGAGGTAAGGATAGGCCTAATGTTATAATACTAACAGTAATATACATGTCACAGAGGAAATCACAATATTGCATATACAATTTGTTCCTATACCCAGTTAAGTTTAATTGTATATTGTTGGAGAAAAACGGCTGGCGGTGAAAGGGTTAACTTAAGGGGATATGTTAGTATGTACCATGGTCGACAGCTGCTATTCAAAGTACAAAGAAAACAAAGAAGACGGAGTGTGGCTGCCCACGGTAATCAAAAACGGTCACACACGTAATGGTCTCATCCGTAGCTGATGCACAAGTACCATAGTGTTCAAGTGCTTCCGCTGTTTGGGATGCACCCTGGAGTCTTTTAGCCAGGGTAAGCCAACAACAACATATCTGAACTACTGAGTGTCCACCTCCCTACCCTTCCCTATCAATCATTATGCCCCCAGGGCTCCCAATCGCCCTGCAAAACAAGGGGTCCCAAGGACTCCTTCACTGACAGAATAGAGGGTCCTAGAGGCGGGATATAGGGTCCCAGTGGCATTACGAATGCTAAAAAGAATGTTTCTAGTGCATCCCTGTGACCCCCTGCACATTCTTTTAGAGGGTCCTTTAGAATTTTAGTGCTTCATAGACCCCCAAATGGGGGTCCCTGGGAGCCCTGGCCCCTTTTCTTTGCAGAGACATACTAGGAAATAATACAAATACAGATAGATACAGTAGAACCTCCCTACGGAGCCAAAAAAGTGGGGGGGTTTACCGGTAATAGGGAGGTTCCACTGCAGGGAGAAAAGGAGGATACAACTATTGCAAGCAAATGGGGTCAGACACTGAGGGGTGACAGGAAGGGTATGGGATAGAGCATGAGGTGGGCAGGGTCAAGGAGGAAGAGTTGGGAAGATTGGGGAATGTGAGGGGTGACAGAAAGGGTATGGGATAGAGCCTGAGGTGGGCAGGGTCAAGGAGGAAGAGTTGGGAAGATTGGGGAATGTGAGGGGTGACAGAAAGGGTATGGGATAGAGCCTGAGGTGGGCAGGGTCAAGGAGGAAGAGTTGGGAAGACTGGGGAATGGGTAGAAGGGGGTGAGCAGTGAATAAGGGGACAGGGGACTGGGGTCTGATTCTGTTAGTTCAAATGAGATTTTGGGTTATGAACAGATCCATCAATTACTTCAAATCCTTTAATAGCATAAAGTGTACCCTCTTACAGTTTTCTACTGTTTGATAATCCATCCCAAGTATCGACTTACACAGAAGTCACAGATAATTGCTATGCATTGTGATAAGGTAAGAGGGTAAATTATTAAGCACTCATGCCACCTAAATGGTTCTCTCCAATTATTATAATTAGGGTATAATTCCCAAACGGTCTTTTGCAAATGACAGGGGTATTTTGTTTAGCAGAGTTCTGTCTATTCTATTTCTAGACTATAGTGCTGTAGACAAAGTAGTGGACAAACATTTTCTTACCCTCTTTTGTGATAAAACCAATAGGCATAAAATATAAGCCACAAAGTTTTATTTAGAGAGTATAATTATGGGTATTATTTTTTACTATTAATCTTTCTGTCATGCATTGATGACCATTATATTCAGCATGTTCAAGTTAATCTATAATGAATGTAGCATCGGGCCTATTTACATAGAAAAGGCCATTCTGAATTATTCAGTAGGCAATAGTCATACTCAGAGTCATACTCATAGGCCAACCAGCGTGCAGCGTGGATCCAGATTCTGAGATTAATAATAATAATAATAATAATAATAATAATAATAATTTCACTTATATAGCGCAATACAAATCATGCTAAAAGCAAGCTCTCAGCGCTTTACAAACATTGATAAAACCATGTAAAAATATAAATTATAAATTAACACATTGACACACCATGTTTCATAATGATATAGAATAATAGTAACATTATTTAATAACACATGAAAGAGAGAGAGAGAGAGAGAGAGAGAGAGAGAGAGAGAGAGAGAGAGAGAGAGAGAGAGAGAGAGAGAGAGAGAGAGAGAGAGAGAGAGAGAGAGAGAGAGAGAGAGAGAGAGAGAGAGAGAGGGCAGGGAGGAGGTGGAGGGGTCAGGGTAAGGGGGGGGGGGGGGGGGGTTCAGGGCTAGACAGACAAAAAGGCGGAGACAAGTGGGCAGGGCAAACTTTGACAGGAGTAAGACAGAGAGGCAGAGAGAGAGGGGGCGGGAGGGAGAGAGAGAGAGAGAGAGAGACAGAGGGGAAGGGAGGGAGAGAGAGAGAGAGGACAGGTAGACAGAGCATAAGGAAACAAAGAGAACATAATAAGAAATAATAAGAAAAAAGCACTAAAAACCTTAAGCAATATATATATACATTCACATTTCTAAGATAAAAGCACTAAAACCATTTATAAGATAAAAGTTCTAAGACTTTAAGCAATACAAATTCAATTCACCCCCCCCCCCCTTCCCCGCTCTCCCCCCTTCCTCCGTTTCCCTCTGTTAAAACCAGAACAATTCAACTAGCATAATAAACACATTAAAAACATTATTCACTAGAAGAATACATGGGGGAAAAAGAAGTATGCATACAAAGACACACAAACTCATGTGCATGACTGACACCAGGGCAAAACTGTGTTTTACAGATGTTTGTTGAAGAGGTGTGTTTTCAGGTGTTTTTTAAAGGTGGGTAGAGACTGGATTTGGCGGAGAGTTATTGGTAGAGAGTTCCAAGTGACAGGGCCAAAGACAGAGAAACTTCTTTTGCCAAAGGAGTTGAAAGAGAAGCGGGGGACAGAGAGAAGGTTGGCATCCTGAGATCGGAGAGCTCTTGAGGGCGTGTAAGGACAGACAAGATCAGATAAATAGGATGGCATACATTCAAGATTGACAATCTGAAAACAAATGATGGAAATTTTATACTCAATGCGGGCTCACTGGGAGCCAGTGCAGGGTCTTCAGTAGCTCAGTAACACTGGATCTTTTACTCTTTCTAAGAACAAGTCTGGCAGCGTGATTTTGAATGCTGATTGATATGACAGTGACACTGGACTGCCAGATATCCATCACACAACAGGCGGCCAAATATTTGATATTACCGACGCCTTTATACTTTTCAGTAACAACAAAACCAGCAAGGCTTCCTCTGGCGCAACTTAAAAGTGGGGTCAATCAACATCAAGGAGAAGGCATACAAGTCACTGGACAGGCCCATCATTGAGGATGCCTCCCCAGTATGGGACCCATACATCGCGAAAGACGTCGGTAGAGTGGAGAAGGTACAGTGACAGGCTGCCCGCTGGGTGGTGAACAGGCACCTTCTTTGTGACGAGGTAATGGGTTAAAAGGCTAAGCCTCTAGGGAAGACTTTTAGTGTGTTAAATTTTCAAGTAGAAAATTTGCCTTTAACCCACTTCTCTAGGGTATGGGAGATGAGCAACTTTCCCGGCCCCTTTTCATCTAATAAATTTATATTTGTGCCCGGGTTCTGGCTCGTATGGTTGTAAGAAATACAAGTGGTTGAATTGCTCTAAATGGCAGACAGAGAGAAGTAGGGTTTTACATGAAATTACAAGACTCCCACTCTCATCAGTCTGACCAAAGGGTTCAGGATTATTTGACACTTTACTCACACAATCTGCATAAGATTATGCAACAATAATAATAAAGCAGCTCAATGGCGCCAAAACAAAATATGAATAAAAACAATGAAATCCGAAAGGATTTACAAGACTTTTGTCTTTCTAGAAGGTTAGCCCCAAGCAGGAAGGGTCACTTAGTGTCCGGAGGAAAGTTCAAATGATTGCGCGGTCCGGTGGACTTAGCTGTTGTCAAGTTCCTCCGTAGTGATCGGCGAGTGCTGGGGTGGCTGGGCTTGCTCATCAGGTGAGAGTAGCTCCCAGTCGTTCCGGTTACGGCTTCGCGGGATGGCACGGTTCAAGCGTGGTCTCCTCGCGGATTCTGGGTGCGGGTCGTCTTGGCGGCGTTCCCGTCTTGGTGCTTGTGAGTCCGGGATAATCGTCCGGCCCACGATGCCCTGTAGTGGGCTTATTATGACTGGCTGGGAGTGTTGCTCTAGCTACGTTTCAGCGTCTTGTGTGAAAACTTTTTCTCACTACTCCAATTATAGCCTTCACTTTCAAACAATGAAAGCCTGTCATTGGTTTATAGCAATTGACACGTCACAAGATGAGGTCCTAGTCTTATGCATAGGGATACAGAACAATCACGCACCAGTTACATCCTTATCACATGGCAACATTCCTATCCTTATCGTGATTGAAAAGGAAGGGTTCAAAAGGGCGCCGACTGTGGGGTTCACTTTCTCGTGATGGGGAACGGAGATAAAGGGGGGGGGGGGGGGTAAAGGGAGATAACCTCTGTAGGTGGTACATGCTGACAGGGTAGGTAAATCGGGATTCAAAGAGACAAATGCCTTAATCGCGTTCTTTTGATGGTGGATGGCAATTAAAGTGGCGGCCGGACAGAGAAATGAAAAGGAGAGGGGGGGGGGGGGGGGTAGAAAAGAAAGAGGAGTCGCGCAGGACACTTACGTCACATTCTTCTTCTTCTTCATTTGATCATCCAACTTCAACATAGTGAAGACTCTGATTATTAAACTTGAAGAGGTTCTGCGCTTAGGTTTGTTATCTTGGTTTGTTATGGTAGGAAGTAGAGGGGGGCAACATGCGGAAGAGAGGGCGTCATGGAAGTGAAGAAGGGGCAAGGGAGGAGGAAAAAGGCTGTGGGAAAGGGGGGCGGGATGGGAGGGAAGGGTGGGTGGAGGGCAGGGTTATATCCGGTTTTTGAAGGCTTCCACTGTGGCTGAAACATAGCCAGACATCCAGTGTGGAAGGCATACATGTACACCCAGCTACACTGGACTCAGGAGGCGCACATCCAGACTGTCCTTCAAATATCATCGCGGGGACATTGCCCATCCCTCAACCCGCCAACAAGACAGTCACATCATTCAAGTTCAACGTACCTCCTTCCCTCCTGCAAGACAAGTTATAGGAAGTTTTCTTTCTTCCCTCGGATCATTGGAGATTGGAACACCCTTCCAGTTCCACCTGAGGCAGCTACATCAGCCTCAGTAGAGGGTTTCAAATCCCAGATATAAACAAACATCACCTACACCCACCCACCCCCCAGCCCCTTTACTCATTCTACTCCCACCCTTCTAGATCTACCCATTCCCAACCCTCACCCCATGACCCCACCCACCCTCTATCCCTCCTTCCCATCACCCCTCTGAATCTCCCATTTACTTGCATCCCCCCTTTTCCCCTCAACGCCGATCATCCAGGTGGCTCTGTTCCTGCTTGCAGTTTCTGCCTGGAAAGTGGAAGTCCCCCACTTGTATACAACA
Source organism: Phymorhynchus buccinoides (assembly GCA_017654935.2). Taxonomy (NCBI): domain Eukaryota; kingdom Metazoa; phylum Mollusca; class Gastropoda; order Neogastropoda; family Raphitomidae; genus Phymorhynchus; species Phymorhynchus buccinoides. Next base: position 13,837,928 of record CM065680.1, on the reverse strand, counting down.
AAACCATAAAAATGACATGATCAGGTCAGGTCAGGTCAGGTCTTTAGGGCAGCCAGGACTCACTGCCTCTTGATGTGCCCTTTCTTTTGATTGTTCGTTTTAATGATTTTGTTTTGCAATTGGATTGGCATAGCTTGTCGCAGTCAAAAGTGTAGCTCGTGCAAATCTGCCGCTCGCTACTATGAGTATGAGAGTGGATTTGCGACAACCACAAATTTCACTCTTTCTTTACTTGAACCATTTACCTAAGGAACCCTATCCCTAACCCTACAAAAAAGTGAAATTTGTGGTTCTGCTCAATGTCGCAAATACAGACTCTCATAGTAGCGAGCGGCAGAATTGCACGAGCTACACTTTTGACTGCGACATAGCCGACGCTTTTTGAGCAACCATTGTTGCCTTAATCGTAATTGTATTTCAATACAGCAATTTTGGGATCACTATCCAGGAGGTTTTTGAAATTGTTTTTTTTTATACTTAATTAAATAATGTTACTTTATTGGAAGTTTGGTTTGTGCAGGGAGATTGTTCCAGTACTGAGTGAGTCTGTTAGAAAATAAGTTTTTCCTCATGTTAGTTCTACTGTACTGGGTTAGTATTTTTAGTTCGCTGTTAGTGGTATGGGTTCTCAAATCATTAAATAGTTGAAACAAATGTTTGTTACTAGTAAAGTAGTATCAATCATGTTAGTTTTGTCAGGGTTATGAATCATATATTAAATTTTTTTTATAAACATTTATCAAATATCCCGTCAATCTTCTGGTGGTTGTAAAGTGAAAGAAGAAGAAGAAGATGAGGGTGATCCCATAAGGTGGGCCATAAAAGATAACACGGCTAATTAATTAACACATTTTCATACTATTACTAATGATGAAAATATTGATGAACACATCCTAGTGACGAAACGAAACTTACCATGAGAGACAACGAGCAGATATGCAGCCACAACAAATATCAACACAAATCTGGACATACTGTTTGGAATCAATACACATAGTTCTTTCACATTATGTTTTGACTTCGATGTGTTGTAAACAGAGAAAAGACCCATGTCTGTCGGACCTAGAGTCAGTGCCTGTCGCCCACACTTCTTCCTGTGGCTACTTTCAGACTGGGCCTACTGCCGAGACACTCAGCCAATCACGTTAGACTTCCGGGAACTTTAGTCAGATTTACATTGCGATGTAAATTATCGTGTACATTGACTACTGTCAGTAAGATTTCTCTCTCTGCGAAGCGTTGTCTCTCTTCTTCTTCTTTGCCTCAGGCAGCCAACTTCATCAGGCTGAAGATTCTGCTGCACTTTGGGGGGTAGTAAGAAGACAAGAAATTAGAAAGCTGAGGAGACAGAAGTAGCCTAATGGAAAGGAAAGTAAACATAAAATAAAACCCAGTGTGGATCTGTTAAAAAGAAGAACAAAAAGTGAACCATATCCTTTATTTCGTAGTATATGGGTAAGACCAATCTGGCTACCGTAGCGGTCCCCGGGGGCGAACCCCGACCGGTACAGCTCCTGTCCTTCATTTACCACTACTTTGATATATGACCCCTAGTTCCCTGGTTTTATGTTACAGTGGAAGTGAAGTATCTGGGGGTCACCCTGCAAACTGACCTCTCCTGGGGAGCCCACATCGCAGCCACATGCGCCAAAGCCAGCAGAACCCTTGGCTTCTTGAGGAGAAACCTGAAGGTGTGCTCCATTGCTACCAAGGAGCTTGCATACAAGGCCTTGGTTAGATCCATCATGGAATATGCGAGCTCAGTTTGGGACCCACACACTGAGGGGCTGACCACTGATCTTGAAAAGGTGCAGCGCAGGGCGGCAAGATATGTCCTGAATAGACACAGGAATACATCTAGTGTCAACGCAATGCTCCATCATCTGCAGTGGTCTACCCTGGCCGAACGCTGACGTGCAAACAGGCTTGGCACGTTCTACAAAATGATGACTGAATGGACTAGCCTGCATCAGGTGCAGCTCCCTCCAACCCCTACCAGAAGACACAACCACAACCTACAATTCCAGAATTCCCTCAAGAACTGACAGAAGACACAACCACAACCTACAATTCCAAAGAATCCAGTCCCTCAAGAACTGACTACAGAAACAATTCCTTCTTCCCTCTTTTTTGTTTTTTGATTTCTTCTTCCTCGTGTGGGGCAAACCATCCGAGACTGGAACTCCCTGCGTCCACAGAAATCATCCAGTCCACCACGCTCAGCCGGCTCCTTCATCTCAAGGGTGCTGAAGCTAGTCTGCTGTAAGCGCACACGGGTTCTTATTTCGACAAGTGAAACAAGCAGTATTGTCCCTTGAAGAATCTTGTAAACATTTATCCCCCCTCTTCCTCTAATTTACCCTGTCCTCCTCTCCTCTCCTCTGCCCCTCTCCTCCCCTGCCCCCGTCTTAAACATCCACCTCTTTATTTAAGTTTTTAAAACCCTCTGATCAAGCCCAGCATCCTACCCTTTACTTATCCTCCCAGTTTTGAATCAAATATAACGCTTCTCCTCTGTACTCTAAAACATGCTTTTTGTTTTTTTACTTGGATTATTGTACCCCGCGTGCATTTGCATTCTTCACTTCTCGTGTGGGGCCAGGTGTTCTATCGGACTAGCTGGGGGTGCCTGCAAAATGGCCCTACATGCTCTCTTATCTATCTAGGCTCCTTTTTTTTTTTTTCCCCGCGCAGCGATTTTTCTTGGAACCCCAATATATAATGTCAGTTATTGCCGGTTACGGCAGGTGGACATCATTGGCAGAAGAAGGTGTTTGTGGAGGCCTCTTTTGAATGCCTCCAATGACTGAGGGGAGGCAACTCTTGTTGCTTACTCTATATATTTTCATTTTGTTCTGCTTTCCCCCCTATATGTGTCTCTTCTTTTTTTTCTTTCTTTTTTCCCTCCCTTTTTAAAGTTTTCCTTCTTCTTTTTTTCTTCTCTTTTTACTTTTTTTTCTGTCTTGTCTTCTCTACCCCCCTTTTTTCTTTCTTCATCTTTACCTTACTAAGATCGATATACCTTGCTAAGGATAGAGAATTCTTACTCAGTATAGGCCTACTATGTTAGAGTTGTGGCGGTACCATAGCCGTTGAGGTTTAACCGAGGTGTGGTTACTGCTACACCTATCTGCATTGTTAAAAAATCGGGACTTTACTAGTGTTGCACTGCCTCCGGGCATTGCCTCCAGTATTGTTCCCACCATCTTTGTATCTACAAATGTCCCATATGTGTCTGTTCCAGACCGAGAGGACGTAAATTGAAACACCATTTTTCTTCTTCGCTAAGGATAGATAAATGAGATTTTAAGATTCTTATATTCTCCCTCCTTTTTAATGTTTTACACATGTTTTAATGTTTTTGACTTCTGTCAAAAGAAGTACCGAAGGCCTTCCATGATAAGATCATGGAAGAATGTCTTTGCGTAGTAGTAGTAGTAGTAGTAGTAGTAGTAGTAGTAGTAGTAGTAGTAGTAGTAGTAGTAGTAGTAGTAGTAGTAGTAGTAAAGGGATTGGCTTCTGCCTAAGCCTCGCTGCTTGTAAAACGTCCCATCCAAATATTTTTCTTTTCTTTAATTAGGTTGCGTTTGCATGCCCCCAAAAACAAACTATGATTGCAATTTCAATCATCATAATCATAAAACATTTAACTAAAATTTTGTGAAGTACATAGATTTTTGAAGGCGTTAGTAGATGGTGCATTGTTTAGTTCTGGTGGCATCAGTGAGTTCCAAGAGTTAGCAACTCTCTTACTGAAACAATGCTTACGTTTGTTAGTGTTATTGAACTTTTCCCTCTTGGTTTCAAAAGCAAGGGTAGCTTTAATTTATTGTAACTAGAATAATGAAAGTGAATGCATATCACTGTGTTCCAGTTTCTATAAGTTTCAATAACACTGTGTTCCAGTTTCTATAAGTTTCAATAACTGGTGTGATTATAATACAGATCAGTAGGATATAGTAGTGATGCGCTAAGGATGATTTCCATTATTTGGTTCCACACAAACAGTTGATTTTAATAGCTTTGATAGCAACAAAATCAGTTGTTTCCATTTCAATGTTTAATGCCTAATGAAATTTGACTTGTTTAAATTAAAAGTAATTTAGGCCATATTTATATTGTCCCTATTTCTAGATTACGACAAGTAATTTGTTACAACTAGAGCATGAAAACACTAGATCAACCAGCTGCTCAGTGACCTTGACCTTCATTTTCGTAACTGGCATAGATATCCTAACTACCTATCCGCATGCAAAATGTAATGGTCCTACAGGTCCCTCCGTTCAAACGCCATAATGGAAACGAACACACATATATATATATTCAGCCAGGAAACAAACACCACTGATAACATTAACCAGTGTTGCTGGTTAACCAGCTTAATTTTCAATATCTTGCAAAGTGAATAATTCATCTTTCATTAAAAGGAGAAATACACTAAGCAAAATAGTAACTTCTTTCATTGAATACAGTCTTGCCTATATGAGCTTGGCAGAGTGGATGAGAAACTGTATTTACCTTTACTCTTGGCTTCCGCATCATGGTCAGGTGTTTTGATTGGGTCTGTTTGTGCATTTGTATAATCACAGCACAGGAATGTATACTATAACTGTATGAGATCGAGGAAAAAAAATCATGTTCAATGTTGCACTTCAGTGTGTTTTGAACGTTCAAAGTGGATTTGTTGTTACTGCTGCTGCTTGTTATTGTTCTTGTAAAAAGTAAATACACAAATCTCTTATAAACTTTATTAATGTCTCTTTAACACCAAAGAAGACCTTCCATATCAAAACATTTGTGTGGTAGCCGCTGTGGCGTAGTGGTTAGCGTCGTGGACTACTGGCTGGGGGTTTACGGGTTCGAATCCCATCAGAGGCGAGGGTTTTTTCGGTCCTGAACCGATTCCTACCCAGAGTGAGTGGCTATAGGCTCAATGGAAAGACAGAAATCCACACAGTCGAGCTTCATCCGCTTAACGGATGCGATTCTGAGAGTGTTGCTCTAATTTCAAGACCAACACTGCAGGTGTCTGTAGTTCTCAGGCCCGGTTAACGCCGGGATATCATTATGAAAGGAAGCGTAGAATACAGCCCTGTCATGTAGTCTCAGACCGATAAGGAACTCCATAGCATCATCATCATCATCATTATAGTCATCCGCCTCATTTCCATCAATCATTAAAAATAACTCAAATTCTGTGGCTTTGCATACCCTGTTCTCATGGTGACCTCAGTTTCGGTTTCCAATCCAGTCTATGGCTTGGTGCGTTCATGTCAAAGTCATGGGGATCAGTGTGTTCTGGGGAGCTGTCGGTGGACGGTCGTGGTGGCGTCCTCGGAGGAGGACCTCTCACGCTGGCTCCGCGACTAAGAGAATAGTGTCGTCAGTAGGGGGCTTAGTAGGTGGTGTCCTCAACAGGCTCTACTTAACTCCACCGAAGTGACTCAGCAGCAGTGCAGTGTCTCCTTGGTTGGTTGCCTCCTGACGGCCTAACATAGATGTGCTCCCCTTGAACTGCTGGTCTCGGATTCTGCGACCTAAACAAGCGGAGGAGTGGCTGCGAGTTGGGACTCGGAATGAGTGGCGTAGGAGCAACGCCACTGTACGGCCCAGAAGATGGGACAGCAAAAAAAAAAAAATAGTGTGGTATCAGGTGTTGATGTGTCTTTCTCCAAACCTTTATTAACCCTTCTAGCACCTTGGGCGAATATATTCGCCCAAAACATCACTCTACACTCCCACCAAATGCAGACATTCCCTGCCATGTGTTTGTTTTTTTAGAGCTTTTGTCACTGTTAATGACATTAAAGCAATGCACACACACTCCAAAAAAACCCGTTACTTTCCTCTTGTCAGTTGAGAAGCAATGGACAACCAAGAACGTCAAAAAGTATATGGCGCTAGAAGAGTTAATATGGAGCTACATTCTCTCAATTGGTTGAAAACTCACAGAAACAAGGAAGAAAAGGCAAGAGAGACTCAGAGATAGAGATAGATAGATAGATAGATAGATAGAGAGAGAGAGAGAGAGAGAGAGAGAGAGAGAGAGAGAGAGAGAGAGAGAGAGAGAGAGAGAGAGAGAGAGAGAGATGTAAACACACACAGGCAGAGTTTCTCAAAGAATTCAAACTAAAACACACTTTTCTTTGTAAAATATATAATCTTGGTCAAAATAGTTGTAAGCATTATCTTTAGTAATAATGTAAAACATTTTTGAAGCAATTCAGATCACAATAACAGTAAGTACACCAAAACAAGATTGAAATATATGAAAGAAATCTGTAAGATCAAATTGTATTGAATGACCTTTAAGTGTCACTTCAACCGGTGGTTTATTTTATACTTTTTAATGTACAAGAAATCAAACAAGAATCTGGTAAAAGGAAAATGATTCATTAATTACAAACAATCCTAATTAGACATATCTGTAGAGAGAGCTTCAACTGATTTGTTTTGACAGACTCTGACAATAAAAAAACACATTTATATACTTAATTAAAAATATTTTTTTTCCAGAAACAATAAATACAGACACCAACAAGTCTGTAATAAAATCATTTTTATGTAGTTACTATGTTTTCTAATCTATCACAGATTTGGATTAAAGATGTTAGTTTTAGCAGCATAAATTTAATTGGTTCATACATGTTTAAATAAACTCAAAATATTGAATGTTCAGCATTTCTTGTGCTGATAATGTCAAAGTAATCATTTCAATCATAATTTTAGGCACTTAATCCGGTACTCAATAGTTTAAAAAAAATCCAACTTTCTGTTTATAAGGTAAAGGGAATGTAAAGAAAACACAAATATCACAAATTAAAATGAATAATCAATACCAAAAAAAAAAGCACTCATAAAACCATTTGTTTCATTGAGAAAAAAACACCTTCAGACACAGCCTCACATCTACATAAATTGCTAAATAAAAAGGCCCATAAATTAATAATTGCAAAAAATCTATAAAAAAACAAACCAAAAAAAACAAAAAAACTAATATCAAGCCCAAAAATATAATATTGAAATTATTCTTAAAATAAAGGCACAACGTTTAAAAACATCTGCATCATACAACAAAGCAATCAGTTGTACAGTAGGGTATAATTCAAGATGTAAGTTTTCCAAATAAAATATAATCCAAAATGATTCAGTTTTATACACTTCAGTTGTTAATCATAACATTCATTCAAATAAAAAGACTGAATATCACTAAGTAAGTAAAGCCTACACTGCAAACCATGTGTGATTTTTGAGGCACCATAAACATCATAAACAATAAAATTATGGAATTACCCTTTCAGTACTAAAACAAAGCTTATTATGACTATGTACAAAATATATTAAAAAAAAGTCAGCTTTGAATTATACCTTGTAATTAAAAAGCAGGTTATACCTTTTTTATGTTTTGAAAAATAAGCAAATTCTTAGAAATTTACAATGATTAAGAACATACTCTCTCTTTTTCATCTTGAAAAAACCCTCAAACAAATTTACTATAATGTCCATTGTGGTGGTACCATAGCCGATGAGGTTTATCCGAGGCGTGGTTACCGCTACATATATCTATATTGATAAAAACTCTGGACTTTACTGGTGTTGCACTGCCTTCGGGCATTGCAGCCAGTATTGTTCCCACCATCTTTGTATTTACAAATGTCCCATATGTGTCTATGACCGAGAGGACGTAAAACACCATTTTTCTTCTTCTACTATGTTTTATAGTACATATCCCCCCCTGTTATAACAGACGGGGAAGTCCTAGGGGAAAGTACTCCTCCCCCTGGTCGGACCATTAATATTTATAATCAATATTTATTTTATCTTCTGTATATAGCTATAATAGATTTACATTTCTGTAAATATAATACAAATATTTGTACATATAATCTTTTAAAGTAAATAAGGGCCAACTTTGGCTTTTTAACAATAAAATACACCCTTTTGAAATTCTAACCCGGTAGCCCTTAATTTTAATCTACTATTGGTGGGTTATGTCTAGGCCAGCTATCTAAAAAAAAATTGTAATATATAAATTTTACTAAATGTTTACCTTTCGGTAAACAAAATCTTAAATCTTTTAAATCATTACAAATAAAATGCTTATATACATCTTGCGTAGAATAGAATGACCTCCATCTTCGTTTTATATGTTGTTTTGTTAATGTACTGTCTGTTTATGTTCTTGTGTTTGTTTTATTTTCATTTCATACCCTACTAATACACATGTCCCGTATGTGCCCGCCCGGGTCGAGAGGACGTTAAACCCCAGTTACCAACCAACCACTATAATGAATTTGACTCATATACTGAATATTACTATTGTGGCGGTACCATAGCCGATGAGGTTTATCCGAGGCGTGGTTACCGCTACATATATCTATATTGTTAAAAACTCGGGACTTTACTGGTGTTGCACTGCCTCTGGGCAATGCAGCCAGTATTGTTCCCACCATCTTTGTATTATAAATGTCCCATATGTGTCTATGACCAAGAGGACGTAAAACACCATTTTCCTCTTCCTCCCTACTATACTGAAAATGTCCCATATGTGCCTTCCCAGGTCGAGAGGACGTAAAGCCTCAATATTCGTTCACTATAATGAAAATGTCCCATATGTGCCTTCCCAGGTCGAGAGGACGTAAAGCCTCAATATTCGTTCACTATAATGAAAATGTCCCATATGTGCCTTCCCAGGTCGAGAGGACGTAAAGCCTCAATATCCGTTCACTATAATGAAAATGTCCCATATGTGCCTTCCCAGGTCGAGAGGACGTAAAGCCTCAATATCCGTTCACTATAATGAAAATGTCCCTTCCCAGGTCGAGAGGACGTAAAGCCTCAATATTCGTTCACTATAATGAAAATGTCCCATATGTGCCTTCCCAGGTCGAGAGGACGTAAAGCCTCAATATTCGTTCACTATAATGAGAGAATATACCCTCTATGTTGTGTCTTAAAAAATAAACAAATTCTCATAACTGCACTTTCCTTAAAGGATTGACATTTACATAAAAGTTGAAAAAAGCCAATATTAAAAATACCACTTCAAAAAAGCATGTCGTAAAAAAAGGGGATACAAAGAAAACACAAAAGGCACTTGATGTTGCAGTCTGCATCATCGAGTATATACAGGATGAAACATTCAATCATTAACAATGAGTTCTCAAGATTTGTAAGCTTAGTGGTGTGAAGAGATTTCTGCATCCAGTATAATGCTGTTTGTTGCTTAGGCATAATAATAACCATACTACTTACAAAAGCATGAAAGAAAACCTTTGTTGCAGACTGATACCAATCTGTCTCAAAGGCGATCAAAAAAGGCTAATTAAAATCTAAGCTCTTTTAAGCTTGATAACCTATTAAAATAAAATAAAACTAAACCAAAACAGCCTGTAGGTTTACCACCAAAAAATGCATAGTCCTGGAAAAGATCTTCAAGTCTCCATTGAGTATACAATGAAAACCATAATCATAACAAAATATGACAACAGAGAAAAATGCAAGCACACTACAAAGGTGTACTGTAGTGTATGCAAACACAGCCTTCTTAAAAATATTGATAATGCAAGGAAAGCTGTCCCAACAGAATATTCTTTAAACTTTTTGTCAACTAAAGTACGAATAAACTTCCCTGCACAAACTATCAAACAAATGATTGCAATATATAACATGCTAACCTTTACCAGATGTTGCTTGTGATTATACTTCTCCAGATGATGCGGATCTCCTCGTACCCACAGATTTGTACATGCATTTTAACAGTATTTATCCCTCTCCAGATGATGCGGGTTCTCCAGGACCCATACTCGTCAAAGAGTCACCATGTGTTTATACTTCTCCAGATGGTGCGGGTCTCCCACGACCCATACTCAATGCCCTGCAGTGACATATTTCTGCTCTTTAAAGTAGGGGTCCTCCGTGACCCGCGTTACATAGGAGAAGTATGTTAAACATTACACGAAGCATGAATAACAACAGCAAAAGCCAGAGTCAAGATCTTTGTATTTTCCATAACAAATAATTAAGTCCTTTTCATTCTCAACACCATGGGTGCAACTCCCAAAAATGAAAAAAAAACCTGAAAGGCAGGGGTTCAGGGGCCAGGGCCCTGGCAGGGTACAGGGGCAGAGCCTCAGTAGGCGATTCAGGGCGGCAACGCAAGAGAGAGATAACGAGACAGACTGACAGCTAAAATGATAGACAGACACAGTTTTTAATCCAATAAGCCTTGTAAAATGATTACATTGCCTTTGAAAACAATATGGCATCATCTTGCTGTTTTCAAGATTCCTCAAGAGAGATTTCCGGGCGAGAACAATCAAGTTCACGACGCCCCAAATCGCGTGTGGTTGTTTTTTTGTGGGCTAAAAAATAAAAAATGATTTTTTCTTAAAAACGGAAGATGTTTGTGGTAAAAAAGAAAGAAAATAAATCAGTGTGAATGAAACTGAAAGAGTTGCACCCATGTAACACGCATTTCATTCTTATGTGAAGCGAAAAGCACCTGCATTTACAAAATATGTGCTCAACTTCAGAATTCAAATAAAAAAGAGAAAGGCTCTGTGTGCATATTAATTTTGCTTAATACATTCAAACAATGAACACAATTCTGGCAAAACGTTGGTATAAAAAAAGGCAATAATATTGTTTAAAAAAAAATCAACTTCGTGTCATAGCAAGATTAAGAGATGTTTTGATTTCAGTCAAAATATAACATGGGATGGAATACGTTTTTATTTGCAAGTTCAAAGGTATCAGATTTGAAACACTACTGTATACATTTAACAGTAGTTTTATTGATATCCATTTAATCATACTAAATCACAAGACCGTGAACAAAACAATGTTTTTTAATCCTCTTGATCATATAAATAATTGCTGTAATTTTTTTAACCCCCAAATGAGCACAATGTTAAAAACACTACAATATAACGCACCTAAAAGACACTACAATATAACGCACCTAAAAACACTACAATATAACGCACCTAAAAACACTACAATATAATGCACCTAAAAGCGTTACAGATAACAAAAAAATCAGCATAGTACATTGTATATCAAAATAGAAAGAAAGTACCGGGTAGCATTGAGAGGAACTGAGAACAAATTCAAAATCTTATAAAACAAACACAAGGAATTTTTACATAAAGGGATGTTGCAAAAAATAAAACTTTGAAAATTAAAAGAAACCAAAGCATAAGATTTGGGATAATTAAATGGTCGGAATAGCAGTTCTGCAAAATACAAAAGGGAAGGAGTTAGAAAATAATGAAACTTTGAAAAAAACTTAAAAAAGTGTTAGATTTGGGATAATTAAATGGTCGGAATAGCAGTTCTGCAAAATACAAAAGGGAAGGAGTTAGAAGAAATAAAGGGAAAAGTATGAGAGCCCATAATGCAACAATCGAGAAATGTTTATAACATACGAGTGAATATGGAGAACTAAACCTCTCTCCGGGCAAATACAGCTCATAGAATAAGCAGCATATATTCTGATATGTTTCTGCAAAAATGATGTTTGCATCTACACAGAGATAAAGGAGAATAATCCTGGGGTGCTGTTTGTTGTTGTTGTTGTTGTTTTAATTAGTCAGGATTGTTATATCTCCGGAGAATTTAGCCATATTGACTCTGACAGTTCCGTTCTCCATTTAATATGTAAATAATTTTTTTCCTCCAATTTTCTCTGATTGTCAAGTGGTTATGAGAAGAGACAATGATCATGCCTTTTGGAATGTTATGAATAGCAAATTGAATAGCTTAGCACAGGAGAAAAACATGAACAAGTGAAGGAGTAAGGGGTAGGGAAAAACAAGTGGCTAGAGGACTTCAACGCCGAATACAAAATCACATTGACATCACAGACAATAACAAATACCGTATTTTACGAACAATAAGGCGATACTTTTTTTCCCAGAGTGAGACCCCTGTGTCTTATAATGTGACTACTAATATAGTAATAAACTATATCAACAAAATATGAATTCTATGTATAATTTGGGGGGTGCGTCTTGTAAAATATGGTATATTAATCCTTTCATTATCATGACCATTTTGATTACGAGCTTTGCGTAGTAAGTTCTCAAATACCCCACACCCTCACCTCGTTTTAGGGCGTAGGATAATAAATATATGTACAATACAGTGGAACCTCCTTTATAATACCTCCCATTATAAGATTCCCTCCCACATAAGACCTATTTCTCTGAGACATTGCCCTTCTTTGTAAGTATTAAAACTACCTCCCTTATAAGACCTCATTTTGCATGATTTTTGAAGGTCTTATAAGGGAGGTTCCACTGTATAATCTTTAAAAATCCATGTAAAAATATATATTAATCCATGCTCAAATGCAGTATAATGCAAGACTTTTCAATATGTGGTACAGAGCAAAATACAGTTAAATCCCTCTCTTTAAGATAGTATTGAGAAATTCTAAACAGTTGCTAAAAACTTGGTAAAAGTTAAAAGTTAATGGAATGAAGGCACATAGTTTATAGCCTAACAAATAAATGGATATAATACTTTTTACTACAATTATAAAACCAATCTTATTCATGCATAAGTAACATTTCCTGCATAAGTAACATTTCTGTAACTTTATAAAAAGAAATGTCCCATATGGCTTAGACCGGGAGGACGTAAAACAAATTTCTCTCATACATAAGTAAACATGTCTCACCTCCTATGCTAAATTCTACACACAAACATGAAAAAAAGCTTCTCAAGCAAAGAACCAGCTGAAGACAGACATGCTGGATCTAACTATTTCTCAGGTGCATAACAGCAGCATGATGCATCTGTGCTCATATAACAGAAAACTATTTGAGCGATTGACAAAGAAAAGCAAAGAAACATCTTTTAATTGTCACATTTTACCTCAAAAATAAAAATAATGTCACACAACAAAACATATTTTGATCATCCTTAATTCATGAAAATTCAAACTCGTAAAATTGATCTCGAATTAAAAATTAAATAAATGAAAATATGAGTTACTTCTATACAATATTAGCGCTACGCTAGCTCAATTCACTTCCTTGGTGTGAGCGTGTTGCATGGCATGGCACAGGTTTAATGTATCCCACTGCATCCCTCGGGTGATGCTGATAACAAATATATACTAATATAAGCTTATAGAGGTTTATAGCCTATGGTTTTTAAGCTACTCCCTTCCAGTTTCGGAGCTCATCACATCGCATGACCCCTTTAAAATGTCTCCCACTGCATTACCGCGATTATGCTCATCACACATATTTGATCAAAAGGGATCTAACGCCAACGGTTTTAAAAGTATATGGGCACCGGTTTTCACAGATACAGTGACATTTATTATAATGAGCTTAGATGCATATAGATATTACGGACTCTGTTTTTGTTTTTACAGTTACAGGTACAATAACAGATCAACATGGCACAAATTTGATTACCGTATTTTGCGGACTTTAAGGCGATACTTTTTCCCTAGACTGAGACCCCTGTGCCTTATAATGTGACTGATAATATAGTAACAAATTATAACAAAATCTGAATTTTGTGTAAAATTTGGGGGGTGCGCTTTATAATCAGGTGTGCCTGGTAGTCCGTAAAATACGGTGACTCTGTTTCGAATTCAACTGTTTCCTTGATACCACTTCACATTTTGGTTCGTCATGACGATGATAAATGGCTGACGATTCACAACCGTTTCCAAGCACCACTGTGGTGGATTATCGTGGGGGCTGGAGGGACTCCAGCCAGAAGATTTGTCCCTGCACCAGCTTCACCTTGTCCTTCACGTCTTTCCAGAACGCCTCTCGGTCGTCCTGGCCCGCCACCACCTCCACCGTCTCTGTAACGGTGAAAAAAAAGAAGAAGAAAATAACGGTTGCCCCCTGACAGCCTAACATAGATTCGCTCCCCTTGGACTTCTGATTTTGGGTTCCACAACATGACAAGCTGGGGTGTGGCTGCAAGTTGGGACATGGAATGAGTAACCCGAAGATGGGACGGGTCCCTGGAATAACGTTGAAAATACAGTTCGTCCTAACGTGGAAAAAGTGCAAAATCAGCCTAAGGTGGAAAAAAAAAAGGCGTCTTGTACATTTAGTCCTAACGTGGAATGTCCTATTGGGCCTAACGCGGCACAGCTCCCCTTCGGCCTAACGTGGAATGTACCTTTCGTCCTAACGTGGAAAGTCCCATTGGGCCTAACGTGGAAAACTGTTCGGCCTAATGTGGAATGTTCATTTCGTCCTAGCGTGGAATGTCCCTATGGGCCTATCAAGGCGAAATTCTACTTTCACCACAAAGTCATATTAAAATTGCGTCCAGTGAGTTTAACCTATTCATGGAAATAATGTAAAAATGAAACGCAAAACCAGAACAGTTAAGGGTAAAATGTTATTATTCATAACCCCCTCTCGTTAACTTTTCAAACCCAACGGACGGGATATTCCTCACGTTAGGCCTACCTGTACATTCCACGTTAGGATGAAACGTACATTCCACGTTAGGACGGACAGGAGATTCCCCACGTTAGGCCCAACCGTATATTCCACGTTAGGACGAAGCGTACATTCCACGTTAGGACGGACAGGAGATTCCCCACGTTAGGCCCAACCGTATATTCCACGTTAGGATGAAGCGTACATTCCACGTTAAGACGGACGGGAGTTTCCCCACGTTAGGCCCAACCGTATATTCCACGTTAGGCCCAACCGTATATTCCACGTTAGGACGAAGTGTACATTCCACGTTAAGACGGACGGGAGTTTCCCCACGTTAGGCCCAACCGTATATTCCACGTTAGGCCCAACCGTATATTCCACGTTAGGACGAAGTGTACATTCCACGTTAAGACGGACGGGAGTACATTCCACGTTAAGACGGACGGGAGTTTCCCCACGTTAGGCCCAACCGTATATTCCACGTTAGGACGAAACGTATATTCCACGTTAGGACGAAGTGTACATTCCACGTTAGGACGGACGGGAGTTTCCCCACGTTAGGCCCAACCGTATATTCCACGTTAGGACCAAACGTATATTCCACGTTAGGACGAAGTGTACATTCCACGTTAGGACGGACGGGACCCCACGTTAAGACGGACGGGAGTTTCCCCACATTAGGCCCAAACGTACATTCCATGTTAGGACGAAACGTATTTTCCACGTTAGGACGCATTCCCGATGGGACAGCAAAAAAAGAAGAAAATTGAATAAATATCCAAAAGAATAGGGTGTCCTAGAGTACAGCAAATAGGTCTGTTTAATCAAGAAATACTGGCTAGATTTATTTTTAAAAAGAACAATGAATTTGTTTCACATTTTGCATTAACCGTTTGCGCTCTGCCCATTTGACCTCAAATGTGGGCTGCACTCCTAGCCTGCAGGTTCTAAGAGAGGTACTAGTTTTAATTTTTTTTAAACTACAAAAAACGACTATGAAATGCTTGCAAATAATTTTAAATCACGCAATGAGCTTAGTGATCATCCCAACGCAAATAGCCTCAAAACAAGCTTATTTTATTCAACAATAGCTTTTATATTGACAGGGGAAGTAAATGGAGGTTCCTGCTCAACAATTTGTCGGGCACAGGCGCTGGCACAACTGCACTAGTGCGCCCGACAAGGTGACAGGGCAGAATGAGTTAACAAAACATACACATTATAGCACTGCAATGACGATAATTTGTCCATTCAACACAGTTGTTGCATTCACATTGCTGGTATCCTTGGACATACCACTGTGTAGTCCTGCACGTTTGATCATGTCCATCCTTTCCTTCATGTATTTCATCTCCTGTTCATGCTCCAGGATCAGGTTGGGATCACCCACCAAACGTCTGAAATGAATCAATAACTTTACAAGGCACACGAGTCATATATCGACATGCGCAAAACATAAGAGTCATAAGTCGTAAGACACCACTTCACATGAGAAGAAAAAAACAACCACCAATATTTCTATCAAATATAATGTCATTTTTGTTCAATTGGAGTCACCGTCTGTGTCTCCATAACAGCTGCAGCAACTGACCATAGCTGTAACAACGGTGACAAGCAAACGAACAGGCTACTAGTGGCAAGGCAATATGGCCACATCAACTGACCATAGCTGTAACAACAGGTGACCAGCAAACGAACAGTCTACAATGTGGCAAGATCTTTACATCAACTGACCATAGCTGTAACAACGGTGACCAGCAAACGAACAGGTCACAAGTGGCAAGGGAAGATCGCCACATCAACTGACCATAGCTGTAACAACATGACCAGCAAACGAACAGGCTACAATTGGCAAGGCAAGATCACCACATCAACTGACCATAGCTGTAACAACAGTGACCAGCAAACGAACAGGCTACAAGTGGCAAGGCAAGATCGCCACATCAACTGACCATAGCTGTAACAACGGTGACCAGCAAACGAACAGGCTACAAGTGGCAAGGCAAGATCGCCACATCAACTGACCATAGCTGTAACAACGGTGACCAGCAAACGAACAGGCTACAAGTGGCAAGGCAAGATCGCCACATCAACTGACCATAGCTGTAACAACAGTGACCAGCAAACGAACAGGCTACAAGTGGCAAGGCAAGATCGCCACATCAACTGACCATAGCTGTAACAACAGTGACCAGCAAACGAACAGGCTACAATTGGCAAGGCAAGATCACCACATCAACTGACCATAGCTGTAACAACAGTGACCAGCAAACGAACAGGCTACAAGTGGCAAGGCAAGATCGCCACATCAACTGACCATAGCTGTAACAACGGTGACCAGCAAACGAACAGGCTACAAGTGGCAAGGCAAGATCGCCACATCAACTGACCATAGCTGTAACAACAGTGACCAGCAAACGAACAGGCTACAAGTGGCAAGGCAAGATCGCCACATCAACTGACCATAGCTGTAACAACGGTGACCAGCAAACGAACAGACTACAAGTGGCCAGATCGCCACATCAACTGACCATAGCTGTAGCAACGGTGACCAGCAAACGAACAGGCTACAATTGACAAGATCGCCACCAGCCGCCAGCACAAGCTAGGAAAAGTTAAAGATTTAGTCAAGTGAGTAGTTAAGCATCAGTAAAGACACAAACACAGCTTAAACTCCAATTTTAACTATCTATCTATACTCTCACACTGACCTAAAAGGAGGGTGCACTCTGCCAGTTCTCCACAATATGAGTGCCCTACATGACTACCGGAAACTATCCTATACCCTTGGCACTCACCTGAAGGTAACCACAGCTTCCTGGGACTTCAGGGTGATGATGATGATGATGAATTTGTGGACGATGCTTTGCGAATCTCTGGGTCGCACCTCCCATGGTAAAATATTGTGTTTGTTTGACTGAAAACATTACAGTGTTTTGGTTTAATGTACTTTTCCTGAAATTGACCAAATAATATCCAACTTTCCTCAAAAGGCAAAAAAAGTAAACTTAAATTTTAATTGGAATTATTACAAAAGGCATGACTCATAAAACTATTAAACAAAGCTTTCTTCAATGTAAACCGGTTTACAGAAACATCAGCATTGAAAAAAGTCTATATAATAATTGGACTTTGAGAATAGTGACTATATTTGATAGAGAAGACATAGATTAAAACAGAAAACACAAGGAAGCTTATGAAAGAACATTTTGTGAAAGATAATGAAAATTGCCAGAATTACAAAATTACCTAAATAATCATCACAGAAATGCAAAATTACCTAAATAATCATCACAGAAATGCAAAATTACCTAAATAATCATCACAGAAATGCAAAATTACCTAAATAATCATCACAGAAATGCAAAATTACTTAAATAATCATCACAGAAATGCAAAATTACCTAAATAATCATCACAGAAATGCAAAATTACCTAAATAATCATCACAGAAATGCAAAATTACCTAAATAATCATCACAGAAATGCAAAATTACCTAAATAATCATCATCACAGATAAAATTACCTAAATCATCATCACAGAAATGCAAAATTACCTAAATAATCATCACAGAAATGCAAAATTACTTAAATAATCATCACAGAAATGCAAAATTACTTAAATAATCATCACAGAAATGCAAAATTACCTAAATCATCATCACAGAAATGCAAAATTACCTAAATAATCATCACAGAAATGCAAAATTACCTAAATAATCATCACAGAAATGCAAAATTACCTAAATCATCATCACAGAAATGCAAAATTACCTAAATAATCATCACAGAAATGCAAAATTACTTAAATAATCATCACAGAAATGCAAAATTACTTAAATAATCATCACAGAAATGCAAAATTACCTAAATAATCATCATCACTGTCATGCTCATCATTAACACATTGACTTACCTGAGTCACCTGAGTATAAAAAAGATGCATCAAATGCTTTTTAATACTCATGTGACTTTGCTCAAGTCAAAATGTGCTTATATTCATGCATGCTGAATGTCCATGTCTCTGTTATTCTGGCACCTCAATGAAATTTCTCCTTGGGAGATAATAAAGTGATCTTGATTTGATTTGATTTGATTTAGCTCACAACCAATACCACTGACTTATACTGCTTGCACTTTTGAAAGCTGAGTGTACATGTGACAGTGTCTCCAAATTTAATAAATGAAACTTGTTCTCATTCACAACTAATAAACGGTTAAAAACTGTCAAAAATCCAAAGAAATAGGTTAGAAATTAAAAGTACATTCTACCTTTCTAAACAGGTACATATAACAAAAAAAGACTGAATCTTGGATTACCTCAGCAAACAGATTAGATTGTGACTCAAGTGGCCCATCTGAAAATGAAAAAAAAAATCTTTAAAAAAACACACCCAACAAATTGAAAATAATGAAAACAAGATTGCAAAGCCATATACCGTAAACTGAACAACTAGTACAATGTAACAAAATAAAAGAATCAAAATAAGGGAAAAAAACTTACTGAATGAACAAACTATGAATTCCCTCCCTTTAATTGTTTTCCATACATGGGGCAGGGGGCATTCTGCAAAGTTTCATAATGATTGGTTCTGTAGTTGAGTTGCTACAAGCGCCATACACATAACACACAGACAGAGAAAAGCACAGGCCCTGATTCCCATTCATGTAGAACTGGGACTACAAAAAAAGTGAGCCATTTTCATACTTTACCTCACACAGATACCAATGTTATAAGTGGACACAATTCATGTTTCATTCTTATCAATACCGTATTTTACGGACTATAAGGCGCACCTGATTATAATGCGCACCCCCCAAATTTAACACAAAATTCAGATGTAGTTGTTATAGTTTCTTACTATATTATTAGTCACATTATAAGGCGCAGGGGTCTCAGTCTGGGGAAAACGTATCGCCTTAATATAGTCCGTAAAATACGGTACATCTATACAACAGAAAACCCCCCATAATAGCACACCTGCATGAGCTACAAAACAACAATAATGACAGCAAAAAGAGCAAATGAGTGGGGTGGCGGGAGGGTGGGTGGGCAGGTGTGCATACTCAAGTGATAACCATACTGGTTTGTGATATTTATAATGTTTTCTGTGATGTTATCATTGTGGGTTTTTTGTATTCAATAATTTTTATTCCTTCTCTTCATTCATTCCACAATTCCTGCTTTCACTCACTCTTTCATCCCATCAACATATAGTGAAACAAGCGCAAATGTAAGAAAAGGTAGCCCATTATAAACAACAGGATGAAAATAAAATAAAATAAAATAAAGTAGCAATCAGTTTTTCAAGCTTAATTCAATAAACATTAATCATTGAAAGCAGTTTTACACAGTTGTTATCATTGTTACTGTGGTGACATCATTATTACATGTGATTATTACTTTCAGCCTAAGGGGATCATTGGATGCTCAGTGTACTTGTTCAGTGTGTGTGTGTGTTTGATAACTTTGTTTTATGTCAATTACATGTGGTTGTATGTTATTTTACACATTGTCTCTTCTGTATCTTAACTATTAGGTTATGACAATGTCTTATTTGGTCTTTATTTTTATGTACATGCCGAAAAACAAATTTCTTCACTTGGTTGGAGACAATAAAATTATGGAATTGGAATTGGAAAATGCCCCCACACCAGAATCAATTAACCTGCTTGAGCCACTCCCACTCTTTTCTTTTCGTTCTTTTTGAGTGGACACATTGTACTTCTTATTTCAAGCCTGATTTCTTTCCAGACACATTGGATTCAATCCGTTCACCGCCAAAGTCGCATTTTTTTCGCGATCGACGTTTTCGTTTTAGCACCACAGTGATTTAACACCTATGTCACTAAAAGGCATCAAATTGGGGTCTATTATCCAAAGACCCTACTGTCTTAGTTTTGGGAAGTAAGGATAGACCTTATTTTTTATATGTCACAAAAAAATCCCCAATATTGCAGATGGATTTTCTCTACCCGGGTAAATTTAATTGACATTTTGGGCTGAAATATGGCTGGCGGTGAAAGGGTTAATCACCTGAACACACTTAACCCTTTCATCGCCACAGTCGCTTCTTGGCACCACACTGATTTAGCACCCATGTCACTGAAAAGGCATTTAGTCAGGGTCTGATATCCAATGACCTTTTGTTCTTAATGTTGGGAGATAAGGACAGGCCTAAAGTTGTACATGCTGTAAAGGAATCCCTAATATTGCAGACATTTCATATTCCCAGGTAAGTTTCGAGGAGATTTTTAGCTGAATAATGGCTGCCGTTGAAAGGGTTAAGAGCAAAAAGGGAGGGAAAAAAAGAGATACAAAAATGGATGCCATGTTAACCCTTTCGCCGCCAGCCATTTTTCATCAAAAAATTCCATCATACTTATCTGGGTGGAGAAAAAAAATCATATGCAATATTGAGAATTCCTCTGTAACATGAATAACATAAGGCCTATCCTTACCTCCCCAAATTCAGAAAATAGGCTCTTTGAATAACAGACCCAGGTTTGATGCGTTTTAGTGACATGGGTATTAAACCATTGTGGTGCAAAAATGCGACATTGGCAGCGAAAGGGTTAACTCTTTTTTAAAAATGTAATCCACCAATAGTGCAATAAAAAACAACTGCATATTTTTTTTTATGTTTTCTGTTTCTTTTCCTCAATTTTTAATTTACCCTGGACAACATTGGCCCAGTCGTTAGCTGTGGTCTCCATACAGCTCAGCACAGCTTTCACAGCCGGCAGGGGACACAAAAGAAGCACCGGCAGCAAGCGAGTGGCTGAAATCACACGCATGTACAAACACGAGCATGTATGCACACACAAACACACACCAGAAATCAACAACAACAAATAATAAAATAATGCAAAAAAAGGCAAAACAATCATTTAAAGAACAAAGCTCGTCATGCCCTACAGTATCAGTGTTGATTCTAGGATTTTTCAAAAGGGAGCCCAAGGCCTCCCTAGATTGGAAAAAGGGAGCCCCTGGGCTCCCCTCGCTAACAAAAAAGGGGGCATATTAACTAAATTGTATGTGCACGCTAAAACGTTTAAAAATGTTAGTATTGCTTCTTTTAAAATGTATTAAACTAGTTCAACCTTGCAAACTTTCTTGGTCTTGTGCTTAGCTGCATATAGATGCTAAATGAGAGAGTAGACTTGGAAGTTGGGGGGGGGGGGGGGGCAAGAGAAGGAGACTAGAATTAGAGTATGAGTGTGTGGTGGGACAGGGACAAAAAATACAGGAAAAAAGTTCTTAAAAAGTGAGACAGTAACATTGAACTAAGAGACAGTGAATGAGGAAAAAGTGAGTGGGAGAGGGAGGAAGAAGGGTGAGAACATTTAAACAGAGAGAGCCTGTGTCACAGTGTGTGTGTGTGTGTGAGAGAGAGAGAGAGAGAGAGAGAGAGAGAGAGAGAGAGAGAGAGAGAGAGAGAGAGAGAGAGAGAGAAGGGGGGGTGGAGATTGTGCTCAGGCCAAAGTCCTTACTTTACAACTGTCGCGTTCAAATGCTGCACTCAAGATTCTTCGAGTTCGAGTTGTGACTGTCGCCGATTCAGTGATCGCGTCAAAGCTTCGAGTTCGAGTTGTGATGTTATCGCCCTCGCCCTCTTTCTTGAAACACAACCAAGTCTTTGGAAAGACTGTTTTTCGCGTCTTTCCAGTTCGTTGGGCAAGGCAGTTTCAAGAAGTTCCAATCTCGGATCTGGTTGACAGCAATGACACACCTGTCGGCATCGCGAGTTCCGTTTCACTTCCTGACCCATTGCAGGTATTCTTATTTGTACAAACATCCTTCGTTGATAGGCCACGAAACCACAAAATAAATCAAGTTTGCTTTGTTTTCTTTGCTCACTGCGCCTTAGAGGCCCTACAACAAAACGAGAATTGCTGGCTGTGGCATCGAGCTCGATAGTGCGCACCAAAACAAAAATGGCGGACTAAACATTTGTGCTCCTGAGTGAAAATTTGTGTGATTGGACAAAGCCAGAGTCATCGGCCAATCAGAAACATTGACAGAAAGGATGCTCGGTTTCACTCAGCATTGAGAAGAATATAGACACAGCAGCCGCGACTACGCACTCGTTAAGTAAAAGTGCGTTCGTTTTTATTTTTTTGCGTGAATTGGGCCGCACTGTTCGCAATTTTATGCGTCCTAGGGGAACATTTTTTGGGAATCCCGCAAGACCGCACTCTAGAATAAACACTGCAGTATTAAGAAATTGTTTAATGCAACAAATTAATCATCAATCAACAAATTAAAAATAAAAACCTAATGCAACAAAATTAATGTCTCCATTGTAAGCCAGGCTGTCATTAAGATATTTATTGACAGTAGCATGATGTGACTTTTCTGTCCTATTCCCACCATGGCTTGACTATGCTCTTTGCCTTACAGTAAGACTTCACAAGGCAGTCCTTTTCATAGCACTGATTTGTCTAATCTGCCATATTCACATACATTTAACAAGCCCATCTATTTAGCAACATAACATGGCTAGCCAGTCTCATTAACAACGTGTGCGCTAGGAAATCTTACTCCAGACATTACCTTCAGATAGCACAGGAGGCAACTGCTATTCTGCTGTTCTGGGCTGGAATTACAGACCTGCCACATTTTAGAATTGAAAAAGAGGGGCGGGGGTCTGGGGGCCAGCGTAGGTTTTTGGTCTTTGTGTGTTTTGCGAGTGCATGAGCACCCTCGGAGTTTAAACAAATATTAGCTCTGCACAACGTGCAGAAAGCATACTCAGCTCCTTTCACCGACTTCACAAAACATGGATAGTCACTCTTATAATTGTCTTTCCATTTTTGATTGTCTTTATTCACTTTTTCAGTCACAACACGGTCGCTTTCGTCTAATCTTTCCGCCATCTTCAAAGGAAGAGATCACGCTTACGCTATTTTTGACCAATCAAAATTCAGCGATTAATTTCCAAGCAATTTGCCCTTATTACTTCATCTCGGAACAGTAACCTTGACCGATTTTGGCGCGCTCAGATAGCACTGTGCCTAATCGAACAGTCTTGTTCATAAAAAAAATCGTTGCTTGACGGCTCTCAAAATATCGGAGTTTCGGCTATCGCGATCGGAGAGCGGGTTGAAGCCCCAAAAAGCGGAGTTTACCCGCTGAAATTGGGGTGAACGGCAGGTCTGTATTCACGGTGGAAATGCCTTATAGCAGGGGTAAAACTAACACAAAGAGTGGATTAATTTGTCCTAGCCCAACCTGTTCTACAATCAACATAAGTTTTCTCTACAAATCAGACTAATACACGTTATTGTTGGTTTACCTTTTCTGGGATAAACGGTGACAAAGGCATTCACAAAAGAATGCTGACGTCGAATGCCCTCTCGACCTGTAAAAAGAAAAACGGGGGAACATGTAGGCTTCAATTAAACTAAAATGAAAACAAGCGCGAAATCGCAATAGTTTGTGGCACGCGGTCTATTTTTACCACTCCAATCATGAGTCACCTCCCCTGCCTTTTCAATAATTTTAATCTGTAAACCAGAATGTTATCTCTGCACCATTTCGTAACTTTTTATATCTTTTGGAAAACATTTAAAACTATGTATCCTACTTATACTCATCAAAAGAAGCACAGCATACTCGTCGTGTCTGTTGTAGTGTCTGTATTACGTATGTTTATTATTTTGTACGCTTTTAAAATACATCATTTTAAAGAGCTGCCAGAAGTGTAGCCTCGATTTGAAGTGCGACAATTTTGTCAAAATGTGCGACAATTTTGGACCGACAGACCAACAAAGTGAGTTATAGGTTTGTGGCTTGAGCCACAAACAAAAAGCTTATTACAATCAACTGGAAATAAAAGTGGATAGAGTACATTGGATATAGTAGTTCATTTTAGATGTTGCCATGTAGGCCAAAATTAAAAGATGAATGTTACTCCAGGGAGACTTTGAATGTGTGTATATTGTCCCCTTTTATATGGTACGCATCTTTGAATAATGCAGCAGAATTTTATGATCTTTTCATCATTTCTATATTTTACTTTTTTTTACCAATTTGTATCACAGCATTACTTTGCATACAGTTGTTATCAAAGTTGTGGAGTAAGTAAATACTAAAACTCGACACTCATGTTCATAAATTAGTCTACCTTTAGTTTGTACAATAATAATTTCCTAATGTTCTGTAAAATAAAGGAGTTTATTAGACACCAACCCAATAATCCAAGTATGAATGCAGTAAATTTGCAGGTCAGACTAAGAAGCAAGCCATGACAGGAAGAGAAAGGGAGGAAGGAAGAGAGATGAGAGCCAAATAGGTGGGCAGCAACTCTTTTATTATCCATTTCAAGCCGGAAAGAAATTCTCACACAAACAGGAACTCTTTTTGTTCAGCGTTTTTTTGCTTTCAGAACACACTTACATTAAATTACATCAAACCTTGCCTACATTTGCAGCATTACATCACTGCCTTCCAAAATAGCAAGCTCTGCAATAGATGAGTCTCAAGTCTCTGATCCCAGGATTGTTTCCACCTCAATTATATTCCTGAAAACTGGAAGTCGCATTTTCGGCCACTCTGAAAACCAGAAGCCATATTTTTGGGACACTCCCAAAAATGGAAGCCACATTTTGGGACACTCCAAAAAATGGAAGTCCCATTTTGGGACACTCCAAAAAATGGAAGTCCCATTTTGGGACACTCCAAAAAAATGGAAGTCAGATTTTGGGACACTCCAAAAAATGGAAATCAGATTTTGGGACACTCCAAAAAAAGGAAGTCAGATTTTGGGACACTCCAAAAAATGGAAGCCACATTTTGCCACTCCAAAATCCAGAAATCTGGAGTATGCCGGAACCCCCCCAAAAAAAAACCCTTCTAATGTTCGGTCAACGGTCAATCACAAAGTACAGCAACATCACAATTACATAGATGTGACTTACGGTCACGGATTGCAGGTTTTCTTTCCAGAATCTGAGACTTGTTTGTCGAATCAGATATTTTGCGGCGAATTACCTTGCCACTTGCACTGCACATTTCCAAATCAACAGCAATACAGCTTCCAGTTCCATGCAAAGTTAATTATTGCGTAAAGACAATCGCAATGTTATTTTGTGAAAGAAAATTACAATTAAGTTGTTATCCTATGATCAAAAAGTCAACCGTAAATTAACACATCGTTATTATCATTTGAATTCAAACACACACGCTTGCTTACTTCTATGCCTTCGCTATGGCTAAAAAGAGAGAAACAAACGAGCACATTATGTGTGACTCTACCACACTGTATTTTACATATTAAAAGGCACACCTCATTTTGTGGCACACTGCCCAAATTTTTACAAGAAATTTTTAATTAATTTCAATAGATTACTTCTATATTATTAGTCAAACAATTAAGTGCAGTTGTCTGTCTGGGAAAAAACAACAACATATTTTTCGGACATCCCCCAAAATCAGATTATGTTATTATATTTTCTTACTATTTTATCATTCATACATGGGCGCAAATACACAAAATGAAAAAAACTGAAACTGAAAGGCCGGGGTCTAAGGGTAATGTCCCCCTGCAGCTGAAGAAAAAAATGATTTATGAAGGTATTTTAGTTTGCTTTTTCCACAATTTATGCAAATGCTTATTTGAAGGTGTTTGAAAAATACACAAATATCTTGTTTGACAAAAAAAAAGAAGAAGGAAATTCCTTTTCTGGTCAAATTCAAAAACAGGAAATCCTTGTATACCAGGAAAAGTTGCACCCATGTTCATATTATAAGACACAGTGGTCTCAGTCTGGGAAAAAAAGTATTGCCTAAGGCCGGGTTCACATTAGACGCGTAAGTTCCGTACGGAAAACCCTAAATAAGTGGAAGAAAGAATGATAAAAGTTTACGCATATAGTGGTAATTCGCACACGTGCGCAAATCTTTTCCCTTCTTCATTTCACTTATTTATGGATTGCGTACGGGTTTCCGCACAGAATATCCGCTTATGTGTGTACACAGCCTTATGGTAAAAAAAACCAGGGTACAGCCTTACGGTACTTCCCTGACCTGTCGGGGTTAGCAATGTATCCCTGCACGTTGGGCCACAGCTTGGCGGTGGTCCTGTCCACCCCCATCACCTGCCACCTCTCCGCCCCCGTCTGGGCCACATACAGGATGTCTCCCTCCTGCACCCCCAGGTTATCACCCCCACCCTCTTCCTTCACGTTGGACCTGCAACACACACAGAACCATATGGTGGATGACAGTACGAAATCATGATCACTCCTGTTTAGCTCAGCTGTAAAGCACTGCACAGACAGTCATGC
The DNA here is from genome assembly GCA_017654935.2 of Phymorhynchus buccinoides. Taxonomy (NCBI): domain Eukaryota; kingdom Metazoa; phylum Mollusca; class Gastropoda; order Neogastropoda; family Raphitomidae; genus Phymorhynchus; species Phymorhynchus buccinoides. The sequence goes on along the minus strand of CM065680.1, from coordinate 13,811,204 downwards.
TATAATAGGTAAGAAAATATATAAGGTGAGGAAAGGTACCTGGGTGTGGGAAACACAGATGTTTCGAGTCATAGCCTTCTCCTTTACCTGCTTCAAAAGGTACATCAGTCATTATTCTTTATTCTCATGTACCGATAAATTGGACTTCGAACATAAACAAAACTGTATCATGAGCTTATTATGAAACTATGATACCACTGTCTAGCTTGATTGGACCCCTTTAAAATGCCACCCCTCTATCCTCCTCCCATCTCCCCCCACAGATACACACCAGTCCAGAAAGTCGACACCACAATGGTCCAGAAATATCTGCTTCGCTACATGTTGTGTGATGTGTGCAGACAGCTGTGGATAGACCACACCTCTTGTAGTTAGTTGTATGGCCACAGCGAGAGGGCTTTAACTCATTCGAATCATTGCGATTGGTTTCCCCGTAACAAAAGCAAAGTCAGAGGCAAAATTGTGATCTAAGGGAGCGAAACGAGTTTAGAAGTGACCAAGGTATGGTGTGCCCACAGATTTACTTCCCTTGAAGCAAATGCATAAAATTGACAGCTATCTATTAATTCCGGACATATATGTCCAGAACGACTTGAATGAGTTAGGTTAAGCTCATGTATACTTGACCAATACAATCAAACCAAAGGCAGGATGTCTAGTCACAGAGGATCAGGCAGTAAACTGCATGGAATCTGACCTGAGAAAGAAATTCCCTGTGACAGCCGTCTCTCCTGAAGTCTGCTGAGCTGTAGCTGCCTTTGGCACATTCGGCTCAGTGCTAGTCAGAAAAACAACACACACACACACACACACAGAGACACGCACACAGGCAGACACACACATACACAAATCAACATCGGTTATCATTAGCACAATCAAACTACACATACATTTCAAGTTCATTTATCACATGCATAGAAAAGACCATCAGTCTTCATTCCTCTTTCAACAAGTTCATGTTACAGAGGAAATATAATACCTTGGAAATAAATAACATGTTCATATGCTAAACTATACAAATACAATTCCATGTACAAACACGGATGCACATATGTGCATAGTTTACTTCCATGCTTGCATGCATGCACCCAACCCTCTGCAACTTCCAAATGCATAGACACTTTTGCTTGCTTGCACCAAATTAACTCTCTTGTGCGGTGAACGGTCGTGAACGTTAAAAAAAAAATCGGATCGGAAACGTCTAGAACGTTCGGGAACGTACGGATTCCACGTGGCCGGTTTGGGCGCTTCCATTTTGTTTCTATCACATGGCAGTCACGCGAGCGCTTCAGCCTCGCTTTCACTACAGATTACACTTCCGTCCTGTCGCTTGCAATGGCTTCTAGGCCGATTGGTTTGAAAGATATGAATTTTTGAAAATTAGTGACCGACTTCGGCATTTTCGCAATTTTTCCAATATGGATGACGAACAGTTATGGCGTCCATTGACTGAGGAAAGCGATGAATAGTCGTATTTTTGTGAAAGATGGGACATGTGAGATCGCAAAGTGATGAGTAAGGAGTGTATTCTGACCTATTTCGGCAGCGAGCTTGTGTTTGTTCGATCGATGCAAATTTTTGAAGTCGTGTTACTGACATCGGCATTTTCCCGACTTTTACATAATGGATGATGAGTCGTTATTGCATCCACTGAGTGATGACAGCGATGAAAATTCCCTTTTTTTGTGAAAGATAGGAATTATAAGATCGTGAAGTGAAAGGGTAAGTGAATGGTTTTGATCTACATTTCCATTTCAGTCGTCTTAGGCTTCAACAGTCTGCAAAAGTAGGCAGTGAATGACTAGTGAATGCAGTTTGCTAATACACTTTGGCATTTTGATTTTTTTGTGGAGCCATGCATCCCCATAACATCTTGAAATTCCTTTTGCAACTCAGACAGACATCTCGGCAACGCATTCAAAACAAAAAAACCCACAAAATCTGGTAGGGTATATTTTATTTTATTATTTTTCTGACGCTACCCCACCTTTTGTACGGAGTGACGTCCCTTGGGTTAGGATTTCAGAGGTGATTGAGAGCACAGCGCGTCAGGCACAAGAGGGTTAAGTAAGCTAAGCATGCATGTGCATTCCGACAATGCATTTACACATACTCATGCAAATTCACACACACACAGACACACACACACTCAGGAACACACACACACCATACACACACACATACACACACACTATACAGTGGAGTCCAACTATAACGAACTAGCTTTTAACGAAATTTCGTGATTAACGAACTGACTTCAATTTTCCGGCAAATGCCCTTCTATTTGTCACTTGCAAAGCCATGGGTATAACGAACAAAAAATTATTTTGAAATAACGAACACCCGCTTTTTACGAACACATGTTCTACGCCCCAGGATAATTTTATTTACTTGGAAAAATAGCCTATAACGAACTCAGCCTGTGCGATGCGCTGCAAAAACCTAGGCCTTCAAACTCCAAGCTAGAACGTGTTGTCAAGAGGAAGGAAGTTGGAAAATATGAACTGCGCATGCGTGAACTCATTTAGATTCACACTGGGTCGTCTGCTAGGTCTAGGCTTCCTACAGATCATTCGGTTTCTCAAGGTCGCTTTACAATTTGTGCACAAAATAAAGATCGAAAAGTTCGTGAAAGCCTATAACAAACTAAATTTGTGTGATGTGTTGTCACTTAATGGACAAACTTGTTGAAAAGTGTGCCAAAACAGATCAGTGTCAGACAACACTGCTGAATTTCTTCAAGCCTTGTACATCCCGTGATTAAGACAGACGATCCAAACTGGTCAAGTTTATGTTTTCAGTTATCATTGGTGAGTGTTTGAACTGTTTTTGTTTTCAACATACATTATACATGTACATGTATAACGAAATCCTGATACAACGAACTGAGTCTGTGTTCCCTTAAAATTCGTTTTACCCGGACTCCACTGTACACACACACACACCACATCATACACACACGCACACACACCACACACACAGTACCAGATATCAGTGAAGTCGACAAAATCAAAAGTGGATGAAGACACATTCGACACCTCTGACAAAGTGGTGGCTTCCTCTGAAAAGACATGCAGCATTCTTTCAAAATGAATCTTTTTTTGTTGTACTCAGAGACCAAATTACATGAAGACATAGTATAGTATAGTATAGTATAGTATAGTGTGGGACTGGCTCAAGCCTAAGCCTCGCGGCTTATAAACGTCCCTTCATTGACACTGTTTTGTTTGCATAAGCATGCCTTTTAAAATTATGATTGTAATTCAATCATCATGTTTACAAAATAGTTGACTAAAATTTTCATCTTTGTCAAGGAGATTTTTGAAGGTATTTAGTGTTGGTGCTCTTTTTAGGTTAGGTGTTAGTAAATTCCAGAGGTTAGCAACTCGATTACTAAAACAATGTTTACGCCTGTTAGTATTACAACGCTGTATATGTAATTTTCCCTCTTGATTTCTAGTGCTGTTATAAATGGATAGTGTAAAAAGAGAATCAATGCTAATGTCATCTAAGTTGTTAAAAATTTTGTACATCTGTATAAGGTCTCCCCTAACACGTCTTCCTTTTAATGAATGAAGGTTTAAAATTTTTAATCTATCTTGGTAATTAAAATCTTTACAACTTTTAACCATTTTGGTTGCTCTCCTCTGTACCCTTTCAATAGAAGCTGACTGACGTTTTAAATACGGGTACCAGATGATATTACCATACTCTAAATGTGAACGTACCAATGATTTGTATAGTAACAAAAATGTTTCCTTATCTAAACGAATGAATGTTCTTTTAATTATTCCCAACATCTGATTTGCCTTATTTATCCCTTTATGAATATGTGTATCAAAAGTAAGATTATTGTCAAATACGACTCCAAGGTCTTTTTCCTCAGTACATGCATTTATCTTTTGCTCTTCTTGATCAATTTTCATAACATAATCATATTCTGGATTCTTTTTGCCTACATGCATAACTTTGCATTTTGACACATTAAAATATAGGTTCCAGTCGTCCGTCCACTTCTGGAGGTTATTCAAGTCACTTTGTATAGTATTGTTTTCTGTTGTATTGTTATAAATCTTTGTGTCGTCTGCAAATATTTTGCATGTGCTTTGTATAAAATTTGGTAAATCATTGATAAAAATTGTAAATAAGACTGGTCCGAGGATACTGCCCTGGGGGATACCACTTAAAACATCATTTTTTTCAGAGTATTCTGAACCAACTCGAACACTTTGTTTTCGTCCACTTAAAAATGATCGAACCCACTGAAGTATATTATCGCAGATACCATATGCATTCATTTTTAGAAGAAGTCTTTCGTGTGGTACTGTATCGAAGGCCTTTTTGAAATCAAGATAAATAACATCAAGTGTAGATCCGTTATCCAAAACACTGGTAAAATCATCCATAACTTCTAGTAGTTGAGTGACGCAAGATCTTTTTCTTCTAAAGCCGTGTTGACATTTCGTATATAATTCATTTTCTGTCATGTGGGAAACTATTTCATCCCTAATTAATGACTCCAAAACTTTGCTAGCTATACATGTTAGACTAACTGGTCTATAATTCCCCGGGTCTGATCTAGTTCCTTTTTTAAAAATCGCTGTTACATATGCAGTTTTCCAATCCTCAGGAATCTCACCGGACTCTAAAGACATATTAAAAAGTGTACTTAATGGTTGCGCAAGTTCATCACATAATTCTTTTAACACCCTAGGTGGAATACCATCTGGTCCTTGAGCTTTATAAGGGTCTAAATTTTTTAGTTTATTTTTTACAGACTCTGGTGTAATTTCAATATTGGAAATAGTATGACCATTTGAATAACAACACTTATCTAATTTAGGCAAGTTTTGTGTGTTTTCCCTTGTAAAAACACTTGTAAAAAAGGTATTTAGAGTTTCAGCTTTATGGGAGTCTGTTTCTGCAAAATGTCCCTTATCATCAATCAATGTACTTACCCCCGAATTAGTTTTAGTTCTCTCCTGCACATACCTCCAGAATTGTTTTGGATTTTTCTTGCAACCATAAGCAATCTTTTTCTCAAAATTCTTTTTGGATTTTTTAATTATTCTATTACATTTATTTCTAATTTTAATATAATAAAAATATCTATAACCTCTCTTCTTCTTCAAAAACTTTTTATATGCATTATATTTCTTTTTAATTATTCTTAGTGCTTTTTTAGTCATCCACAGGGGTGTTTTTCTTTTTTTAGTAAATTTTACTTTAGGTATATATTGATCCATTAATCCAGTAATTAATGTTTTTAGGTTGTTCCATGATATATTAACATCCTTGTTTATAACATCTGACCAATTTCTTTCTTTCAGTAACTTACTCATTTCATTATAGTTACCTTTACTTAATTTGAATTTGTATATTCTCTTGTGGGCAATTAATCTTTTTTGAACATACAGTTTAAATACTAAAACATCATGATCACTTTTTCCAAGTGGATTTTGGTGTAAAATATCAGACACTAAATTGTCGTTGTTTACAAGAACCAGATCTAGTAAATTTGATTTCTGACCCAATCTATTTCTAGTTGGGCACTTCACTTTCTGTATGAGGAATGCATCACGTAGACACTCAATGAAATTATTGTCCTCATCATTTGTCCATTGTCCTTGCCAGTTTATGTTGGGAAAATTAAAATCGCCAACTATGCATACTTTGTTGTATTTTAAAATCCTTTCTGATTTAAATAGTTGTTATAAGTTATCTGTGTTTTCTTTAGTAGAATTTGGGCTCTTGTACACACATCCAATCAAAATATTCTCTTTGTTCATGGTTTTGAACTCACACCACACACATTCTTGAAACTCTGAATCACCCAGATCACATTGCCTTGCATTTAAGGAATTTTCAATAAAAATTGCCACTCCTCTGTGGGGGTTCTCATTTCTAAAAAGACTGTAACCATCTATCTGTAATTCTGCATCAGTAAGGCAGCCTTACTGATGCAGAATTACAGATAGATGGTTACAGTCTTTTTAGAAATGAGAACCCCCACAGAGGAGTGGCAATTTTTATTGAAAATTCCTTAAATGCAAGGCAATGTGATCTAGTACTGCCAAAACTGGCATGACATTTGCGCTTTGATAAAATTTCAGTTAAACAAATAATGCTTGGTTTCAACTCATCCATACGACACAATAATTCACTTTTCTTATTTAAAAAACTATCTACATTACTGTACAAGACCGTGACAGAATCTGACAAACAGTTAGAACTTTTTGTGTTAAGACCTTCCCTTTTACTGTTAAAACCATCACCTTTGTTGTTAAGACAAATATTTTTATTGTTAAAACTATCACTAGATAAAAGTACAGAAACATCAGTATTTACAGTTTGTTCAGAACATGTCAGTCACTGGTCAGAAGTACTGTCCTTTGGGTCAGTCTTTTGGAGTTCTGATTTCTTCATAACCCTGCCGTTCCTGATTATTAGATCCTTTTCCCCCCCTTTTTGCTCCCTTTCTTTTTTTTCAGCTCGCAACGCTCTGTACATGTCCCGCTCTTTGGGGGTGTAATCTGCATTTATGTAGATCCTTTTTGCTCCCTTTCTTTGTTCTCAGCTCGCAACGCTCTGTACATGTCCCGCTCTTTGGGGGTGTAATCTGCATTTATGTAGATCCTTTTTGCTCCCTTTCTTTGTTCTCAGCTCGCAACGCTCTGTACATGTCCCGCTCTTTGGGGGTGTAATCTGCATTTATGTAGATCCTTTTTGCTCCCTTTCTTTGTTCTCAGCTCGCATCGCTCTGTACATGTCCCGCTCTTTGGGGGTGTAATCAACGCTCTGTACATGTCCCGCTCTTTGGGGGTGTAATCTGCATTTATGTAGATCCTTTTTGCTCCCTTTCTTTGTTCTCAGCTCGCAACGCTCTGTACATGTCCCACTCTTTGGGGGTGTAATCAACGCTCTGTACATGTCCCGCTCTTTGGGGGTGTAATCAACGCTCTGTACATGTCCCGCTCTTTGGGGGTGTAATCTGCATTTATGTAGATCCTTTTTGCTCCCTTTCTTTGTTCTCAGCTCGCAACGCTCTGTACATGTCCCGCTCTTTGGGGGTGTAATCTGCATTTATGTAGATCCTTTTTGCTCCCTTTCTTTGTTCTCAGCTCGCAACGCTCTGTACATGTCCCACTCTTTGGGGGTGTAATCAACGCTCTGTACATGTCCCGCTCTTTGGGGGTGTAATCAACGCTCTGTACATGTCCCGCTCTTTGGGGGTGTAATCTGCATTTATGTAGATCCTTTTTGCTTGCTCTGACTGTCCTTCGTTCAATTTTGCAGCACTTCTTAGGATCTCTCTTTTTTTCTTTTCACAGCTGACGGTGAGCTTCAGCATTCTTGGCCTGTTTCCCCCCTCCCTCTCCAAACGTATAGGTTCACTCAAATCGCCATCTGTCACATCTGCAATTTTGTCTATGACTTTCTTGGCAAACACAAAGTCGTCCTGCTTTTTTTCATCAGTAGAGGTTTTGGAGCTCTCTTTCAGGTTCACTATGATTATATTCTTTTTCCTCCTTTCTTTTTCTCTCTCTTCATCCAGAGCCTCAGAGACCTTCTTTTCTACCATGTCTTCCATTTTTGCCTCAGAGTCAGACCCTGTTTTCAGTTTGGCATCTATGCTATCCAGCCTATCAGTCAGTTTTGAAATGACTTTCATCATTTCACGTATCAGTGTGTCAGTTTTGGACTTAGGCTCTGCATCTTCCTTAAGGCATTTGGGACAAACCCACTGAAGGCTAGGCTTATTGAGCGCATTGAAAAGATCATCAGAGAGGTCTGCACACTCCTGGTGAGACCATTTCCCGCAACAGAAGCACTCAATACAATCATCATCTTCACATCTTTTGTCGCACTTGACGCAATTCCAAAGCGAAAGTACAGACACGTTCGCCTTTGAATCACTCCCCGGATTTTTTCCACCCTGCCCCTTTGCTTTTTCCCCCTGCTTTTTCTTAAAAGACTCAGCCTGTTTTGAACTCATTGTTATCGCTAAAATGTAGAATTAAACACTAAATCAATAAAAAGGATATCTCAAAATAAGAGTTAGTTGGGGTTAGTAAGCAACGAAATAATACTTAGGTGAACAGTGGTTTCGTGCAGTAAAATAATGGCGCCGTTGAATGGGCGGTGAGCGACGTCAGTCATCGACTTATGTACGTCCAAAAATCTCCCTGCTCCAACTATGCAACAGACAAAAACTTGTCGACCGCACTACACACTGCTATAGCAGACTTAATTTCCAGAAAATGTAATGGAAAACTGGTGGACATGTAGAATTTTCCTATAATTTTGGCCTCCCGTATCTCATTTCATGTCCGCCACTCGCGCATGCGCAAACCAATCCATGAATCAGAATCAGCATACATGAATGCATGCGCAATACAGAGCTAGGATAAGTAAAGAAATATTAATTTTTTTAAAAACCACCAAAAAAACTACACTGTATCTAAGTCATAACCTTAATTTACTCAGAAGTAGTGCAATTATTAAACTTTAATTGTCCACAAAATTACATCAAAGTCTATTTAAAAGTTTGATTGCTAATCTGCTAAAAAGCAATAAACATCTACCCCTCCTCACTTTCAATATTATTTAAGGATATAGCTTATCACCACTCCATGATAATGAGAAAAACAATACTGCTGATTCTGATGAAAATAATGACAGCGGCAACAATGACAATAATGATGATGATGCCGACGACAATGAATATGATTGTGGTAATGACAACGATGACAATCAGACACTAATGATGATGATTGAATCATAACTAAGTTATAAGTCAACAATAAGCTCAGGGCTCCCACTCCTTCACTTACAGCATAGAGAATCCTAGAGGCAGGATAGGGGTTCCCAGTGGCATTGCGAATGCTAAAAAGAATTTTTCTAGTGCATCCCTGGGACCCCTGCACATTCTTTTAGAGGGGCCTTTAGAATGTTAGTGCTTCATAGACCCCCCAATGGGGGTCCCTGAGAGCCCTGATACTGGGACTCGGAATGAGCGGTGTAAGAGCAACGGCGCTATATGGCCCAGAAAATAGGACAGAAAAAAAACCCAGCCAAACAACACCCCCCAAAAAAAACAACAACAAAAAGTCCATACCGAAAAATAACACTGACCATTTTCGCTGTCAAACAACTCTTCATCTTCCTGTTTGCTCTTCTTCTCCTTCATGGAGCCTGATACATTGACCAGCATGGATGTAGTTCGGTCAGCTTTCATCGGCACAGCAGGGATCAGGAAGTGTGGGCGAGCACCCCCATCTTCCACCTCTTTACGAGTGTTGTCATCATCTGCGCATGACAGTGATACTGATGCTGTTTTATTGCAGAGACGTGAGAAGTCCCAAAACAAAACAAGATGACACAGCCATATAAACTGTACTCCCAGCTGATGATGAAAGTCAGGGGAGATAATTTTGACGCTTGGGTCATATTGTGATTTTATTTTTTCATGTTAAAAAAAATCCTGTACGAGTACAGCGATGCTGAAAATTTATTTTGATTTATTTATGTTTTGTGATACTGAAAATTAATTATCTGACCCCCCAAAAAAAATAAAATAAAATTAGGCGACACCTTTTAACTTTACCAACTTTGGTTTGTTGTTGCTGGCTTACCCTGGCTAAAAGACTCCAGGGATCATCCCAACAGCCGAAGCACTTGAACACTATGGTACAAGTGCATCAGCTAAGGTGTGTGACCGTTTTTGAGTACCCTGCCACATGGGCAGCCACACCCACTCTTTGTGAGACCATTTTGGTTTAAATTCATCCATTATCTTTAAAATGATCAGTGTCTTTGGGGTTACATTGATATGGCTTGCCGTTCTGTGAATCTGACACTGCATGCTGCAACTGCAAGGTCTAAGGAACCACTGTACAAATTAATAAGCAAAACATCCCAGATTCTCCAGTACTCAGCATTTCGAAAATCAGGAGGCAGCGTGTGTGTGTGTGTGTGTGGTGTGTGTGTGTAGTGCGTCTGTCTACCGTAGGTTATGGAGTAAAAACTGTACCCAACACCGACGGTGTGGAGTAACTTTTTTTATGGAGTAACTTTTTCCATGACTCCACAACGCTAACCTCATAAACAGCGTCCAGAGTCTGTCCTTGTTGCCCTGAAATAAATATCTAACATACCTCAGAAGACCACTGTGAGGTTGCTCGCATGTGAGGTTGCTCGCATGTGAGCTTTGTGTAGTAATGGAAAAAGTTACTCCATGAAAAAAATGTTACAAAATCGGTGTTGGGTACAGTGTGTTACTGCATAACCTACGGTAAACACACACACATATACACACACACAAATCAGCTGTACTCCACAACGTTAGGTAAACGCGTATGTGTGTGTGAGTGTGTGTGTGTGTGTGTGTGGTGTGTGTGTGTGTGGTGTGTGTGTGCGTGTGTGTGTGGTGTGTGTAGTGTGTGTGTGTGTGTGGTATGTGTGTGCGTGTGTGTGTGTGTGTGAGTGTGTGTAGTGTGTGTGTGTGTGTGTGTGTGTGTGTGTAGTGTCAAGTCAAAATGATCTTTATTGATCATAGTGTGTGTGTGTGTAGTGTCAAGTCAAGTCAAAATGATCTTTATTGATCATAGTGTGTGTGTGTGTGGGGTGTGTGTGTGTGTGTGTGTGTGTGTGTGTGTGTGTGTGTGTGTGGTGTGTGCAGACCTGTTTACCCCAAATCTTCACTGTCAGTAATCCCAAGCTCTGAAAACAGTAATTTCAGGCATGTCCGTAATTTTGCTGTCCGAGAAATCCTTTCACCAGAATTTGTTGCTGACATTAAACCTTTTGTTGAGCGGAGGGGGGCGTACACTCATGCTGCAACTTCGTCGGCCCGTGTTGCACTTGTACACAAACTACACACAACAGTACCGACCTAATCTTCACCATAACAGACCTACTAAATACTGGATTCGACACGACAGAACACAACACAAAACATGACAAAGTAACGTACTGGCAGTTCATTTTCAGTCACAGTTTGCACACACAAATCTTTTCCCGCTCATACAACTCGGCTGACAAAATGGCGCAGCGCACACACGAAATCACGGCAAACGCTAATGCGCCAGCTGCTTTCATTTATCGGATTTTGTGAGTTGTTTGCATTCAGCAAGTGTTTCAGTGCACACACTAACGCCGATTTATTAGTTTGATAACGGAAAGGAGCTGCTTTTCAACTTCTTTTTTTGTGAAGTGAGACCATTCACTGAGTTCCACTTATGGAGCGAGACTGATCACCTAGTTTTAACTTGGAAGTTGACTTCGCATTTACGTGTGCACAGAGTTCGCAAAGATCGACACGATCGCGACTGTTTCAGTTCAAACTTTGATCATAATCTGCTCAGTGATGACACATGTGCATAAAAGTGGTGAAATTTAGTGGTCAGATCGTGATATCGCTAATTAAATTCTTCAATTTCGGCATGAGAACCAGAGCCTGTGTATCTAGATACACAAGCTATGATGAGAACGGTTCGTTTTTACCGATATTGACGATGTCTACACGCACAGGCTGGAGTTGACGACCAGCTTAAATTACAGAAGGGGAAATATTCACAAATTAGCCACAATCGTTGTTTTAGCTGCAGGGGTCAAAGCGAGTACGGCTCAAACGCCATGCCTTCTTTTGATTTTTTTCTTTCTTTCCGCACTCGTTCAGCAGAAATGCAGATTTTGTTGTTGCTGACCGTAATAACGTAATCGAGGTCTCAAAACATAATAATTACGGACAAATCCGTAGGAAAAACAGGTCTGGTGTGTGTGGATTGTGTGTGTGGGGTGCGCGCGCGCGCGCGCGCGTGTGTGTGTGTGTGTGTATATGTGTGTGTGTGCGCGTTTGTGTGTGTGTATGTATGTGTGGAGTGTGTGTGTGGTGTGTGTGTATGGTGTGTGTGTGTGTGGTGTGTGTGTGTGTGCGTTTGTGTGCGTGTGTATGTGGTGTGTGTGTGTGTGTGTGTATGTGGTGTGTGTGTGTATGTGTGTGTGTGTATGTGTGTGAGGGGTCATTATCTGTAATACATACGCTACCAAGAGGTGGGTTGTGGGGGGAACAGGAGGATGCAGGGGGAAAAGAAACAACACTGTACCATGATGGGCTGTTGAGGAGTAGAAGGATTCGAACTGCTTGAAGGGGCTGTCTTTGTCCAGGGAGGGAGACACAGCGGGGGAGCGACCCGGTCGAGAAGGCGGCCCGGGCCGATCTTTCAGGCCAGGCAGTCGCTGCCGAGGCTGCCGGTCGTATACGTCACTCTGATACACAAAAAAGGCAAAGGCTCACTCACTTTGTATTACAAAAGAAGAATGGCTGCCTGTCGCATACATCACTCTGAAACACAAAAAAGGCAAAGCCTTCAAGGCTCACTTACTTTGCATTACAAAAGAAGAATGGCTGCTTGTCGTATGCGTCACTCTGAAACACAAAAAAGGCAAAGCCTTCAAGGCTCACTCACTTTGCATTACAAAAGAATGGCTGCTTGTCGTATGAGTCACTCTGAAACACAAAAAAGGCAAAGCCTTCAAGGCTCACTCACTTTGCATTACAAAAGAAGAATGGCTGCCTGTCATATACATCACCCTGAAACACAAAAAACAAAAAAGGCAGAGCCTTCAAGGCTCACTCACTTTGCATTACAAAAGAATGGCTGCCTCTCGTATACATCTCTGAAACACAAAAAAGGCAAAGCCTTCAAGGCTCACTCACTTGCATTACAAATGAAGAATAACAACAAACGAACAAAAATATTGTGCCCATGCTGGGAAACGAACCCGTGACGTTCGTGTTAGAGGTCAATGACTTGCCCACTACGCTATTCTGGCTCTAAATGTCACAGGCCACTTGTAACACAATATGCTAACGCAACAACCATAACATGTATGTGCTGTGTCTATAGTCAAAATTCTAAAAAAATTAAAGATCACAGACAAAGAGTTGTAAACGTTTTCAGATACATTTGGCATTGATTGCATTGTTTAGATTAATAAATGCCACAAATGCAGTAAAATGATGGATTTTATTTAATATAACTATCTATTCTATCTATATACTTATCGTTTCACTACGAATGAGTTATTCCTTCCAATTTGGAGCAAATGCCAATTTACCAAAGACCAAAAAGTTATAGTCTTAACAAGACTAGATTACTTCCCTTGGTCTACACAGCCAATACCACTAAGCTGCCGTGGATCCCACTCGCTACGTCACTTCCGGGGAGGTAACTTTAAATCATGATAAATTTTTTAAAAACCAACCTTTTCAATGTTTTCGTCGGAGGGAGGAGGGTGGGAACCTTTGATCGTAGTGAAACGGTAAGTATATAGATAGAATATATAGTTATATTAAATAAAATCATTCAATCTATTCTATCAATAAGTATCATGTTACCGTTTCACTACGAATGAGTTGATTCCCAGCGAGGAGGTGGGTAAGAAAACATTGTTGAAACTTCACTCCAACAAACAAAAAACAATACCCACAAGACAAACCTGACAGGGAACGCCAGGGATAACCTGTAAGGGAGAGGACATAATAACAACTAGATAACCAAAACATCCATACCCCCAAACAGCATAAACATATGCATACCAACACCAGAACAAAAAAACCAACAACAAAAATAGCATAAGCTTATCGTTAGACCAGAGAAAAAGGAGTCTGCGGAAGCACCACCTTCCTGATGCCAACGGTGTCGTCCTGCCTTCTGGCGGAGAAATGGCGAAGGTAGAAGCTAGCAAACGTGGACTGTCACTTCCAGTACGCAACTTCCATAACGTTGGACAGCGCCACTCCCTTAATCATAGCCAGGGATGTGCTGAAAGCTCGGATTTCATGGGCTCACAGAGGATTAGTGAGCAATGACCAGTCGGCACTTATATACGCTAAGTTAAAAGCGTTCACCAACCACCTAGAAATGGTTGACTAGAAATATCCCTCATGTATTTCTCGATCAAAGAAAAGAACAGACGGCGTTTGTGCCCCCGGAAGGGGGAGGTCCTCTTAAGGAAAAACTTAAGAGCTCTGACGGGGCACAGGAGTCTATCAGAAACAACAGGGCCGAGAATAGAGAGAAGACTTTAAATCGTAACCGAGGGAGAAGCAATCTGAGCAGGATGATTCTTGGCCCTAAACTTGGTACCCGCGAGAGACAGAAGGGTACCGAAAGCATCATCCTGGGGCAGAACCTGAGTGGACTCCACTGAGACAATATCCTGGAAAAGAAGCCAGGAGATGACAAACTCCGCATGGAGACACCCAGGGCAGCCAAGGCCGAAACAAAACGGACTATGAGTGGCCGGACCGGGCCACCACACGCTGCTACGCCCTTTCGAACCGGAAAAATATCGATCGAAGTGGCGAGTATGAGTCCAAAACGAAATGGCCCACATCTGGACAAGACTTGTTCAGAATGGGCAAGCAAAGGATCGATGACGGGATAGAGACAGCTAGAACTAAATGGTAAAGATGAGAATCCGCAAAACAGCAGATTCAACCTCCGAACTAGCAAACTGAGAAGCCACGGTATGAATGTGCGACTGCACTTCGTAACCAACTCTACATGCTAAGACCGTAGGAAGGCAAAAAATGAAAACTGCCCCTGACGTAGGGACAGACCGAAACAGCAACATAGTTGCTATCGCATGACGTCAAAACTAACCAGATGACGCGGAAATGTCCCCACCGAAGAGGAAAACATGTAGACAAAAAGCGAAACAGTGTGCAAACGTGACGTCGACTTAACCCATTCCAACGCCACGCCACCCAGTCGAACAACTGAGCTGACGGCTGGGCATGGAAGATCATGTTAGCCGGACAGTAAGGTTCGATCGGGACGGAACCAGACCGAAAAGGATGACTGGAACGGGTGAACGAAATAACTGGTTGAACAACTCATGGTTGTAACCAGAGGAAACGAAGGTCTGAAACAGAGCAAGTAAAACAATGCCTGCCAGAACAGACAACATTCGAAAGAACGGCGAAGCCGGGGCCGTTGCCACCCAAAAAATTCGTTCAGAAGGAAGGCAACAAGGGTACGGTTGAACAACTCACGGTTGCTGTCCTAGAGAGAGCTGGAGACTGAGTCTCTCACTAAAGGCGAAGATAAGAGAGAGAGCTGTCGTATTGTCTCCGCAGATGGAGACCCATTTTTGGGTGAGACGGGCTGTGAAAGACTTCAGAGCCCTGGCTACTGACTCCATCTCCAACAACTCGACTGAAAGCACGATCTGCTGTCGTATTGTGTCCGCAGACGGTGACGCATTTCCCGGAGAGAAGGACTACAAAAGACTTCAGGGCCCTGGTCACTGCTTCCACCTCCAAGAGGTTGATGTGAAATTTCTACTCTGCCGAAGACCACTGACCCGAAAATTCGACTCGATCCAAATGGGCGCCCCAGCCCGTCGTCGAGGCATCTGTGTGAAGAAAATTGCTGCTGATGCATGGGACGGAAAGGCACTGAGCTGTTGAGCCACTCGAGAATCATCCACTGTTACGTTGACTCGAGGAACCAACTGCCGTGAGACACTAGTTGCTCGAGAGGCAGCTGAGACAGTTTCCTTTGCGACAGCAGTCGTTGCAGTGGCCGTTAGCGCAACCGTGCGAGAGGAAGCAAATCCGCTACCGATTCCATAAGTCCCAGGAGACGGAGAAGCTGACAAGCAGAGAGCGAAGTCTAGGCCTGAACGTCGAAACAATCTCGACGATGACTTTGACCCGAGTTACCGACAGCTGCACTGAAAACCGTTCCGTAACGAACTCATGCCGAGGTAGCTGAAGGAGGCTGACGGAGTCAGCTCTGATTTCCCGTTGTGAATGCGAAAACCCAGAGTCTTGGACAGTCGAACAAGAGTGTCCGTTTGTGAGAGGCACAGGGCTTGCGAAGCTGTTAGCAACAACCAATTGTCCAGGTAAACGTGAAGACGAATAGCCCGGGACCTGGCCAGACGAACGAGCTCCTAACGGAAGGGCAACAAACTGATAAGCCCTGTGTTTCCAGACGAAGCGAAGGAAACGCTGACGTGAAGGATGGATGCACGCGTGAAAATATGCGTCCCTCAGGATGAAGGAGTAGCCCAGTCGTTCGGGAGAATGGAGAGACGGATTGAAGCCGCTGTTTCCATTTTGAACTTGTCGGTGCGAAAAAACCTGTTGAGGGGGGACAAGTCCAAGACCGGGCGAAATTCTCCGCTTTTCTTGGGGACCACGACAGACGAGAGAAGAATCCCGTTTCCGTAGGCACAATCTGAACAAAGGCTCCGCTATTGACAGAGCGCAGAGACTTCTCTGTCGATCGCTTCGAATTAGACTGGTCTTGCGGGGGCGGCTGGTAGCTGAGGTAGCGAAAGGACGCCCTCGAGACGAATCGGCTCTCGTGGAGACAAGAGGAGGAGGCCTGAAGTCCATGCGCGCGCGCTTGGCTTGGGGGGAAGCAACCCCCCGGCCGGCAGACCTGGTAGCCAACTCCACGATGCGTTCCTGACCCCAGTCCAGTCTCCGTTCCTTGATCCGCCCCAGGTTGTCCTTGAGGGAAACCTGATGAAAAGTAGAACGAAGATCAGTGGGGCCAGAACGAACGGTCGAATGATCCAGCAGGGAGAGAGGAACTTACAGTCCTTGAGGACCGCGTCTCTGAACGTGCCTGCTAGTTGCACCTTAGAAGAGGAGGCCACGGACGAACTGGAGCTCACAGCTAGGTAGAACGAAGCCATGGCAACGCCCAAGGCATGCTCGTCGACGTCATCACGCAGTCTAAAGTCTTCAGGTTTGGAAGAGTTCGTTGAGCCGGTGATGAGCGTCAGGGGCTGAAGTATTGACGTGGCTAACGACGAGGCTCGAAGAATAGAGTACAAGGATCTCTCCAAGATGTTGAAGGCCGGCTGGCCCATGAAGACTGAAGTTTGCCTCATTCAGCGCCCATAACAAAGGGAGGAACGTACCTACGGGGACACAACCGAGTGCGAAGGCACAGGCACAAAGGGATAGCCAGCTGAAACAGTGGGAAGAAGACCTTCGGCAGAGGGGGAGGAGAGACGTCGTCGTCAGGCAACGGCGGCGGCTGAGACCACAGGGTAGAGTTAGTCTTACGAAGTGCCTGCCGAACGAACAGAGAGATGTGAAGCGCTAGTCGAGCCTCCTTCTGCGCTTGCAGACCACCAAAAAACTGTGGCTGTCCCGCTGTCTGAGCTGATTCGAGCTGCACCAACGGCTTGACGTCGGTGCAGTAGGGCTGAAGGGTATGTAGATAGCCCTGATAACTGCACGACGAAGGGATTGGGTCTGAATACACAGGGGGATCAGTCACACCATTGCCACGCTCAGACTGAGAGAATTGATCGTCGACGTGGTCAGATCTCGACGGGGACCGCTGAGACCCCTGATACACAGTTCTCATGATGCGAAATACTTCGTCCTGGACGGCTAAGTCAAAGTCAACCAAGCCTTCACGAGGCAACGACTCAAACTCTTCATTCACAGAAGACTCTCGTGGCAGCGCTACATGACGCTTCGAGGGGTGTCTGGTCAG
Source organism: Phymorhynchus buccinoides (assembly GCA_017654935.2). Lineage (NCBI taxonomy): Eukaryota > Metazoa > Mollusca > Gastropoda > Neogastropoda > Raphitomidae > Phymorhynchus > Phymorhynchus buccinoides. The sequence goes on along the minus strand of CM065680.1, from coordinate 13,793,667 downwards.
ATAGGCATCCGCAGGAAGCTGAAACTCATCCGCACGACGAGGGCCAGGATGACGTGAGACAGGCCCCAGAACAGGCAACGGCCGGTCCGCCGCTGATGGTGCCGTTCTGTGACGGGTGTCCGTGACGGTGGAGACGGGTGGCCGCGTGCCGCCGGCACGAGTAACGGACACGGTTGGTCCGTGAACGGGCCGCACAAGCCGTGGCGGGTAGACGAAGGTGTCATCGATATTTCCCGGTTCAAGAGTCCGCCGAGGCAAGGCCCTACGCGGGCAACGGCTCTGCTGGGTATAACGCAAGTCCGTACTTCTCGCCCTACACGGGCTACGGAACTGTTGATCATCGATATTTCCGGGTTCAAGAGTCCGCCGAGGCAAGGCCCTACGCGGGCAACGGCTCTGCTGGGGGAGATCATGGGGAGAGTCCGTACCTCTCGCCCTACACGGGCTACGGAACTGTTGATCATTGATATTTCCGGGTTCAAGAGTCCGCCGAGGCAAGGCCCTACGCGGGCAACGGCTCTGCTGGGGGAGATCATGGGGAGAGTCCGTACCTCTCGCCCTACACGGGCTACGGAACTGTTGATCATCGATATTTCCGGGTTCAAGAGTCCGCCGAGGCAAGGCCCTACGCGGGCAACGGCTCTGCTGGGTATAATGCAAGTCAGTACTTCTCGCCCTACGCGGGCTACGTGACTGCCGATCATTGGGAGAGTCCGTACCTCTTGCCCTACGCGGGCTACCACTCGCCCTACGCGGGCTACAGAATTGCCATTCACTGAGAGAGGGGAGATATTCGCCTTCACGAGCACGAGAGCCGTAGACAGGTACGGCGTCCGTCTGGGGCTTCCTGCAGCGGTCGTGGGAACGAACAGCTTCCACGTCACGCTGGGTGGAGGATCGTCCGTCCAGCTCGAGGTCTTCCTCTCGTGGGAAGATGGAGATGCCCGTAGTCAGCTCTCTTTGGGCCAGCTGCCCAACCGAGTAAAGAAAAGGAACATCATTATCGTTCATGCAAAGAGAGGCGAACGTACACACTGGTTAATACCTTGACTCTCGTGAGAGTACCCTGCGTAGTTTGTCCGTAGTCAAGTCAGTTGTCGTGTCCAAGGCCTACCAGGCCCAACTGACAAACCGGCCCAAGAGGCCGACGGAACCAAAACTAACCCCTCATTCTTAAACTCCGCAAGCATATCTGATACCAGAGAAGAAGAATCCACCCAGGAAATAGTCTGCTCTGTAACAAACGCAGGAGACTCAGAACAGGCTGAGGGAGAGGGGGGGGGGGGGGGGGGGGGGGGGGGGGGGGTTGCTCCTTCCCCGACGACGAAGAAGAGGAAGACTAGGCCTCGAACTAGAAAGTTTGCGAAAACTAGAAGAAGAAGAAGCCTGAGGTGTATCCAAAAGCTTCCCCTTAACATCCCGAGATAGCTTACTAGAAAACCCCACTAGACTGAGTCCATACTACAGGATCGACGGCCGACATGGCGACCGGGGGAACAAAGCATGTAACTTGTAAGCACAACAAAATATTTCAAAAAATTATTAGCAATGAAAAAACGTGAAAATAATTCACACCAACAACATGCCGACAAACCTGTAGCCCCAAGGCAAAGGGGCAACCCAAACAGAGGAGGATGGCGGCTAGAATAAATTAGATAAACGAAATAATAGCAAGAGCAAAGAACAACATGGCTGCTCCAAGTTGGAAAAAATTTATTATGATTTAAAGTTGCCTCCCCGGAAGTGACGTAGCGAGTGGGATCCACGGCAGCTTAGTGGTATTGGCTGTGTAGACCAAGGGAAGTAATCTAGTCTTGTTAAGACTATAACTTTTTGGTCTTTGGTAAATTGGCATTTGCTCCAAATTGGAAGGAATAACTCATTCGTAGTGAAACGGTAACATGATAGAATAGATGGGCAATTTTTTTCTGGATTTCTATTTTGCTTTAGAAATAAAACTACAGTGGAGTCCGGGTAAAACGAATTTTAAGGGAACACTGACTCAGTTCGTTGTATCAGGATTTCGTTATACATGTACATGCACAATGTATGTTGAAAACAAAAACCGTTCAAACACTCGCCAATGATAACCGAAAACATAAACTTGACCAGTTTGGATCGTCTGTCTTAATCACGGGATGTACAAGGCTTGAAGTAGTTCAGCAGTGTTGTCTGACGCTGGTCTGTTTTGGCACACTTTTCAACAAGTTTGTCCATTAAGTGACAACACATCACACAAATTTAGTTTGTTATAGGCTTTCACGAACTTTTCGATCTTTATTTTGAGCGCGAATTGTAAAGCGACCTTGAGAAACCGAATGATCTGTAGGAAGCCTAGGCCTAGCAGACGACCCAGTGTGAATCTAAATGAGTTCACGCATGCGCAGTTCATATTTTCCAACTTCCTTCCTCTTGACAACACGTTCTAGCTTGGAGTTTGAAGGCCTAGGTTTTTGCAGCGCATCGCACAGGCTGAGTTCGTTATAGGCTATTTTTCCAAGTAAATAAAATTATCCTGGGGTGTAGAACATGTGTTCGTAAAAAGCGGATGTTCGTTATTTCAAAAGGATTTTTTGTTCGTTATACCCATGGCTTTGCAAGTGACAAATAGAAGGGCATTTCCCGGGAAATTGAAGTCAGTTCGTTAATCGCGAAATTTCGTTAAAAGCGAGTTCGTTATAGTTGGACTCCACTGTATGCTCAGAAATTGAAAAAAATGTGTCTGCTAAACGAGACTTTGACTTAGTTGAACTTGGAAATGACGACATAGAACTTGAATGTAAAGGAAGTATAATCGCATGATGCTGATGTCCATGTGCTTGTGTCGGGCGTATGAACTACACACACACAAGTCAGACTGTACCTTTCTCTCATTGATCCCGTCTACTTATAAATGGCTGCAAAAGACAAAGGACTCAACTCAACAACCACTAAACATTTAGGAATCCAAAAAAGCCAAGGTCGTGCACAAAACAGTGTTCAAACTTATTTCTAGTTCCAATATTTTTTTGGTAAAGGTCAAGATGTACCCCCCCCCCCCTACATTTCTCGGTTAATTCCATTTTGCCTTTCTTACCAAACATGAAGCTGCATTTTATGAACATTTTCAGCTAATTATCTTTGTTCAATAATTAATTGCTGTCATGATAAAGGCCATTATCTAATAGGACCCCCCCCCCCTATGTACTGCAGTACACCGCAGCATTTGTCACAGTCGTGGTTCATTGCGTTTTTCCATCTTATAGGGGGGGGGGGGGGGGGGGGGGGGGGGGGGGGGGTGTAGGGTTAGGGTTATTATTCCAAAAAGATAATTAGCTGAAAAGGTTAATAAAATACAGCTTTATGTTTGGTAAGAAAGGCAAAAATGGAAAAATGGAATTAACCGAGAAATGCAGGGGGGGTGGCACATCTTTACCTTTACCATTTTTTTTTATGTAGTCATTTTCTACGTCAGGCGACATGTTACAACTACACTACATCACAAGTAACCTAAATCACAATAGCGTTCCGACATGAACTGCGCCGTGCGAGACCAAGTCAAACATCACGCTTCAAACAAAAATACCTTCAATTCTCGCTTCAGATGAGTTGGAGACGAACAAGATATAGCCCAAAAAGGTGAGAAAACCTTATTCTTCAAATACAGTAATCAACAAAAGCGAATTTTTTGCTGAGAGCGGATTTGAATATTATTTTTCAGCAAAAAGAGCCCATATTCATCCTTTAACCCTTTCGCCGCCAACCATTTTTCAGCCAAAATATACCATTAAGCTTAACTGGGTAGAGAAAACAAATTATCTGCAATATTGTGAATTCCTCTGTGACATGCATAACATTAGGCCTATCCTTAGCTCCTTAAATTAAGAAAATAGGGTCTTTGGATAACAGGTCGTGATTTGATGCCTTCTAGTGACATGGGTGCTAAACCATTGTGGTGCTAAAATGCGACATTGGCGGTGAAAGGGCTAAAGCTGGTAAGTTTTCACAACTTATCTGCAATGCTACCCAAATGGTGCTTACCGACGAGCAGTAGCGATGGTCCTGGCGGAACTGCTCGTAGCTCTGCTGCAGTTGTTCGTAGCGGTTCTCCAGCTTGTGCAGCTGTTCAAACTGCTTGTCGTTGACCTGCGACATCTCCCACAGCTTGGTCTGCATGTGCATGCGCTCCTCCTCCAGCTGAGCAAACACGACAAAAAGGATTAACCCACAAACCAGTGGAGCACAGTAAAAAAATCGCGGCCCATTACCGCGAAACGACAGCTAGTGCCCAATTTGCACCTTCCAACTATGACCACAGACTGTACTGTTTACATACGCGAGAATCTCGAAGCACGAGACTTGCATATTTTTCACTTCCTACACTGCTGTTTGCCATTTACAGTGTCAAAATTGATGAAGATTCAACGAAATTATGATTTTTTTAAGTCAACAATAAATGTTTTAGTTGTCTGACGAAGAATTATGGCGTCTGTTGAACGATATCGTTGACGATTACGGCGAGTTTGACGGCTTTTTAGTGAGGCAACTTGTAGAAATGGATCGAGTAAGGGTTGAATGTGACCTAGATAACAGCCTCAACAGACTTCAAAGCTCTCAAAGCCAAAATAGATGATCTGACACCAAATATTATTGCAAAAGTGGATGCTGTCAATCGAATGGCTACAGTATAGAAATCATAGAGAAACTGTTGTAGGCTACACTGTTTGCAAAGCCCATATTTGCAATGGATATTGTTTTGCTCAGTATTATGACACATAGCAGTAGTACTAGTATACTGAATATTCAGTTCTCTGGTTCCAAAATGGGAGGCTTTTTGATTTGATTTATTTTTTTCTCTCCAATTTTTGGGGGCACATTTTGCCGTCAAATGTGACATTTAAAAAAAAGAAAGAAAACAGTACCATGAATTTGAAATTAGTGTTTCTTTGTTAATTTTTCAAGGCATCAAGAACACAATAGAAATAATTCAATGGATTAACAGACTGAAATTATATCTATAATTTTTTTTAAAAATTACCTAGTGTAGTGAATTGCGCAGGTTATTTCCCTCGACATGGGATTTCATAGCAAGGTTAGCGGCAGGCGGGTTGGAGATGAGTTAAACACCATGCACATTTGAACTTGAAGATGTCATTATCATTACGAAGCCTTCGGCTATGTACACATATAAGCACATCTTCCGTACACAAACTCATCCGCAATAACAACAAATCTGGAAGTAAGAAATATGAACATGCACGAGGCGACCCATCCGTATATCCCATTCGCTTATTTATTTCTTTTACTTTATTTGTGGATTGCAGATGGGTTTCTGTGCGGAAGTTGTGCGTATATGTGCACACAGCCTAATGCTTGTGTACATTGAACACGAATGCTAATAATATGTAAACCTTCTATGTCACATTTTCTTTCTTTCATATCTCCGTAAATCGTTTAGTATCAGAGCTATTCCCTTATTATTTCTTTGTCATACAAATGATACAAAACGTCATACAGACATGCATACAAAACACACAAAAACCATACTCACACACATAAATTTCACAGAGCACAGTCTACCTGTGGACTTAACATGGTTTCTGAATACGTAGAGATTGTTGCTTATTTACGCATTAGAACTCTCAATTCACCCCCTAGAATCTCAACCCCTACTTGAGATTTTAAAGGGTAAATCTCACGCAGGGCTTGAGATGATGCATTAAAATGATGATTTGTGCGTTAACACAAGCTTTAAATTTCAGGGAGCTAATGAAATTGCTCATATTTCAACCTCTGCTAGGTCTATCTGGGCTACTGCCACAAGCTAGTCACTAGCTTAGATATAAAAGATCCTACAAGATCGTACAGTAAGCCCTATTTGTTGAAAACTCATTGCTTATTGGCATACCTTTTCTCATGTGTGTATATGTGTGCAAGTGGACGCATGTGTGTATATATGGTGTGCTCGCATATTGTGTGCATGTGAGCACGCATGTATATGCATGGGTGTGTATATATGTATGCACACGAGTGGGAAGTGTGATGGAGAGCGTGGGATGTGGGGTGGAGATTTGCCCATGTTTATGTCTTGACCCTATAAAAAACTGAAACAGACTGCAACGTCACTGGAACATACAACAAACAAACAAGCACACAGCAAGTGTGAAGTGACGTTATTTTATTCACGAGACACAACAAAACAACTGTATTCACAAAACACACAACAAAACAACTGTCTCGTGAAAAAAATATTGAACCTATAAAATTTTAAACAGAGGGTGAAAGTACCCTTCAAAACCTTGACTGCCAGAGAAAATTAAAGAAAAAACCATTGGGCAAATCATGCCACGAAAAAGACAACTGATAGAGCCAATCTGGCAAAATGGTCTGGGGATATTAATCTCTTGACTGTGTTAGAGCAAAAGCCAACACATCAGGGTTATTCCTCTTCATCTGATGACGTCATCAGTGATGTAATCAGGTCAGTACGTAATACGTCGGTGGCAGTCAAGGGATCAAAACTGTAAACAGGGAGTGAGCGTACCCTCTAAGAGCAGACCTGCCAACCCCCTAACAGACCAAAGAGGATTATTTGTAGCAGCAAAGAGGAATTTTCGGGAGCTGCGAGGAATTTTGACGCGGCATCTTACCTTTTGCGCGCAAACATAATTTGAAACAAGCAATTTTTATCCTTGTGAACTTGTCTTGTATAAAACAAGTCTTATTCTGGAAATGTCACAACTATTCCTAACAGAATAGAAGCCTTTGGTTTGTAAATGTTCCTGTGTTCTATTTATTTGGGCACACCAAGACAGTTGGTGCCATAGATGACTTAAATAATAAGACTTGGAAGGAAAATAATGTATCAATTCAAGTTCATCTTTGTTCTCCTTTCCTTCCTTTGGCTTGAAAAAGTCGGTGACGGTGGAAAACGAAGTCTGGGAGTTTGAAGTTTCGATATGACACTGAGAGGCAATGTGGTATTCGATGTCTTGACACCCTCCATAGGAGACTTTTAAGTGTAGTGAGCACATCGTACATCAAGCACAATGCACACTTTCTTGATCTCTGAATGCACAGATCATTTTCCATGTAATCTTGGGCAGAAATATTGGTCTATTCTCTTTCTTTTCTCCACAGTCTCACACACATCGATGTGTCGATCGCCATCTTGACGGAAGTGCGCGAACAGAAACTGGAAAGTCGGTTATACGCACAGCAGCTGTGCTGCTCTGTATATAAGACGATGGATTTGTGTGATCAAAACAAAGTTTTGAATGCAGAATTTTATGGACTCGAGCAGAAGGGCGGAAGTAATGTAGTCTGAGCAGAAGAAATTCCGCTCAAAGCGGAAAGGTTGGCAGGTCTGTAAGAGTAACAGAGGAAGAAATCAGAAACCCTGATTTAACCCACCTTTCGTTTCTCCTCCTCGAGCTGTTGGATTTTGGAGAAGTAGCGCTCAATCTTGTGACCGGTGGTCGTCTGGCGTGTCTCTAGGGTATTCTTGTCCATTTCCAGAGCACAAACACGGCGATGCAGCTATGATTTAATGAAAGGCATGCATACACAAGAATATTATCACTGATATTATTGTGCATATCATATATCAACAAAATGAACAATCATCTATATTATATTCACAGAATTAAAAAAAAAAAAGCTGAGCAGATTGCAAGTTTTTAGTCACCCCCCACCCCCACACAAACGAAAGAAAACAAATGTGTACCATATTTTACAGACTATAAGACAACACTTTTTCCTAGACTGAGCCCCCTGCGCCTTATAATGTGACTGATAATATAGCAAGAAAATACAATAACAAAATCTGAATCTTGTGTAACATTTGGGCCTTTTGGCCTTATAATCAGGTGCACCTTGTAGTCAGTAAAATGAAATCGCTAGGTATATATAAGATTCAAATATTGTACATTTCAGCTGGCTAATTTAACCCTTTCACCGCCAAAGTCGCATTTTAGCACCACAGTGATTTAACACCTATGTCAGTAAAAGGTGCCTGCATCAAATTGGGGTCTATTATCCAAAGACCCTATTGTCTTAGTTTTGGGAAGTAAGGATAGACCTTATTTTATATATGTCACAGAAGAATCCCCAATACTGCAGATGGATTTTGTTCTCTACCCAGGTAAATTTAATGGAAATATTGGGCTGAAATATGGCTGGCGGTGAAAGGGTTAATACATTGACCCCAAAAATTGTTTCAGGAAAAAAATACTTATACATGTAGAGTCACGTGTGCATTGTTATAATTTTGACACTCTGGGTTCTCTACAACTAAATGCGAACACTGCACGCACCTGATCTCTCTCATCTTTCTCAGAGTCCAGCAGGTCTTGCAAGTACTGCAGCTGATCGCACAGGTCTCTGTTGGTCTCCTCCAGGTTCTTCAGATCGTCAGTCAGAATGTCCACCTGGTGCTGCATGTCTGTCTGAAAATCACACACAAATGTCCTGGCGAAAATATCAAATATCTGTGCTTTTTCTAGCCACAAATGTCCTGGTCAAAACATCAAATATCTGTGCTTCTTCTAGCCACAAATGTCCTGGTAAAAATATTAAATATCTGTGCTTTTTCTAGCCACAAATGCACTGGTAAAAATATCAAATAGCTGTGCTTTTTCTGGCCACATATGTCCTGGTGAAAATATCGAATATATTTTTTTTCTAGCCACAAAGGTCCTGGAATAAATATCAAATATATGTGCTTCTTCTAGCCACAAATGTCCTGGCAAAAATATCAAATATGTTTTTTCTAGCCACAAATGTCCTGGAATAAATAACAAATATCTGTGCTTCTTCTAGCCACAAATGTCCTGGCAAAAATATCAAATGTTTTTTCTAGCCACAAATGTCCTGGTGAAAACATCAAATATCTGTGCTTCTTCAAGCCACAAATGTCCTGGAATAAATATCAAATATCTGTGCTTCCAGCCACAAATGTCCTGGAATAAACATTAAATATCTGTGCTTTTTCTATAGATAAATGTCCTAGAATAAATATCAAATACCTGTGCTTTTTCTAGCCACAAATGTCCTGGTGAAAACATCAAATATCTGTGCTTCTTCTAGCCACAAATGTCCTAGAAAAAACATCAAATATATGTTTCTTCTAGCCACAAACGTCCTGGTAAAAACATCAAATATCTGTGCTTTTTCTAGCAACAAATGTCCTGGAATATACATCAAATATCTGTGCTTTTTCTAGCCACAAATGTCCTGGAATAAACATCAAATATATGTGCTTCTTCTAGCCACAAATGTCCTGGTGAAAACATCAAATATCTGCGCCTTTTCTTTGACTCCCAAACTAGAGGGCACTTTGCAAAGGCTCTTAGCTCTTCAGCCAACCAGGATGGGTTGACCATTGTGGACAATTCTCAATGCCAGTTGTCCTCAGATCCTTTTGGCAGAGAGTGGGGATGTACCATGAGCAAGACACATCCGTTTTAACTAAATTCTAGCCCAGAATAGCAGCTACCCCCTCTGCTATCTGGCAGTCATTGTCAGACACGACAGACTGGCATACACACTATAAGATAGTTGAGAATGAGGCAATAAAAATAGTCAAAATGCATTGTCTAGCAGTGATGTCCCAAGGCTCAGTTCATAGAACCTAGTCTTGTTAAAACCGAAAATGTCCTATTGTGTTCCTCTTTGTCAGGACAAATGTCCTGTTAAAATTTAACATTGGCAGACTCTGTCCTATTGATTTCTACAAAAGCTAGGATATTTTGTCCCATTTTCTTGTTTCAGGACAGTTTGTCCAGTCACGTTTTCATCCTCGATGCATCACTGGTCTAGAGTACAGCTAACAAAAATGTGATGGTGCATGGGAAAAACCTACATAAGTCGCTCACAATGTTTTGAGCAAAAGCCAAAAATAGTCAACAACCCCCAAAATATAAATTTTCTGTTTAGGGTAGGGCATATTTATGTCTATGTTTATGTATTCTACCAGTATCCACAACATGAAAGACAATTTTGAATGATTTCTTTGTTTATTTGATTGTTTTCTAAATCAAGTCAATAGAAACAAAGACTGAAAGAGGCAACATTTTGTGTCTTCTATGCCCAATTTCTGCAAATGTTCTAAAAACTTCTATTTCGAATGCCAAACTTCAAATAATTATAAAATAAAAACTAGACAAGATAACTCAATTCGGGTTTCTGTATATTAACAAGGAATCTTTGCCCCACCATGAATAATTAAAATATCAATTTATGTCAAAATTCCATTATGTCTGTTTTTCCCGTCACAAATGAGCAGTTTTCTATGGTCAAACCATAGTCTAGACAGGACTGCATCCAGGCCCCTCGCTTTCTCTCAGTGCCTACCTGTTTGGCGGCATGCTGTGCATTGGTCACCACGGCTGCCATGCCTTGGCGCCTACTCCTGGCCTGACTCATCGACTCCAGCTTCAGGGACTGCTTCCGCATGTGTTCGTACTTGGCTGCAACAGTCCGCAAACCCCTATGTTTCAGAAATATAGTTTTCAATCCCTTCATGGGGATACCAGGGGTTGGGGTGAAGGAGGGTGTCTTTCAGTATGAATATAGTGCCCCCTTCTTCTAGAAGTCATGTGCTGGCAATTTCCTTTAATTACCCCCACCCCACGCCCGTGCCTTCTGGAAGTTTTCTGCTAGCAAAAGTCCTCTAACATATTACTCTCTCGACTCTTCCTCTTCCATTACTTACCGTCATCTACCAGTACTATTTTCCTTGGCTCATTGGCCAGGGAACACAGGAATGTTTTTTTCAAAAGTCGCCAGAAGGAGGCTTAGGTTCTCATAAACTCCACTAAAGTGACTCAGTAGCAGTGCAGTCTCCTCTGGTGGTTGCCTCTTGGTCGCCTAACATTGATCGCTACCTAAGGACTGCTGGTTTGGGGGACTCTGACAAGCCACGGTGTGACTGTGAGTTGGGACTTGAAATAAGTGACCACTGGAACTGATGACATGCTTTGGATTATAATTTTGACTGAATTACAGACAATTCTATTTATATGACAAAAACTAAGATTATCTCTGAAACAACTTTTACAGTCATGGGTGAAAGTGAAAATTTCTCTCATTCCAAACATGACACATATCAATGGACTCTGAATCTCCCCATTCCTGAGCAACATTAACTCTATTCCTTGGCCGCATATTTCTAGTGTGCCTGCATGTTTGTGTATTTAAGGGTGTAGGAATGTTAGTTTCCAATATTTAGCCGATGAGGTTTAACCGAGGCGTGGTTACCGCCACACCTATCTGCATTGTTAAAAAATCGGGACTTTACTGGAGTTTCCTGGGCATTGCAATATTGTTCCCACCATCTTTGTATTTACAAATGTCCCATATGTGTCTATAAAACACCATTTTGCATCATTCAGTTACCAATATTTATCATCATATTTCTGTTTCCTGTCAATGCCAGCAGACATTTTATTTTAATTTTGTAAGACCGATGTTCAGCATGACAATATGGCCGTTTCTGAAGACTCTTCCTATCAGCTTTTTCAATTCTTGCTTTTAGGAGCAGTCCTGAGCTACTTTCATCCATGTGCAATGTACTTAGGAAGCTTATGCTTTATTACTTAGAAAGAATACAAATGAATGCAGCATAAGTATCGTACCAAGACAAAATTGATGTGACAATCGGCACTTTC
>CM065680.1:13730662-13781519 GCA_017654935.2 Phymorhynchus buccinoides | reverse complement strand
ACGGGCTTTCCGCCATCTTTCTACAGGGAGCGACTCCGCTTTCAGGCCCTTGACCGTGGTTGTTTCCCTTTCTCGAAGTCTATGCAGACGACAACAACGGTCGTAAAACCACAAAATGGCGGATCGTAAGTCGCGTTTAGAGTAAGAAGTCGTTTAAGAGAGGTGTCGTTTACATAGTACAATCTCCGTGCCAACAAATCCGGTCCTCAAATGAGAAGGTGGTCCGCTTAACAGAGGATCGTAAAAGAGGGTTTGTCTGTTTCATAATTTTTACTGATTATAAGGCGATGGATTTTGTTCGCAGTTGTTGGGGTTTTGGGCGTCTATAAATATGACTACTAATAGAGTATAGAAAGTATCATAACATCTCCATTTGTGTAAAATTTGGGGGTTCCGCCTTATAGTCAGAAACATGTTAAGTGCTTTTTTTTCTCTTTTTTTTTGATCACACACTAATTCTAAAGCTAAACAAAAGTTTTCAATACCACGTATGCTTTGAGGGCAGGATGAAGAAAAAGCTTTGTCAGCTTATTCTTACCCTCAATAAAGATGATTTTGACTTGACTTGACTTGACTGAAATAATACAAACCTAAGTTCTGAGAGTGTTTTTCCAAAAATATGAGAATGGTGTGCCTTAAACTGAAGGTACCAAATGAAAAAAGATAAGAAAGAACAACCGGTAAAACAATATAAAACTATTCCCAAATATTGTTCAACTATATCAAAAAATATGCTTGTCATAAAAAAAATCAATCCCACAACAGTACATTATCTGGCTTCTACTGAAATAACAGAAATAATCATCAGAAAATGGAGAGAATTATGTCAATTTTTATTATTACCGATTCAGTGTCTTTAATCCCTTTCTTACAGCCCGGGGTCTACTACAGGTAATCATGATGTCATGGATGATGTTATAACTATATTTTTTTAATGGCACAGGCCTGGAATGCAACTGATTGTTCTAGAACATAACTTATGTTAGGAGGGACCGATCTCCAAACCATATCCCAGATGACTCTCACAGTCTCTATTATATTTTATAATTGAAAAAAAAAGATAATCACTCAATTCACGTCGGCAGTGAAGGGGTTAAAATTGCGTTGTCGTTAACCAAAATCAACACCTGTTAGGAGTAATGTTTACATGGTTTGTCATTGGGTTTACTTAGATTCCTGGCATTGGGGACAATGGGGTGGAAGTGATCTCTCCAAGTTATAGTTCTTTGCATTCCCTCTAGTGTTTCTCCAGAGTTATTGTTCTTTGTTGTTTCCCTAGAGTATTCCCTTATAGTTCTTTTGCATTCCCCTAGTGTTTCTCTCAGAGAGACTGTTCTTTGTGTTTCACTTATAGTATAGCCAGAGTTTTTGTTCATTGTGTTTTACCAGAGTATTCAAGAAGTTATAGAGTTCTTTGTATTTCCCTGGTGTTTCTCCATAGTTATAGTTCTTTTGTATTTCCCTGGTGTTTCTCCAGAGTTATAGTTCTTTGTAATTGTCCCTGGTGTTTCGCCAGAGTTATTGTTCTTTGTGTTTCCCTATAGTATAGTCAGTTTTTGTTCATTGTGTTTCCGCAGAGTATGTCAATAGTTTACAGTTCTTTGTATTTTCCCTAAGGAGGGGGGGGGGGGGGGGGGGGGGGGTGGGGGGGGGGTTTCTCCAGAGTTTATGGTTCTTTGTATTTCCCTATTTGTTTTTCTCCAGAGTTTACTGTTCTTTTGTGTTTCCCTTAGTAATATCCAGAGTTTTGTCTTGTGTTTCCCTATAGTATGTCCAGAGTTTACAGTTCGTTGTATTTCCCCTATGTAAATCTCCAGAAATATGTTTTATGAAGTCGTAATGAGGCACCATGGAGCGCCATATGTTTAGGTACCTGGGGTTGGGAATTATAACGTGTGACACTAACTTTGAATCTTCGTGTGTGTCATTTCAATTTAACATTTTAATAGTGAGATCATTTCTTGAAGGCGAATCGAAGTAATACTATGTACGGTGCATAGCGATGAGGTTTACCGAGGCGTTGGTTTACGCTACACCATCTGTAATTCATAAAAATCGGGACTTACTGGTTTTGTACTGCCTCCGGGCTTGCTCCCGTATTGTTCCACCATATTTGTATTACAAATGTACATATGTGTCTGATTCAGACCAAGAGGACGTAAAACACTATTTTCCGCCGATCATTTCTTGAAGGAGATTTTGAGTATTATTTCATGTGAATTTCGTGCAATAGATCAGGAACTCGTTAAGCAGGTTGGTAAAGAACGGACATGAGTTCCGCTAAGTACGACCGGGTATTCAACGGACGATCACTATGAGCTAGGCCCGCTCTTTCTCACTCTTCTGGTTTTCTCTGCTTTGAAAAGCAAAATCGGAAAAATCCATACATTTGCCGTGCCGTATGTGAAGAGCCGCAGTGGGTCAAAGTTGAGACAAAGTTGGCGGCTTATAACCCGAATTAATGTCGTCAGATCCCATTCACCATGAATTCAGTTCATAGTTTAGGCTGTGGCAATTTGAACATATGTTTACTCACTCTCTCTCTCACGTTATTACTCTACATACCGTGGCAGTACCATAGCCGATGAGGTTTAACAGAGGCGTGGTTACTGCTACACATAATTATCTGTATTGTTTAAAAATTCGGGACTTTCCTGGTGTTTGCACTGCCTCCGGGCATTGCATCCAGGATCGTTCCCACCATCTTTATTTATATCTACTAATGTCCCATATTGTCTGTTTTCTCGACAAGAGGCGTAAAACACCTTTTTTCATTCATTTCTCTCTCACACATAAAAAAAAGAAAAAGATTTTGATCGTAACAATCATAAATTAATTCTATTATTGATAACAAATTCGGGACTTTCCTTGTGTTGCACTACCTCCCGGCGCATTGCCTCCAGGATCGTTCCAACCACCATCTTTATTACCTACTAATGTTCCCATATGTGTCTGTTTCCGACCGGAGGACGTTTCATATCAAATGTCCATCCATCTTTGCAAGAAAAAGAACAAGAAAAAAAAGGAAAGGAAAAGGAAAGAAAACAAAATCTGTTGAAATACAGTTGAAAAACTTTGCTAATAAAACATAAAAAAAAAAAAAGACAATACAATGCAATTTCTCCGCACCAAAAAAACGCAGGATTGTTTTTCGAAAAAAAAAGAATAAAAGTTTGAGGGTATTATAATGCACAGTCATGTTAGAAAAGCAGTCTTATTCCGTTTGAGAAATCTAACAACAAAAATGAAAATAAAAATAAATCAAGCTATAACAACAAGGAAAAGAAATAATCAAAGCTATAAAAGCAAAACATCACATCATGCAATGAAATTATACAAAAGAGGCACACAGTTTAAG
This sequence comes from Phymorhynchus buccinoides, assembly GCA_017654935.2. NCBI lineage: Eukaryota > Metazoa > Mollusca > Gastropoda > Neogastropoda > Raphitomidae > Phymorhynchus > Phymorhynchus buccinoides. The sequence goes on along the minus strand of CM065680.1, from coordinate 13,778,161 downwards.
AACACAGATGTTTTTAAGAGACAACAATGAACAAGGTTACAACATATGAAATTAACATTTCTTGCTTCAACAAATCTCCTCTCATCTACTTTTCAACAGGATTCATTGTAAAGCACTTGAAGCTTTAAGTATAAGTGCTCTATAAATTGTCTTAATACATATATAAATAAATTTCAATTCTCCAACATTGTCTACTGATTATCAAAGCATAGTTGTGTGCTAGGATATCCCTGCAATATTTTCATGATTATTTGATATTCATTGTCTACTCCAAAGTCTGCCGTTGGTCCTCAGCTATATCTAAGCTATGGCAAGGCCAGTATTTCTAGATTGTTAATCAAATCGTAAAGACATTGTGCCTTTGAAGGCGATAGTTTTTTAGAGTACAAAATTGTAGCATGGTTCCTAAAACCTAAAATACTACTACCAAGTGACAATAAAAAGAATGGACTGAACATATTATAAAATTATTAATGCATTGCAATAAACAGGTTATAGATTACTTCCACAAACAAAAATGTATATTATTCAAAAATAAATCTCTAATATTAACTACAATATATATCATGTTTTAGAATGTTATATCATAAGGGAAATACAGTAAAAATAGCTTGAGTCAAAATTGAAGGGACTGAAATTTTATTTTGAGATATCCAATATTTTGAGTTAAAAAGACTTTTCAACATGGAGATTATTATACTGGGAAATATATGTGAGTTGTTTACTGTTTTTGAGTTATCCATTTTTGAGATGAATAAACAGGTTATAAATTACTTCCACAAACAAAAATGTATATTATTTAAAAACAAATCTTGAATATTAACTACAATATATATCATGCATTAGAATGCTATATCATAAGGGAAATATTAAGAAGTACAGAAGACTAAGGAGACAAAGCATTATTCATTAGCTTTTAACTGAGATCTATTAAGTACATATCACATGTAAAGCATGCTACACGAGAAACAGCAGAATGCACAGAAAAAGAACTCACACAAGAAGAAGAGGGTGGGGATGAGTTATATGTGGACAGAACACAATACTAACAGTAACACAGAGTACTAACCGGCAAAGGAGAAATAACAAAAGGTATACCTAGTCTATGCTTGACACACTGAACTGAAATAGAAAACATCATGATTCACATAATTTGGTAAACATTATCATCACCGTATCATCACACATACAAAACGGGATCTTATTTTGACAACGGCTAAGTAACTCTATGATGAAACTGTTTAATAAACTAAAAGCGTTTTATCACTTTCTCATGGAATCAAGTTTCAAGACACGGTTGCGGCAGTAATATCCTTATCATATTATTTATATCTTTAAAAAAAGGGACACTTTCTGAAAATGCATAAAGCATCCCTCCATAAAAATACCAAAGAAAATAGAGACAATGTCCACAAAACATGCTACCATGATCAAGAACTATTTTGCTTTAGTAATAAAACTATAACTACCTTGGAACTAATTATAAAAAGAATATGCTCTGCCCTCCTCCCCACACCCCTACCCCACCCAACAACCACAATACATTTACTGAGTTAAATCAAGAACAACCACCATGTTTGATATTTTCCAAACACCAGGTTCAAATTTACAATGTTTAAAGTTTATTATTTTAATTTCTCTATATGAACAAAAATTAAAGTTAAACTTTTCCTTCACCAGAAGAAAGCACACAACCCCCATCCGTTATATTAAATAAAGGTCAATCTAAAAACCATTACAAACAGCACAAGGCAACATTATAATTCAAAACGTAATCCATCACCTTGTATGAAAAACTTAAAAGTGCACAAAAGTCAATCATCTGTTAATGGCCGATTCATTGTGCACATGCATTCACACACACACACACATCGATGTGGGTGAAACAGGGACAAAATGAAAAGCAGGAAGGCCTGGGTTCTGGTGGGCCACCTTGGTGGGGTCAAGGGGCAGATTCCCAAAGCCCCCTAAGCTGATTTATTATTTTTACACTTGTACTAACAGAATCTGAGCATTTAGAGACAGCTTTGATCTTTCTTTTTTTCTTATTGTTATTTCCAGTGTAATCATTCATCAATAAAGTACAGTGGAACCTCCCTTATAAGACCTCCCATTATAATATAAGACTCCCTCCCACATAAGACCTACTTCTCTGAGACATTGCCCTTCTTTGTAAGTATTAAAATTACCTCCCTTATAAGACCCCTCCCTTATTGGGGTCTGCAACGAACACCTTTTGCAAGAGTGAATGCCCTTGGTGGGTGGGGGAAGATGGTTCAGTACTGACCAAACAAGGGGGATAACTCTCGCCAATAACCCTATTTGATGCCACTAAATGGCTGCCTTTCGCAAGAGTGAATGCCCTTGTCAGTACTGACCAGCAAGGGCATCACTCTCACTGTCAAGGGCGTTAATAACCCTAGTTGCAGAGGCCTATAAGACCCCTCCCTTATAAGACCTCATTTTGGATTATTTTTTTGAAGGTCTTATAAGGGAGGTTCCACTGTATTGCAATTTCAGGATTTCCTGAAAAATAACAAAAACAAATTCAGAATTTCTTCTTTTCTTGATGTGTGGTTTCATCCATGCATCAACACACATACACACACACAAATGCGCAAGAGCGGACACACACACACACACACACACACACACAAACGTATGCAAACACACACACACATTTGGCCACCTGTCCACCCCAAAACAAAACGTCCCCTAAACCTGTTTGTTAAATAGAAATAATAACAAAAATCCTCCTACATACCTCTCGTATATCAACACTGATCTGTTGCTTCAACCCACGCCTCTGTTTTCGATCCTTGAAGAACACAAACAAAACACTTTTCATGCAGCGCAATTTCCCCCTGAGGGGATACCAGGGGGTCTTTCGTATAATAGTTCCCCCACGTTCTGGAAGTTCTGTGCTTGTAAGAATAAAAAATAGATTGACTGCAGGATCCTTGCAAAAGTTATTATTTTCACACAATTCATCCATCAATCCAGGTTAAAGGCACAAAAATAGCCAGGAAAATGGTTGCATTTTTTAATTTCAACACACCTGTCTGTTAATTTTTTTAAAATTAATGAATTAAATCACAAACATAATTCAACATTTTGTAGAGAAAAGAAGGGTTCTTTGACACACCTCTTCTCCCAAAATGCAGTCCCCAAAGTTAATTCAGCTAACAGAACTGAAAGAGCCGTGGGCTTACTCAGTGCTACTAGGGTTAAAAAATAAAACAAAAAAACACCTAAATAATTAAGCTTTTTTTTTTACCCTATAAACCTACATAATTAAAAACAAATCCCTGCTACAAAAGATGCATCTCCAAAAACATCCAAGCATACTGAACATAACACTTGGAATTTGTATTGAAACTTGTAAACAAAAGAAGACTTACATGATAAGATATACAGCAGCTGAATGGAATCCAGACAATCAGACTGAACACCATCACACAGCCCACTATGTTGTTGCGGAAAAACTCCACTGAAAAAGAATAAACGGTAAAGATTAAATCACATCAAATGCAAAATAGCAAACAGCAAACTAAACAAAATGCAAAATAATAAAACAAGAAAGCTCAAATCAAACAAAATGCAAAATAATAAACAGGAAAGTTCAAATGAAATCAATGTGTGTGTGTGGGTGTGTATGTGTGTGTATTGGCAAATATTTGTAGATGTGTTGTTCTTGTGATTTGGGCACCGCTGCCATGTTTAAACTGTTGTTGACTTGAGAAAGATTAATAAATCGAAAATTTGTATCTTATAAGGTGAACCCTGGGTGTTGTGGAGTTTTGATCTAATCAAATCAAATGCATAGTAGAGAAAATTGTTGACTGCTGGATCAGGACAACAAACATTGACCTTGATATGGGGGACTGTTGATCCTTGTTAGAACTAGCTCTCCTACCAAGGATCAACAGTCCCCCCTATCAAGGTCAGCAAATGCATAGTGCTTGGACTCAAAGTTACTGGAGTCTGCCAAACACAAATGCCAGCAACAGTAACAGTGCCTATGACTTATTTTTAATATGATCATCTTTGTGACTCCCATCTTTCTTTCTGTCTCAGTGTCTGTCTTTCTTTCAAACATACACACACACATGCTCTTACTGACCATGGGCCCTGAAGAGAAGACATGAACATACACATATGCACACACACACACATACAAACACACACAGAGGGATTTTTAAATGCCAAACATAAGAGAATGCATAACAAATTACAGTACAGTGGAACGGAACCTCCCCTTATAAGACCTTCAAAAATCATCCAAAATGAGGTCTTATAAGGGAGGGGGGTCTTATAAGGGAGGGGGTCTTATAAGGGAGGTAATTTTGATACTTACAAAGAAGGGCAATGTCTCCGAGAAGTAGGTCTTATGTGGGAGGGAGTCTTATAATGGGAGGTTCCACTGTATATCCAATCAAGGGGTATTTCCCAGAAGATACCATCAGCCTTCTTCACTCCTATTGTTATACCTTATGGCATATACCCCTCGACCCTCCGAAGTCGGAGTGTGGCTGCCCACGTGGCGGGGTGATCAAAAACGGTCACACACGTAATGTTCTCATCCCTAGCTGGTGCATTTGTACCATAGTGTTCAAGTGCTTCGGCTGTTGGGATGATCCCTGGAGTCTTTAAGCCAGGGAATGACAACAACATATTGTCGGTGAAATTCAAAAACCCTGAATCTCGATTTTTTAGTTAGATACATAGTCAGCTCTCTATTTTTTCCCGCCACCTTCCACCAAAAGCTCCTATCTCTAATGACTTTCTATCTGGGGTAAATGAGGTTGTGAAAATAGAAGAAAAACTCGTAAGTCCCAAATTCAGATCTACTTAAGGACAAAAAATCTCGTATTTTCGTTCTTTTCAAGTAAAAAAATAAATAATTTTAAAGTAATTTTAACGAAATGCAGGACTAAACTCGCAATGTCTTGAACAACATATTCATCACAGTTAATCAATTGTGGTCAATGCGGTTAATTTGTAAAAGGTTTTTTCTTTTTTCTCAAAACTACCAAAATTTAGATACGAGGTTTTTGAATTTCACTGACGATATGCCCCATGAAATACAACACCGAGCATGTTGATTACTTCACTTACCGATTTGACTGACAGTCAGAGAATCCAGCACCGCAAACAGCCTCTGTACCAGAGATATTTCACTCTTCTTGCACACACCCTACAACACAGAAACAGATGATGGCGCAATGATGAAGCATGCAATGGAGGAAAAGCATTTTTCTCTGAAAAGATTTTAGGGTTTCAGGAGATGTCTCTTGGTGTAATCAATGGATTAAAAAACTTCCAGGACAGAACAACCAAGTTCAAAACGCCCCAAATCGCTTGTGGTCTATTTTTTTTTGGTCATGAATTTAATAAAAACTTAAGTTCAGTTTCTGGTCAAATAAAAAAAACTGAAATTAGTGTAAAACTGAAAGAGTTGCACCCATGAATCTGATGTAGTTATACATAGCTTTGACATCAATCAATCAATCAATCAAAACATCTTTATTATCTCTAAAAAGAGAAATTGCGTCCAGGTGCCACGATTATAACATAGACATTAACATTAAACATGCAATAAAATACATTGAACGGTTATAATATCGCTAAGAAGATTAAAGGTAATAGAGCACACATGCATTAACCCTTTCACCGCCAGCCATATTTCAGCCAACATTTTCCATTAAATTTACCTGGGTAGAGAATAAAATCCATCTGCACTATTGGGGATTCTTCTGTGACATATTTAAAATAATGTCTATCCTTACTTCCCAAAACTAAGTCATTGTTGTTATAGTACATGACACCCATGTTATCTTTTTGAGCAACACGGATTACTGGACTTTCATCTAACAACTTACATTTACACAATAGCCCACGACGCAGGGTCGGCTGTTGGGTAAAGGATGCTCATCGTCATAAGGTTTGCACTCCAAGCTTGGACTGTCACGACAGCAACGCTGACATGACTGCGACACTGCCATTCACACATAAACACATCATCATGCTATGTACAACATCCACTATTACATCAATACTTTTGGTATACTTTATTTATGATAACATGCAAGTTCTGTCACTTGTTCTTTGCTACAATATCATTTAACATCAAATTAAACCTCAATAACCATACTGATTTTGTCACTGTATATGAAGTTTTCAAATCTTCTTCTTTCCTACTGCATCCACTATCAGCATTTTGATGAGTTCTGAAAAGCTAAGCTGGAATTTGAGCGCGTATGTGTGTGTGCATGCATGCGTGCGTGCTGGGAGATCTACAAAAAGTAGGTCAGCTTGAGGTCTATGAAGGGGCATGGTGAATGCGGGAGCGGGGCCAAGGGGGGGGGGGGGGGGGGGGGGGGGGGGGGGGGGGGGGGGGGGGGGGGGGTGTGTGAGAACATGCCTTTTGCGTGGAAAACGCTATTTGTAATGGTTTGGATTCTAGGGGAGTGTGAAAGGTGGGAGGGGGGATGACGTAAATGTAGTTATTGTTATTTCATTTTGGGTTGTTCCTTATGATCAGTGCGTTGTTTTGTTGTTGTTTCTGCTCAGATTTTTAACTTTTTTGTGAAGCGCTTAGAGCCCCGTAAGGAGAATAAGCGCTATATAAGTTGTCATTATTATTATAGTGGAGATACCTTATCGAGGGTACATCCCCAAGAACATGAGGGCATTAGGCCAGCTGTCTTTGTAAGAACATGATTAAGTACATGCTCTAACATACCCATCAAGATGTGTTTGTTCAATGAAGTATATTATGATGAGTATGTACGTAGGCTAGTCTGTCATTTCTGACTGACTGCCAGATAGCAGAGGGGGCAGCTGCTATCATGGATGGATTGGCTAGAATTTGTTTAAAAGTGCTGATGCCTCGCCCAGGATACACCCCAATTCTTTCAGCAAAAACAATTTGAGGAAAGCTAGCATTGAGGAAAGTCCCCAAAGGCCAACTAATCCCTTTTTCTGCAGCACTAAAAGTCAATGTATTATTTTAACCAAACTTTAATGGACCAATCAACAGCAAGAAATGTATTCACCCCATGCTAGTCACGTGATAGTTCGCCAAGACATACTTTGGGAGTGGCCACAAAACGTTTTTGGCACACGTCAGCAATAGAGTGTTTCTTAGTACTGTTTTGGCTGATTTGCGCTCACGCTACGTAACGTTAGCGCTTGTGAAACGGCCCCCAGATGGCAGGGCAGTAAAACATCATCAGATACTCACATTGATCACAGGCGCAGGACACTTTGCCCCTGGCCTCGCAGAATGGTAGACACACACCCTGACCATCGCACTGCCCTCTGAAAACAGTCAACTTCACGAATCGTATTCCACTTCCACTACTACATTCATACTTCATTTCAAAGACTATCAGGCAATACTTTTTTTTTCCCAGACAGAGATCCCTGTGCCTTATAATGTGACTAATATCATAGGAAACTAAAATCTCAAAATCTGAATATTGGGTAAACTTTTGAGGGGAGGCAACTTACAAATACAATACAGTGCGCCTAATACATGCAGTCCATAACACACTGTACATAAATTGTGCATCTCAGACAGGAAACTTCTTCAATCCTAGAATTTTTTTAAATCAGAGATCAGATTCCCACAGAACCAAAAAGGAGTAAAAAAGAAAAGGCGGGGGTCAGCGAGCCCCCATAGTCTTGCAGTGGGGTTCAGGGGCCAGGACCCTGAAGCTGAAGGATGTTTGCTTCTTAACCTGTTCAAATCGGCCCCTGGGACAGCAAAGTTAGCAAAATCTGAAGTTCCTTTATCGCCCCCCCCCCCCCCGCCCCCCCCCCCCCCCCCCCCCTAATTTTCTCAATGGGTTTATTGAAAAAGTAACATCACTTTACAACATTTTGAAAATCTTTAAAACAAATAACTAGAAACAGTTCAAAATGAAAATAATGTTGTATTAATGAAACACAAGTGAAATGTTTACAAATAAACTGTTCCCTGTAAGCACTTTATCATTTATTTATCTGGCACCAGAATGCCCTCAGACCAAGCCCTGCTTCACTCACAGGTCCAAGCAAGGAGCACCCCGTGGTTTGTGCGGCGGAGTGGGACAGTCCAGACTGGAACCACTGCACTCAGTCAAGGAACCTTGCTTACAACTTGAAAACTAAAAGCTTTTAAGATTTTTCTTGGTCAATAATTCACCAAACACCCCCTTTGAGAGCACGAATTTTCGACTTATGTCTTCGACCTGGTGCTGTAGAAGTGTAAACAAGACTGAATTGCAAAGCAACAACAAAAAAAGCTTTTAAGATTTTAACAGTAAATCGCCACCCAGAAATCAAATTATCGTAAACTCAAAATTGGTCATCTTCAATGTGTTGGACTTACCAGTTGATCAAGGCAAGATGCATTATTTGACAAAGCTGTGAAAAAATAATTTGCAAAGATAAAACATCGACAATGCCACATAAACAAAAATGACGTAATTTGACCCTAAATATTGATTCTTTTTCTACTCATGTGAAATATCGTATTGTGACTTACGACAATATTTTCCACACGGTGAAATAATAGGAGTCATTTTCGAAGTACAAGTACACAGACACGGCTGCTTGTGTTCATGTATTTAGATACAATAGTCTTATTTTGAAGGTTCCCCCTCCGTGGGGATACCAGGGGGTCTTTCCACACAAATAGTTCCCCCACCTTCTGGAAGTTATGTGCTTGTAACTTCTTCTAATCTGTCTCTCTCTTTGACTCTGCCTTTTTCCTTGCTTTGTGTCATCTACTATCTTTCTGACTTTTGGCCCATTCTCCTGCCTTTTTTCCAAAAGAAAATCTACAAAATAGTTTTCTCCTTTGAGCTCCTCCGAAATCAGAATGTGTCAGCTGAATGCAGTGGGAACACCAGTGAAAACTGGAAAACGGACACATACGTACCCATTGTGGCCTTATGGCATTGCCCTGGAATGCAGCAGAAGAAGAAGAATGTTCAAATACAATACAGACATTGCTGATCATGTTCATTTCCTTAAAAACAAACATCTCATGATCTCGAGGATTAAAAAAAAGACAGAAAAAAAGACCATTAAATGTCCCGTACTTCTCAATGCCAGCGAGGGGAGTGACTAAATTATTCAGTATATCTATGTTTCGGCATTGGAAGGTGGTGTCCATTACTCTCTTTCAGCCACCTGTGAACTCCCCAAACCGAAGTACATGTTTGCACCAAGGTGGAGAGATGATCCATTGCATAGATGATCAATACATGTACTAAAGGCATTACTCGATAATAAAATAAAAGGGAGCAGCTACACACAAATAGAGATAAAATCTACACAAGTTAGGCAAGAAATGTTATAATTCCTGGTATGCATACAATTAACAAATGCGGTTATCACAATATACCCTTACATAATGTAGAAACTTTGTTTACATTTTACCTCCATCCGATAAATCTGTAAATAAATACTTACAATCATTACAGTCTACATTGAGCAAAGTGAACGTTTACATAACTTTAGTGGGCAAAGTCAATGAAAGTTTTGGAAGATAAGAATCACAAATTTCAGATAGGTGAGATTTTGTCAGTCAATAACAAAACCCACATTGCATAATCAATAACCTTAAGCACACTGCAGGCGCACTGTGTCGCCGAGCAGATACTCTCCCCTGCAACTGCAGGCGCACTGTGTCGCCCAGAGAGGGGTACTCAGAAACAACGCTTCGCAGACGTTTTCGTTACTAATAATGGAAACAACCTTACTTTCGCTTCAGAACGAGGCTCAGCTGTCGGGGTTTTTTTCCTGTTTGGCTGCCATATTTTTTCAGTTGAGTATTGAATTTTTCAAAGTTTTATTCAGTCAGAAAGTCAAGTTCCCTAACAAATATGGCGGATTTTTGTGTTAGCGAAGCTTTCTACTGGAAATTATCGTCGATTTTTGCTTAGATAATGCATTTCTAGGCTTTGTTAGGTCGGATTTCGATGGTGAAAGAGCCATAGATAGATCGTAGTGCATCAAAAGGGGGGGTAGACAGTGTAAGTGTGACTCGATGAAGAAGATCCAATATTGATTTGAGCCGTGACCATGATTCAGTGCCAATTTTAACTACTAGGTCGAATTTGGAGAAAATTTCACCTTTCATAATATTCTTAATATTTCCGTGAGTTATCAAAAGTGATCCTCGACATGACTTTAATAGTCAGTGGACAAACTTGGAAGCATTCTGCACTCATTCCGACAGTGCCAAAACAGTAAGTCAACATTTTCGCTTTGTTGTTTTTTGTTTTGTTTTTGTTCAACAACAAAACATGCACGGACAACAAAATGCTTAGTATCAACACTTTCCTCAATCATTTCTTTATTAGTATTCCAATAATCAAGTCTGCACACAGCACATAGAGAAAATTACAGCATTTCTAATCAAGTGGGTGTAGGCGTTTTTCGCTGCCTCAAAAAGAATGCAGTGGCAGAGTACGGAACGTCAGAAAAAATGCAGTGTGCTAAAGGTTAAGGTAGTTTTGAATCGGTGGATAGGACCAAAAAGAAACAGGCAGCAGAATAGTAAAAAAGCGGGATACGGAAGAGAAAAGGAGTAAGGTCAATGAACATAGGCATAAAACACTGTACATATCACGTACAGGCTTGATGACATCATCTCATGAAGGGGAATAACTCTGCGATATAACTTTTTGCTTTTAAACAGTCAGCAGGGTTATATCCCCTGGCCATTTTGCCAGATTGACTCGAACAGTTCTCTTTAACATTTCATAATTTCTAATGCTGGTTTTTTTTTGTTACATTTTCTTAGGCAGTCAAGGGGTTAAAAATGGTTTTGCTTCATTCTAAACTAAGTTAATAAACATTCATTACGCACAGATGATATCAATCAGTCATGTGCTTGGTGGTAATTATGAAGAGACTGTCATTGTAGAAAGGACTGTGTGATAGTCTTACATGTGAATTGTGAATTATACAGATTAGTTCACCAAGGATACGTGCAATAGGAAGCGTTGAAGCATGAGATCTCACTCTCTCCGAAGCAGGGGGTGTCCCAGGGTGCCATCTGGCAGTCCAGGCAGCACTCGTGATTCACTGGGCTGCTCACACAATCCGCAGTCACACCATTCCGTTACTATGCTGAGCATGAGTGGCTACAAATAAGACTGTCTAACATGTTATATGTAGGGATACTGGGGGGTCTTTTGCAAAAATAGTTCCATCTTCTGGAAGTTCTGTGCTTGTAACTTCCTCTAATCTGACACTCTTTGACTCTGCCTTTTCCCTTTGCTTTCTATCATCTACTATCTTTCTGTTTTATTGGCCCATTCTCTTGCCTTTAAATTTTTTTAAATTATCCAAATAATTTTTCTCCTTTGAACTCCTCAGAAATCGGAATGTGTTGGCTGTACGCTGCGGGGAGACCAGTGAAAACTAAAAACCAGACACATATGTACCTTATCCATTATGGCCATATGGCCTGGGAACTCAGAAGAAGAGGAAGAAGTTATAGAGTTTTGAAAGACCTCCTGGTATCCCCACAGGGAGAGACTCATGGAAGACAGTGTTGTCCACCCAAACATACAATATCATACAATGCAATACACAGTACATCATCTCTGCAAACTTGTGGCTAATCTCACCAGTGTAGACTGTGAGCCACATTACCAGTCCAGGCCAAACTTTCATCATCACAGAATGAAATAGTGAGGCCAAGAGAGGAGATGACGAAATTGAACAAAGGGTAATTACTCTCTTTTTCTAATTAACTCCCCTCCACCAAAGTTGATTACGATACCATTCACCTAGCAGTGCGTGGGTCAGAACCAAAGTGAGACAAGCAAAGCATCATTCTTAAAAAAGAATGTGCCAAGCTCGCCTTTATGACCCTCACCCACACAGTACACATCAACAATGGTGGAGAGGACAACATACAAACACATTTTCGATCACCATCACCATCATCATCATCATCGTTTACCTTGCAGGTGGCCAGTCCCACCAGTGTACACTGTGAGCTGCAGCAAGGGGTCCACAAACTTTCATCATGCAGCCGGGTCCAGCGCCATCAATCACACCATCATCATCATCATCAAGGTGGCCAGTCCCACCAACACACAACATCACACATCATCATCACATCACAAACACACAGTTCATCATCACCATCATTATTATCATCATCATCATCTTTACCTGCAGGCGGCCAGTCCCACCAGTGTACACTGTGAGCTGCAGCAGGGGTCCAGGCCAAACTTTCCCAGGTACCCAGCATCACACTCCTCCCCCTCATCAACCAGCCCATTGCCGCACATCCTCTGCTCACTGGGACTTTCTGCATACACACACAAGCAGGTAGACATACACACACATGCATGCGCAAACACACACATAATCAGGGATGTGAGAGGGCCCAAAACAAGAACGCGAAGCAGATGGTATCGCAAAAGTACAAAAACGAAACTTTTGCCTGAGACATCCAATTTTTCATGGCTCACCTACACAGATCTTACTCTCCGATACAGTTTCATCCAGCCAAGCCCTGTCAAATTTGCTTTGGCATCCTTCATCGATCAACTCGATCACTATGGCGTGATGCATAATTTTCATGGTTGAAGAGGAAACATTCACTCAATAGCTTTAGAAACATCCCAATCCTCCTTCAAAATCACACCGATGAAGTAGGCGAACTGTCATTGGACGTAACTGGCCAATCACAGAAAAGCTTATGAAATTAAATCATTAATTCGTTTTCACCATGTGCGAGAATAAAGTCTACCGAACTCAACAATCTGCACGATCTTCTTTCTCTCTGTACATTTTTTTTCTTTTAATTGAATAGAAAAAGTGCATTTATGTGCTTACTCAGAACTCTCTCATACCTGCATAATAGACGATTTTTAGGAAAAAAACAAGAGGAGAGTACTACGTTAAAATTAGAGTAGTCTACCTTGAACGAGTCGGTCAAACAACAAATTTCAGCACGAGGCGAGTTCATTGGACTTCCTGTTTGTGTTTGACTGATTCTGTCCAGCGGGATCACTCACATTCACCATGAGATTACTCCCTTTAATTATTTGTGACCATTTCCTATTTTGACACAGGCATGATCCATGAACACACAAATGCACATGTACGTGCACACAAACATATGCATGTACACGCACGCACACATAATGTGCACGCATACACACACACTCACACACGCAGCTTTGCTTAGCTTATTCTTTACCGTCAATAAAGATGATTTTGACTTGACTTCACGCACACACAGAATTCCATTTATATTATAGAAATGGATTACTGGTGAATTTCCCAACTATTACAGCACCTTACTAAAGGTCTCTGTACACGTGAACATTTTTCACTCTTTTCCCATGGCAACACAGTGACAGCCATTCATGAAATGACTTGCATGTATTCTTCTTTCAATATAGATGTCAAAGTCAGTTCTGACCATTATTACAAATGTGTTGCTATGGGGAAAGAGTAAAAAAAATGTTCACGTGTACAGAGACCATAAGAGAAACAAAATCTAAATGGCACCCACAGTTTCATGTAAAATACATGCATCACAATTTAGACACATGAAATCTAATCACAGTTTAAATCAATTAAATCACTATCATTATTTGGAGACTGCTCGACTGTGAAGAGGGGAAGTATTGTTGTGTTGTCTATGTTGTTTGAAAAAGACATTTTTGTTGAAATATTACATGTTCTGTTTTGTTCGTCAATCAATAAAATAACGTCACTCTGCACTTGTGTATTTGTTTGTGTGGTACATTATCATTACTATTAAAATACTGACCACTAAAACAGCCCTTCATTTTGCTGTTCAGAACTGTAGCAATGTCACTGCGACTGCATGGTGAAAATTTCTGGAACAAACCCAACCCCACAGAAATATGAGTCAACAAAACAAAAAGAAAACCACATAAATGATTTAATCTTAATAAAACTACTGTAATTTAGGGACTATCAAGTACCATATTATAAGGTGCACCCCTGAACTTTTACACAAAATTCTGACTTTGTTATAATAGTTTCTTGGTAAAGGTAAAGATGTGCCACCCCCCCTGCATTTCTCGGTTAATTCTATTTTTCCGTTTTTGCCTTTCTTACCATACATAAAGCTGTATTTTAGGAACATTTTTAGCTAATAACCTTTTTGGAATACTAACACTATCCCTAACCCTAGCCCTAAACCTAACCCTACCCCCCACCCTATAAGACGGAAAAACGCAACGAACCACAACTGTGACAAATCGCGGTGTACTGCAGTACATAGTGGTGGGTAGGGTTAGGTTTAGGGCTAGGGTTAGGGCTAGGGTTAGTATTCCAAAAAGGTTATTAGCTAAAAATGTTCCTAAAAAAATACGGAAAAAATAGAATTAACCGAGATAGGTAGGGGGGTGGCACATCTTGACCTTTACCTAGATTCTTATATATTATTAGTCATAGAATAAGGCGCATTGATTTCTGTCTGAGGGAAAAAACCCAGTCATCTTTCAGTGAGATTATTACACAATACTAAACTTTGATTCAATGCGATAGCAACCATGCTTCACATTCATTTATAGTGGCATTTAAAAATTTCATAATAAAATAGAAAACACAACAATGCAAAGGTGAATTTTAAAGGAATAACAGGGAAAAAAGACGCCGGAGGAGGCACCGTGGCTCAGTGGGTTAGAGTGGCCGCTTGTAATCCAACGGGTTTGCGAGTGCACTGTCAGTGTTGTGTCTTTGCGCTGCCCATAAAATTATTTCCCTTGTTGATTTTCAAACATTTACCCACTGTTCTTTCCGGTGCACTCACGTAATTGTTGGAGTCGTAGGATATCCATTGATGGAGTATGCGTACATGAGGTACTTTCAAACATTTACCCACTGTTCTTTCCGGTGCACTCACGTAATTGTTGGAGTCGTATCCATTGACGGAGTATGCGTACATGAGGTACTTTCAAACATTTACCCACTGTTGTTTCCGGTGCACTCACATAATTGTTGGAGTCGTATCCATTGACGGAGTATGCGTACATGAGGTACTTTCCACTGCCGTACAGGGAAGAGGGGGTGCAGGCTTTTGTTTCTGGGTCATGCTCTGCACCCCAGTTGTGTCCTGAAAACACACACACATGCATGTATGCACACATATAAAAACACATATATACACATGAAGAGAGAAGCATGTGTGCTCGCACAAGCACACACACACGCCCAAGCTCAATGAGCAAAAAGCTGCAAGCAGGTACATCATCAATAGTTTGCTTCCAAAACTTTGTAAATTCGTGTACCGTGCAAATACACTAACAGAAGTATTTTCACTTGTCATGTTAAAAGCAGATTGCATTATTAGATCAGAGGGACAGGAGTGTGAGACGCGAGTCCGTGTGCATATGTGTGTGTGCATAAGGTATATGCATGCATACATTAAGAGCATGTGTGTGTGTACATGCTTGCATGTACCAGCTTGGGTACGTATATCTGCTATCTGTACCTGAGTGTGTACAATTATACATGCATAGACGATTCTTTGCCATATTTGTCTGACTATAAGGCGATACTTTTCCCCCAGACTGAGACCCCTGCACCTTATAATATGACTAATAATATAGTAAGAAAATATGGTAACAAAATCTGAATTTTGTGTAAAATTTGGGGGTGCGCCTTCTAGTCCGAACAATACGGTACATAAAATAAAATGGAAAGAAAACAACTCACCCAACTCTGTCAAGTCAGCAGCAACATGAAACAGAAAAAACAACATAAATAGTTATGAGAGATATATATATATATATATATTATAATTTCTTTGCATTCTATGCATATTCAGCTTTTTAAATAGTGGTTTTCTGCAAACCACATTTACATGAACATGACCGAATTTTTTAAATCGCAAAACAATTCGCTATTAAAATAAGGTTGGCAAACAAGATTGGTGAGCAATCCTGTTGCATGGCTGTATTTTCAGGCACTTGATTTGATGCCACGCAACAAATTTCACAGTGTCATGACTGCCATGATGAGAACATTACGTGTGTGACCTTTTTTGATTACCCCGCCACATGGGCAGCCACACTCCGTCTTCAGGGGGAATTCCGGGACGTAATATAATAGACATTTATGATCATTATTATAATTATGATTATTATCAACACACTGTACCATGTGCGGTGACGAGCTGAGCCTGTTCTGACAGCACAACGTTCCTGTTACTGTTGAGCGTGGTGCTCCAGCCGTTTACTATGATTATTACAGTGGAACCCTCCTTATAAGACCTCCCATTATAAGACTCCTTCCCACATAAGACCTACTTCTCTGAGACATTGCCCCTTCTTCGCAAGTACAGTGGAGCCTCCCTTATAAGACCTCCCATTATAAGACTCCCTCCCATATAACTTTTTTTTAAATGTTATTATAAGATCTACTTCTCCGAAACATTGCCCTTCTTTGTAAGTATTAAAATTACCTCCCTTATAAGAGCCCACCCTTTTAAGACTTCATTTTGGGTTGTTTTTTAAGGTCTTATAAGGGAGGTTACATTGTAATAAAATTACCTGCCTTATAAGACCTCATTTTGGATGATGTTTGGAGGTCTTATAAGGTATTATCATTGATTATTATCAACACACTGTACCATGTGCGGTGACCAGTTGGGCCTGTTCTGACAGCACGGTGTCCCCGTTACTGTTGAGCTCCAGCCACGCCCATGTTCAGGACCGTAATATGATCAGTGTTTATTATCATTATTATGATTATTATCAACACACAGTACCATGAGCGGTGACCAGTTGGGCCTGTTCTGACAGCACGGTGTCCCCGTTACTGTTGAGCTCCAGCCACGCCCATGTTCAGGACCGTAATATGATCAGTGTTTATTATCATTATTATTATTATTATCAGCACACTGTACCATGTGCGGTGACCAGCTGAGCCTGTTCTGACAGCACGGTGTCCCCGTTACTGTTGAGCTCCAGCCACGCCCATGTTCAGGACCGTAATATGATCAGTGTTTATTATCATTATTATGATTATTATCAGCACACAGTACCATGAGCAGTGACCAGCTGAGCCTGTTCTGACAGCACGGTGTCCCCGTTACTGTTGAGCTCCAGCCACGCCCATGTTCAGGACCATAATATGATCAGTGTTTATTATCATTATTATTATTATTATCAGCACACTGTACCATGTGCGGTGACCAGCTGAGCCTGTTCTGACAGCACGGTGTCCCCGTTACTGTTCAGAGTGGTGCTCCAGCCCGTGTTCAGGGCGGTCAGGTGGCCCTCGATGGAGCGCGCTGCACATACACCAATCAGTTCACTGTCAACTCTCATCCCAATCGTCCCGCAAAACAAGGGGTCCCAGGGACTCCTTCACTTACAGTATAGAGGGTCCTAGAGGCGGGATAGAGGGTCCCAGTGGCATAGCGAATGCTAAAAAGAATTTTTCTAGTGCATCCCTGGGACCCCCTGCACATTCTTTTAGAGGGTCCTTTAGAATTTTAGTGCTCCATAGACCCCCAAATGATTTGGAAATTTGAACTACGCAGTACATGTTCAGCATTAGCAAGGAACTGAGAATAGAAACTGAACAATGTTGAAGTTAAAATTATTTCTTTATAAAAAAAAAATTGAGCTCCCAGAAATGAGAGTAATGCCCATTATTATTATCATTATTAAATCTTAAAAAGTTTTAAAAAATTATTTTAAAAAAAATTCCTAATCAAAGGTTACAAAAATAGGATTTAAGATTGACAAAACTGTTAACACTTCAACAGAATATCTTTACCTTTCTTTAACCTTTAGCACACTGCAGGCGCACTGTGTCGCCGAGCAGATAATCTCCCCTGTAACTGCAGGCGCACTGTGTCGCCCTGAGAGGGGTACCCCCAAACCAATGCTTCGCGGACCTTATTTTTGTTACTAATAATAGAAACTACCTCACTATAGCTTCAGAATGAGGCTCGGCTCCTTGCTTCTCTTCCAGCAAGCCGCCATTTGCTTTTTTAGTAGTTGTATGAATTTTTCAAAGTTTCAATCGGTCAGAAAGTAAAGTTCACTATCAAATATGGCGGATTTCCGTGTTGGCGAAGCTTCCTACTGGAAATTAGCGTCGATATTTGTTTAAATCATGAATTCTTAGGCTTTGTTAGGTCGGATATCGACAGTGAAAGGGTGATAGAAGATCGTAATGCAGTAGAAGGGGGGGTAGCCGATGTCAGTGTGACTCGATGAAGACGATCCAATATCGATTCGAGCCGCGATTGTGATTCGGTTCCGATTTTGACTACTAGGTTGAATTCAAAGAAAATGATGCCTTTCATAATATTCTTAATATTTCCGTGAGTTATTTCGTTAAAGGGATCTTAGACATGAGTTAGTTAGTCAGTGGGTGAACTTTGAAGCAGACGGCACTCATTCCGACCGTGCCGAAACAGTAAGTCAACACTTTCGCTTTGTTGATTTCGCTTCTTTTTTTTTTTCAACAACAAAACATACACGGACAGCAAAATACATCATATCAAAACTTTCCTCAATCATCTCTTTATTATTATTCCAATAATCAAGTCTGCACACAACACACAGAGAAAATTATAGCATTTTTAATCAAGTGGGTGTAAGCATTTTTCACCGCCTCAAAAAGAATGCAGTGGCAGTGTACGGAACGTCAGAAAAAATGCAGGGTGCTAAAGGTTAAACAGCTTTAGTACGCTTTACAAATATACCTATATCTTTGGTGTTTCCTACAAATTTCAACTCTAAACTGCTAGCCCCTCACTCACTCACTCATTGATTCTCTCTCAGTTTCTCTCTATCTGTAACTGTTTACTTTTCAGCAACATTATAACATTTTTTAGAAACAAATAATGAACAGAAAATTTAAGCCAACACTCCTTAAAACAATTCAACGCACAAAAAGAACAAATGTAAAACATGGGCCGAGGATAAAACTGCATGAATGAATATCAGTGAGATCTATGTGAAACTATGTACTAATGTAACTGTAAAGACGTGTGTGTGTGTGTGTGTGTGTGTGTGTGTGGTGTGTGTGTGGTGTGTGTGTGTGTGTGTGTGTGTGTGTGGTGTGTTGTGTGTGTGTGTGTGGTGTGTGTGTGTGTGTGTGTGGTGTGTGTGTGTGTGTGTGTGTGTGTGTGTGTGTGTGCGCATGCATACATGCATGTGCGCATGCGTCATTGCGTGTGCCCCGTGTTCCATTCATACTTGAATACCATTTAACCGACATTGGTTTGTTTGACAGCGTCAATAGTTTCGTGGCGTTTTTACTTCACCTGTTGTTTGTTTGTTGCTTGTAATCCCTCAAT
Organism: Phymorhynchus buccinoides; assembly: GCA_017654935.2. Lineage (NCBI taxonomy): Eukaryota > Metazoa > Mollusca > Gastropoda > Neogastropoda > Raphitomidae > Phymorhynchus > Phymorhynchus buccinoides. Next base: position 13,758,840 of record CM065680.1, on the reverse strand, counting down.
TTTGCAGCAGGCAACATTTCCTTTGTATGCGTTGCATTTTAAAAGGACAATAAAGACCAGGCATCAGAATAGTCTGAAGTCCAATCCTCTGAAAACTGCTGTAAAAAGGTCATCAAGGCCTCAGACTATAAAGAGGGACAACAGTAAAATGAATTCCGAACACCACAAAAAAGGCTTAATACAGTGATAAATCACTCTAAATTGCTATTTGACACAATGGATAACGCTCAATAACAAGGTAAAACCTCTGACAAGAGAAGCCAATCCTCTGTCAGAAATTCTTAATCCTCTGACAATTCTGATGCATGAAGATTGATTGATTGATTGAGAACTTACTGGGAGAGCAGATGCCTCCGGCAGAGCCGATGGTCTCAGCAGCGATGTAAGCCAGACCCAGCACGTTGCCTGAGAACTGCTGGTGCGTGAACAGGTGGGCCAGGCAGAAATCCTTGAAGTACAGGTCACGCCCAAACATCTGCAACAACCATGGAATACACGTCAGGACTCCACATTAACCCTTTTGCTGCCAGCCATTTTTTCAGCCAAACAATACCATTAAACTTACCTGGGTAGAGAAAATTTTGTTATCTGCAATATTGGGAATTCCTCTGTGACATGCATAACATTAGGCCTATCCTTACCTCCCAAAATTAAGAAAATAGGCTCTTTGGATAACAGGCCCTGATTTGATGCTTTTTAGTGACATGGGTGTTAAACAATTGTGGTGCTAAAATGCAACATTGGCGGTGAAAGGGTTAATTCTTCTAGTGCCATGGTTCTTGGTTGTCTGTTGCATCTCAACCGACAAGAGGGGAGTAACTATTATTCGTTGCTTTAACAGAGACAGAAATCGCTGACATAAGCTCTAAAAATAGACAAACACATGGCAGGGTATTTGGCAGTGAATGTCTTTGCATTTGGTGGAGGTGTCGAGTTATGTACTGGGCGAATGTATTCGCCCATGGTGCTAGAAGAGTTAACAAAGAAAACTAGGCAACTTTGGGTGAAGGTGCAGCAATGAGAAGCACTCCAAACAACATCAAGACTAAAAACAACCTATTATCTGCAAACATCTATGAACCGAAGAAATGTTCAGAGAATACGTGCATGTGCATGCAGACATACATAAACACACACACAAACCCACAGTTATCAATCAGACCTGTTTACCAAGAAATCAGGCTTCATATATTCAAAATCCAAAATAAGTGTTTTTTTCACAAAATAGGAGTACTCCAACGAGAAAGTTTGAAAAAAGGGAGTGCAAACATGCATACATACACGTGTGTAACAATTACAGAAATACTGTGTTAAAAAGAATCATCCATTTAAATTGAGAACAACAACAACACACACACACATCATATTGGTAAACAGGTCTGATGAATGCCTCACTTGGCTAATTTTGAAAAGTACACCAACTTCTTTACATTGCACTTCATCAGTTTGATAACTTCTCGAAACCAATCCCCCCCCCCCCCCCCCCCTTCAAAAAGATTTCCTTCCACCCGGGTTTTCACCTGACATCCGAAGTTTTGTTTCCTTCCACCCCGATTTTCATATATATATATGTGTGTGTGTGTGTGAGTGTGAAGTGTGAGTGTGAGTGGTGATGTGTGAATGTGAGTGGTGAGTTGTTGGTGTGTGTGTGTGCACGACGTCCCAAAAATTTTGGCCAACCACCTACCTCACGTCACAAGTTTTATTCAGCGAGAAAGGGGGTCCGAAAATTTGGTCGGGCACAAATAGCCTTCCACACACATTTTCAGCTAACATCGCTACTTTTGTTGAGCGGGAGCTACTCATTTCGCCTTCCTTCGCACAATTGAAGCGAGTGAGCTAAAGCGACTTCCGGTTAACCAGTTTGAGAATCGCCAAATAGAGACTTGTAGATATAAGAATACAGCAAGATCGGTCCTTTACGCAGAATTTTTATTTTTCCACGGAAGTTTTCAAAAATTGCCGCGGATTTTCCGCGAAAAGCGGAATTCTTTCATGCCTGATAATTGACAGGAAACTGTGAGCGATCGAAGACAATGATGATGATGAACCAATCTTACTTCCTATCTGTGAAACACTGTTACATTTCACTTCACAGCGACTAAACTTCTGAACTGATTTAATCAAAACTTAGCAGAATGGCTCCCCATGTCCTGACGTTGATACTCGATACCAGTATTTGCGACTTGATAGTGCAGGTGATGTATCCATTTTGAGCATTTCCAAGTTATATCAGAGAGCGCCTATCCTCCTCTAAGTTCGTTCCTTAACTAGTGGTATATTTGCGAGCATAGTAACCGATTATATGATCTCAATTGTCTTCCCTATAGTCAAACCCTACCTGAACTAATACAAGGGCGCGTAAGGTCAGCGCCCTCCATACTAGTGAACAGAATCATGCAACAAGAGATCGATGAGAATGAGAGGCAGATGAAGGATTACCGTGCCTCAGTACAGATATACTATGCAGTCTAGACATTCGGAATCGAAAGTTGCCGGGTCACCACAAACACAGCCGCCGATGACGAGAACAGAATAACTCATGCCTAAAACCCTATATGGTCAGAGATACCATCAAATAGATGCAATAGCGCCTTCATTTGAATATAAAAAGCATTGTTGTATAGCTAAAAAATGCTACTTAGCCTGAGTATTTCCGTCGATCGGCGCTTTGTGACCATTTTCTATGTCTAGACTCATAGTATACTGTACTGAGACACGGTAATCTTGCCTCTCTTTCGCATGATTCTGTTCACTAGTATGGCGCCCTTGTTTATAGGTGCATAGGTTAAATTGGAGAAACAAATATTGCCTTATGTCGAGAATTACAGTAATATCCTTGGAAATTAAAAGGTCTCACCTGCACTATCATAATGGGTATCAACGTCAGGACATGGGGAGCCCATTCTGCTAGTTTTTGATTAAATCATTCAGAAGTTTAGTCGCTGTGAAATGAAAATGTAACAGTGTTTCACAGATATGAAGTAATATTGGTTCTCCATCCTCAGTGTCTTCGATCGCTCACAGTTTCTGTCCAATTATCCAGGCATGAAAGAATTCCGCTTTTCGCGGAAAATCCGCGCAATTTTTCCAACTTCCGTTGGAAAAAAAAAATCTGCGTAAGACCGATCTGCTGTATTCTTATATCTACAAGCCTCTATTTAGCGATTCTCAAACTGGCTGATCGGAAGTCGCTTTAGCTCACTCGCTTCAATTGCGCGAAGGAAGGCGAAATGAGTAGCTCCCGCTCAACAAAAGTAGCGATGTTAGTTGAAAATGTGTGTGGAAGGGCTATTTGAAGCCCGACCCCCCAAATAGTTTCTGGGGACCCCCCTTTCTCGCTGAAATAAACTTGTGACGGAGGTAGGTGGTTGGCCAAAATTTTTGGGAACGTCGTTTGCACACACACACACACAATCACCACTCACATTCACACTCACCACTCACACTCACACTTCCACAACTCACACACACACACACATATATATATATGAAAATCGGGGTGGAAGGAAACAAAACTTCGGATGTCAGGTGCGGACTGGAGGAAAAACCCGGGTTTTCTTTGGAAGGAAATCATTTTTTGGGGGGGGGGGGGGTGTGGGGGGGGATTGGTTTCTAGAAGTTATCAACTGATGAAGTGCAATGTAAAGAAGTTGGTGTACTTTTCAAAATTAGCCAAGTGAGGCATTCATCAGACCTGTTTACCAATATGAAGTGTGTGTGTGTTGTTGTTGTTCTCAACTTAAATGGATGATTCTTTTAAAAAAAATCACAGTATTTCTATAGTTGTTACACACGTGTATGTATGCATGTTTGCACTCCCTTTTTGGAAACTTTCTCGTTGGAGTACTTCTATTTTATGAAAAAAACACTTATTTTGGATTTTGAATATATGAAGCCTGATTTCTTGGTAAACAGGTCTGATTGATAACTGTGGGTTTGTGTGTGTGTTTATGTATGTCTGCATGCACATGCACGTATTCTCTGAACATTTCTTCGGTTCATAGATGTTTGCAGATAATAGGTTGTTTTTAGTCTTGATGTTGTTTGGAGTGCTTCTCATTGCTGCACCTTCACCCAAAGTTGCCTAGTTTTCTTTGTTAACTCTTCTAGCACCATGGGCGAATACATTCGCCCAGTACATAACTCGACACCTCCACCAAATGCAAAGACATTTCACTGCCGAATACCCTGCCATGTGTTTGTCTATTCTTAGAGCTTATGTTCGCATGTCCCTGTTAAAGCAACGCATGCACACTCAATAAAATAGTTACTCCCCTCTTGTCGGTTGAGAATCAACAGACAACCCAAGAACCATGGCACTAGAAAGAATTAACCCTTTCAACGCCAATGTTGCATTTTAGCACCACAATTGTTTAACACCCATGTCACTAAAAAGCATCAAATCAGGGCCTGTTATCCAAAGAGCCTATTTTCTTAATTTTGGGAGGTAAGGATAGGCCTAATGTTATGCATGTCACAGAGGAATTCCCAATATTGCAGATAACAAAATTTCTGTACCCAGGTAAGTTTAATGGTATTGTTTGGCTGAAAAATGGCTGGCAGCAAAAGGGTTAATGTGAGGCTCCTGACGGTTTAATTCTTCTATGGTTTGCATGTTGCTTGCAGATTGTTTTGGGCGTGACCTGTAGCTATTCGGAAGGATTTCTGCCTGGCCCACCTGTTCACGCACCAGCAGTTCTCAGGCAACGTGCTGGGTCTGGCTTACATCGCTGCTGAGACCATCGGCTCTGCCGGAGGCATCTGCTCTCCCAGTAAGTTCTCAATCAATCAATCAATCTTCATGCATCAGAATTGTCAGAGGATTAAGACATTTCTGACAGAGGATTGGCTTCTCTTGTCAGAGGTTTTACCTTGTTATTGAGCGTTATCCTTTGTGTCAAATAGCAATTTAGAGTGATTTATCACTGTATTAAGCCTTTTTTGTGGTGTTCGGAATTCATTTTACTGTTGTCCCTCTTTATAGTCTGAGGCCTTGATGACCCTTTTACAGCAGTTTTCAGAGGATTGGACTTCAGACTATTCTGATGCCTGGTCTTTATTGTCCTTTTAAAATGCAACGCATACAAAGGAAATGTTGCCTGCTGCAAAATTGAGGGATTACAAGCAACAAACAAACAACAGGTGAAGTAAAAACGCCACGAAACTATTGACGCTGTCAAACAAACCAATGTCGGTTAAATGGTATTCAAGTATGAATGGAAAATGACGCATGCGCACATGCATGTATGCACGCGCACACAAACACAAACACACACACACACACCACACACACACACACACCACGCACACACACACACACACACACCACACACACACCACACACCACACACACAACACACACCACACACACACACACACACACACACACACACACACACACACACACACACACAACACACACCACACACACACACACACACACACACACACACACACACACACACCACACACACACACACACACACACACACACACACACACAAACACCACACACACACACACACACCACACACACACACCACACACCACACACACACACACACACACACACACACACACACCACACACACACACACACCACACACACACACACACACACACACACACACACACACACACACACACACACCACACACACACACACACGTCTTTACAGTTACATTAGTACATAGTTTCACATAGATCTCACTGATATTCATTCATGCAGTTTTATCCTCGGCCCATGTTTTACATTTGTTCTTTTTGTGCGTTGAATTGTTTTAAGGAGTGTTGGCTTAAATTTTCTGTTCATTATTTGTTTCTAAAAAATGTTATAATGTTGCTGAAAAGTAAACAGTTACAGATAGAGAGAAACTGAGAGAGAATCAATGAGTGAGTGAGTGAGGGGCTAGCAGTTTAGAGTTGAAATTTGTAGGAAACACCAAAGATATAGGTATATTTGTAAAGCGTACTAAAGCTGTTTAACCTTTAGCACCCTGCATTTTTTCTGACGTTCCGTACACTGCCACTGCATTCTTTTTGAGGCGGTGAAAAATGCTTACACCCACTTGATTAAAAATGCTATAATTTTCTCTGTGTGTTGTGTGCAGACTTGATTATTGGAATAATAATAAAGAGATGATTGAGGAAAGTTTTGATATGATGTATTTTGCTGTCCGTGTATGTTTTGTTGTTGAAAAAAAAAAAGAAGCGAAATCAACAAAGCGAAAGTGTTGACTTACTGTTTCGGCACGGTCGGAATGAGTGCCGTCTGCTTCAAAGTTCACCCACTGACTAACTCATGTCTAAGATCCCTTTAACGAAATAACTCACGGAAATATTAAGAATATTATGAAAGGCATCATTTTCTTTGAATTCAACCTAGTAGTCAAAATTGGAACCGAATCACAATCGCGGCTCAAATCGATATTGGATCGTCTTCATCGAGTCACACTGACATCGGCTACCCCCCCTTCTACTGCATAACGATCTTCTATCACCCTTTCACTGTCGATATCCGACCTAACAAAGCCTAAGAATTCATGATTTAAACAAATATCGACGCTAATTTCCAGTAGGAAGCTTCGCCAACACGGAAATCCGCCATATTTGATAGTGAACTTTACTTTCTGACCGATTGAAACTTTGAAAAATTCATACAACTACTAAAAAAGCAAATGGCGGCTTGCTGGAAGAGAAGCAAGGAGCCGAGCCTCATTCTGAAGCTATAGTGAGGTAGTTTCTATTATTAGTAACAAAAATAAGGTCCGCGAAGCATTGGTTTGGGGGTACCCCTCTCTGGGCGACACAGTGCGCCTGCAGTTACAGGGGAGATTATCTGCTCGGCGACACAGTGCGCCTGCAGTGTGCTAAAGGTTAAAGAAAGGTAAAGATATTCTGTTGAAGTGTTAACAGTTTTGTCAATCTTAAATCCTATTTTTGTAACCTTTGATTAGGAATTTTTTTTAAAATAATTTTTTAAAACTTTTTAAGATTTAATAATGATAATAATAATGGGCATTACTCTCATTTCTGGGAGCTCAATTTTTTTTTTATAAAGAAATAATTTTAACTTCAACATTGTTCAGTTTCTATTCTCAGTTCCTTGCTAATGCTGAACATGTACTGCGTAGTTCAAATTTCCAAATCATTTGGGGGTCTATGGAGCACTAAAATTCTAAAGGACCCTCTAAAAGAATGTGCAGGGGGTCCCAGGGATGCACTAGAAAAATTCTTTTTAGCATTCGCTATGCCACTGGGACCCTCTATCCCGCCTCTAGGACCCCTCTATACTGTAAGTGAAGGAGTCCCTGGGACCCCTTGTTTTGCGGGACGATTGGGATGAGAGTTGACAGTGAACTGATTGGTGTATGTGCAGCGCGCTCCATCGAGGGCCACCTGACCGCCCTGAACACGGGCTGGAGCACCACTCTGAACAGTAACGGGGACACCGTGCTGTCAGAACAGGCTCAGCTGGTCACCGCACATGGTACAGTGTGCTGATAATAATCATAATAATGATAATAAACACTGATCATATTATGGTCCTGAACATGGGCGTGGCTGGAGCTCAACAGTAACGGGGACACCGTGCTGTCAGAACAGGCTCAGCTGGTCACTGCTCATGGTACTGTGTGCTGATAATAATCATAATAATGATAATAAACACTGATCATATTACGGTCCTGAACATGGGCGTGGCTGGAGCTCAACAGTAACGGGGACACCGTGCTGTCAGAACAGGCTCAGCTGGTCACCGCACATGGTACAGTGTGCTGATAATAATAATAATAATGATAATAAACACTGATCATATTACGGTCCTGAACATGGGCGTGGCTGGAGCTCAACAGTAACGGGGACACCGTGCTGTCAGAACAGGCCCAACTGGTCACCGCTCATGGTACTGTGTGTTGATAATAATCATAATAATGATAATAAACACTGATCATATTACGGTCCTGAACATGGGCGTGGCTGGAGCTCAACAGTAACGGGGACACCGTGCTGTCAGAACAGGCCCAACTGGTCACCGCACATGGTACAGTGTGTTGATAATAATCAATGATAATACCTTATAAGACCTCCAAACATCATCCAAAATGAGGTCTTATAAGGCAGGTAATTTTATTACAATGTAACCTCCCTTATAAGACCTTAAAAAACAACCCAAAATGAAGTCTTAAAAGGGTGGGCTCTTATAAGGGAGGTAATTTTAATACTTACAAAGAAGGGCAATGTTTCGGAGAAGTAGATCTTATAATAACATTTTAAAAAAAGTTATATGGGAGGGAGTCTTATAATGGGAGGTCTTATAAGGGAGGCTCCACTGTACTTGCGAAGAAGGGAAATGTCTCAGAGAAGTAGGTCTTATGTGGGAAGGAGTGTTATAATGGGAGGTCTTATAAGGAGGGTTCCACTGTAATAATCATAGTAAACGGCTGGAGCACCACGCTCAACAGTAACAGGAACGTTGTGCTGTCAGAACAGGCTCAGCTCGTCACCGCACATGGTACAGTGTGTTGATAATAATCATAATTATAATAATGATCATAAATGTCTATTATATTACGTCCCGGAATTCCCCCTGAAGACGGAGTGTGGCTGCCCATGTGGCGGGGTAATCAAAAAAGGTCACACACGTAATGTTCTCATCATGGCAGTCATGACACTGTGAAATTTGTTGCGTGGCATCAAATCAAGTGCCTGAAAATACAGCCATGCAACAGGATTGCTCACCAATCTTGTTTGCCAACCTTATTTTAATAGCGAATTGTTTTGCGATTTAAAAAATTCGGTCATGTTCATGTAAATGTGGTTTGCAGAAAACCACTATTTAAAAAGCTGAATATGCATAGAATGCAAAGAAATTATATATATATATATATATATATCTCTCATTTATTATGTTTTTTTTCTGTTTCATGTTGCTGCTGACTTGACAGAGTTGGGTGAGTTGTTTTCTTTCCATTTTATTTTATGTACCGTATTGTTCGAACTAGAAGGCGCACCCCCAAATTTTACACAAAATTCAGATTTTGTTACCATATTTTCTTACTATATTATTAGTCATATTATAAGGTGCAGGGGTCTCAGTCTGGGGAAAAAAGTATCGCCTTATAGTCAGACAAATATGGCAAAGAATCGTCTATGCATGTATAATTGTACACACTCAGGTACAGATAGCAGATATACGTACCCAAGCTGGTACATGCAAGCATGTACACACACACATGCTCTTAATGTATGCATGCATATACCTTATGCACACACACATATGCACACGGACTCGCGTCTCACACTCCTGTCCCTCTGATCTAATAATGCAATCTGCTTTTAACATGACAAGTGAAAATACTTCTGTTAGTGTATTTGCACGGTACACGAATTTACAAAGTTTTGGAAGCAAACTATTGATGATGTACCTGCTTGCAGCTTTTTGCTCATTGAGCTTGGGCGTGTGTGTGTGCTTGTGCGAGCACACATGCTTCTCTCTTCTTGTGTATATATGTGTTTTTATATGTGTGCATACATGCATGTGTGTGTGTTTTCAGGACACAACTGGGGTGCAGAGCATGACCCAGAAACAAAAGCCTGCACCCCCTCTTCCCTGTACGGCAGTGGAAAGTACCTCATGTACGCATACTCCGTCAATGGATACGACTCCAACAATTATGTGAGTGCACCGGAAACAACAGTGGGTAAATGTTTGAAAGTACCTCATGTACGCATACTCCGTCAATGGATACGACTCCAACAATTACGTGAGTGCACCGGAAAGAACAGTGTAAATGTGTAAATATGTGAACAGTACCTCATGTACGCATACATCCATCAATGGATATCCTACGACTCCAACAATTACGTGAGTGCACCGGAAAGAACAGTGGGTAAATGTTTGAAAATCAACAAGGGAAATAATTTTATGGGCAGCGCAAAGACACAACACTGACAGTGCACTCGCAAACCCGTTGGATTACAAGCGGCCACTCTAACCCACTGAGCCACGGTGCCTCCTCCGGCGTCTTTTTTCCCTGTTATTCCTTTAAAATTCACCTTTGCATTGTTGTGTTTTCTATTTTATTATGAAATTTTTAAATGCCACTATAAATGAATGTGAAGCATGGTTGCTATCGCATTGAATCAAAGTTTAGTATTGTGTAATAATCTCACTGAAAGATGACTGGGTTTTTTCCCTCAGACAGAAATCAATGCGCCTTATTCTATGACTAATAATATATAAGAATCTAGGTAAAGGTCAAGATGTGCCACCCCCCTACCTATCTCGGTTTAATTCTATTTTTCCGCTGTATTTTAGGAACATTTTTAGCTAATAACCTTTTTGGAATACTAACCCTAGCTCTAACCCACTAGCCTAAACCTAACCCTCCCCCCACTATGTACTGCAGTACACCGCGATTTGTCACAGTTGTGGTTCGTTGCGTTTTCTCCGTCTTATAGGGTGGGGGGTAGGGTTATGTTTAGGGCTAGGGTTGTGGATAGTGTTAGTATTCCAAAAAGGTTATTAGCTAAAAATGTTCCTAAAATACAGCTTTATGTCCCCCTAAGGCAAAAACGGAAAAATAGAATTAACCGAGAAATGCAGGGCGGGGGTGGCACATGACTTTACCTTTACCAAGAAACTATTATAACAAAGTCAGAATTTTGTGTAAAATTTCCGGGGTGCACCTTATAATATGGGTACTTTGTAGTCCCTAAAATACGGTAGTTTTATTAAGATTGAATCTTTTATGTGGTTTACTTTTTGTGTTTTGTTGATTCGTATTTTCTGTTTTTGTTGTTGGGTTGTTTTCAGAAATTTTCACCATGCAGTCGCAGTGACATTGCTACAGTTCTGAACAGCAAAATGAAGGGCTGTTTTAGTGGTCAGTATTTTAATAGTAATGATAATATACCACACAAACAAATACAGAAGTGCAGAGTGACGTTATTTTATTGACGAAACAAAACAGAACATGTAATATTTCAACAAAAATGTCTTTTTTCAAACAACATAGACAACACAACAATACTTCCCCTCTTCACAGTCGAGCAGTCTCCAAATAATGATAGTGATTTAATTGATTTAAACTGTGATTAGATTTCATGTGTCTAAATTGTGATGCATGTATTTTACATGAAACCGTGGGTGCCATTTAGATTTTGTTTCTTTTATGGTCTCTGTACACGTGAACATTTTTTTTACTCTTTCCCCATAGCAACACATTTGTAATAATGGTCAGAACTGACTTTGACATCTATATTGAAAGAAGAATACATGCAGTCATTTCATGAATGGCTGTCACTGTGTTGCCATGGGAAAAGAGTGAAAAATGTTCATTTGTACAGAGACCTTTAGTAAGGTGCTGTAATAGTTGGGAATTCCACCAGTAATCCATTTCTATAATATAAATGGAATTCTGTGTGTGCGTGAAGTCAAGTCAAAATCATCTTTATTGACGGTAAAGAATAAGCTAAGCAAAGCTGCGTGTGTGAGTGTGTGTGTATGCGTGCACATTATGTGTGCGTGCGTGTACATGCATATGTTTGTGTGCACGTACATGTGCATTTGTGTGTTCATGGATCATGCCTGTGTCAAAATAGGAAATGGTCACAAATAATTAAAGGGAGTAATCTCATGGTGAATGTGAGTGATCCCGCTGGACAGAATCAGTCAAACACAAACAGGAAGTCCAATGAACTCGCCTCGTGCTGAAATTTGTTGTTTGACCGACTCGTTCAAGGTAGACTACTCTAATTTTAACGTAGTACTCTCCTCTTGTTTTTTTCCTAAAAATCGTCTATTATGCAGGTATGAGAGAGTTCTGAGTAAGCACATAAATGCACTTTTTCTATTCAATTAAAAGAAAAAAAATGTACAGAGAGAAAGAAGATCGTGCAGATTGTTGAGTTCGGTAGACTTTATTCTCGCACATGGTGAAAACGAATTAATGATTTAATTTCATAAGCTTTTCTGTGATTGGCCAGTTACGTCCAATGACAGTTCGCCTACTTCATCGGTGTGATTTTGAAGGAGGATTTGGATGTTTCTAAAGCTATTGAGTGAATGTTTCCTCTTCAACCATGAAAATTATGCATCACGCCATAGTGATCGAGTTGATCGATGAAGGATGCCAAAGCAAATTTGACAGGGCTTGGCTGGATGAAACTGTATCGGACAGTAGGTGAGCCATGAAAAATTGGATGTCTCAGGCAAAAGTTTCGTTTTTGTACTTTTGCGATACCATGTGCTTTGCGTTTTTGTTTTGGGCCCTCTCACATCCCTGATCTATGTTGTGTTTGTGCCGTCTGCTGTGTGTGTGTATGCAGACAAGTCCCAGCAAGTTGCGGCAATGGGCTGGTTTGATGTACCTGGGAAAGTTTGGCCGATACCATCGGGCAGGTAAAGATGATATGATAGTGATGATGATGATCACATCAATGATTGTTTTGGGCCCTCTCACATCCCTGATTATGATAGTGATGATGATGTGTGTGTCACAGTTGCTGGCACCTGCATGTGTGTGTATGGCCTGGACCCCTGCTGCAGCTCACAGTGTACACTGGTGGGACTACCTGCTTGTGTGTGATGCAGAAAGTCCCAGTGAGCAGAGGATGTGCGGCAATGGGCTGGTTGATGAGGGGGAGGAGTGTGATGCTGGGTACCTGGGAAAGTTTGGCCTGGACACCTGCTGCAGCTCACCGTTTACACTGGTGGGACTGGCCGCCTGCAGATAAAGATGATGATGATGATAATAATGCTGGTGGTGATGATGAAATGTGTTTGTATGTTGTCCTCTCCACCATTGTTGATGTGTACTGTGTGGGTGAGGGTCATAAAGGCGAGCTTGGCACATTCTTTTTTGAGAATGATGCTTTGCTTGTCTCACTTTGGTTCTGACCCACGCACTGCTAGGTGAATGGTATCGTAATCAACTTTGGTGGAGGGGAGTTAATTAGAAAAAGAGAGTAATTACCCTTTGTTCAATTTCGTCATCTCCTCTCTTGGCCTCACTATTTCATTCTGTGATGATGAAAGTTTGGCCTGGACTGGTAATGTGGCTCACAGTCTACACTGGTGAGATTAGCCACAAGTTTGCAGAGATGATGTACTGTGTATTGCATTGTATGATATTGTATGTTTGGGTGGACAACACTGTCTTCCATGAGTCTCTCCCTGTGGGGATACCAGGAGGTCTTTCAAAACTCTATAACTTCTTCCTCTTCTTCTGAGTTCCCATGCCATATGGCCATAATGGATAAGGTACATATGTGTCTGGTTTTTTTAGTTTTCACTGGTCTCCCCGCTAGCGTACAGCCAACACATTCCAATTTCGGAGGAGTTCAAAGGAGAAAAATTATTTGGATAATTTAAAAAAATTTAAAGGCAAGAGAATGGGCCAATAAAACAGAAAGATAGTAGATGATAGAAAGCAAAGGGAAAAGGCAGAGTCAAAGAGTGTCAGATTAGAGGAAGTTACAAGCACAGAACTTCCAGAAGATGGAACTATTTTTGCAAAAGACCCCCCAGTATCCCTACATATAACATGTTAGACAGTCTTATTTGTAGCCACTCATGCTCAGCATAGTAACGGAATGGTGTGACTGCGGATTGTGTGAGCAGCCCAGTGAATCACGAGTGCTGCCTGGACTGCCAGATGGCACCCTGGGACACCCCCTGCTTCGGAGAGAGTGAGATCTCATGCTTCAACGCTTCCTATTGCACGTATCCTTGGTGAACTAATCTGTATAATTCACAATTCACATGTAAGACTATCACACAGTCCTTTCTACAATGACAGTCTCTTCATAATTACCACCAAGCACATGACTGATTGATATCATCTGTGCGTAATGAATGTTTATTAACTTAGTTTAGAATGAAGCAAAACCATTTTTAACCCCTTGACTGCCTAAGAAAATGTAACAAAAAAAACCCAGCATTAGAAATTATGAAATGTTAAAGAGAACTGTTCGAGTCAATCTGGCAAAATGGCCAGGGGATATAACCCTGCTGACTGTTTAAAAGCAAAAAGTTATATCGCAGAGTTATTCCCCTTCATGAGATGATGTCATCAAGCCTGTACGTGATATGTACAGTGTTTTATGCCTATGTTCATTGACCTTACTCCTTTTCTCTTCCGTATCCCGCTTTTTTACTATTCTGCTGCCTGTTTCTTTTTGGTCCTATCCACCGATTCAAAACTACCTTAACCTTTAGCACACTGCATTTTTTCTGACGTTCCGTACTCTGCCACTGCATTCTTTTTGAGGCAGTGAAAAACGCCTACACCCACTTGATTAAAAATGCTGTAATTTTCTCTATGTGCTGTGTGCAGACTTGATTATTGGAATACTAATAAAGAAATGATTGAAGAAAGTGTTGATACTAAGTATTTTGTTGTCCGTGCATGTTTTGTTGTTGAACAAAAACAAAACAAAAAACAACAAAGCGAAAATGTTGACTTACTGTTTTGGCACTGTCGGAATGAGTGCAGAATGCTTCCAAGTTTGTCCACTGACTATTAAAGTCATGTCGAGGATCACTTTAACAAAATAACTCACGGAAATATTAAGAATATTATGAAAGGTGAAATTTTCTCCAAATTCGACCTAGTAGTTAAAATTGGCACTGAATCATGGTCACGGCTCAAATCAATATTGGATCTTCTTCACCGAGTCACACTTACACTGTCTACCCCCCCTTTTGATGCACTACGATCTATCTATGGCTCTTTCACCATCGAAATCCGACCTAACAAAGCCTAGAAATGCATTATCTAAGCAAAAATCGACGATAATTTCCAGTAGAAAGCTTCGCTAACCCAAAAATCCGCCATATTTGTTAGGGAACTTGACTTTCTGACTGAATAAAACTTTGAAAAATTCAATACTCAACTGAAAAAATATGGCAGCCAAACAGGAAAAAAACCCCGACAGCTGAGCCTCGTTCTGAAGCGAAAGTAAGGTTGTTTCCATTATTAGTAACGAAACCAACGTCTGCGAAGCGTTGTTTCTGAGTACCCCTCTCTGGGCGACACAGGGCGCCTGCAGTTGCAGGGGAGAGTATCTGCTCGGCGACACAGTGCGCCTGCAGTGTGCTTAAGGTTATTGATTATGCAATGTGGGTTTTGTTATTGACTGACAAAATCTCACCTATCTGAAATTTGTGATTCTTATCTTCCAAAACTTTCATTGACTTTGCCCACTAAAGTTATGTAAACGTTCACTTTGCTCAATGTAGACTGTAATGATTGTAAGTATTTATTTACAGATTTATCGGATGGAGGTAAAATGTAAACAAAGTTTCTACATTATGTAAGGGTATATTGTGATAACCGCATTTGTTAATTGTATGCATACCAGGAATTATAACATTTCTTGCCTAACTTGTGTAGATTTTATCTCTATTTGTGTGTAGCTGCTCCCTTTTATTTTATTATCGAGTAATGCCTTTAGTACATGTATTGATCATCTATGCAATGGATCATCTCTCCACCTTGGTGCAAACATGTACTTCGGTTTGGGGAGTTCACAGGTGGCTGAAAGAGAGTAATGGACACCACCTTCCAATGCCGAAACATAGATATACTGAATAATTTAGTCACTCCCCTCGCTGGCATTGAGAAGTACGGGACATTTAATGGTCTTTTTTTCTGTCTTTTTTTTAATCCTCGAGATCATGAGATGTTTGTTTTTAAGGAAATGAACATGATCAGCAATGTCTGTATTGTATTTGAACATTCTTCTTCTTCTGCCGCATTCCAGGGCAATGCCATAAGGCCACAATGGGTACGTATGTGTCCGTTTTCCCAGTTTTCACTGGTCTCCCCGCTGCATTCAGCCGACACATTCCGATTTCGGAGGAGCTCAAAGGAGAAAACTATTTTGTAGATTTTTTTTTGAAAAAAAAGGCAGGAGAATGGGCCAAAAGTCAGAAAGATAGTAGATGACACAAAGCAAGGAAAAAGGCAGAGTCAAAGAGAGAGACAGATTAGAGGAAGTTACAAGCACATAACTTCCAGAAAGTAGGGGAACTATTTTTTTGCGAAAGACCCCCTGGTATCCCCACGGAGGGGGAACCTTCAAAATAAGACTATTGTATCTAAATACATGAACACAAGCAGCCGTGTCTGTGTACTTGTACTTCGAAAATGACTCCTATTATTTCACCGTGTGGAAAATATTGTCGTAAGTCACAATACGATATTTCACATGAGTAGAAAAAGAATCAATATTTAGGGTCAAATTACGTCATTTTTGTTTATGTGGCATTGTCGATGTTTTATCTCTGCAAATTATTTTTTCACAGCTTTGTCAAATAATGCATCTTGCCTTGATCAACTGGTAAGTCCAACACATTGAAGATGACCAATTTTGAGTTTACGATAATTTGATTTCTGGGTGGCGATTTACTGTTAAAATCTTAAAAGCTTTTTTTGTTGTTGCTTTGCAATTCAGTCTTGTTTACACTTCTACAGCACCAGGTCGAAGACATAAGTCGAAAATTCGTGCTCTCAAAGGGGGTGTTTGGTGAATTATTGACCAAGAAAAATCTTAAAAGCTTTTAGTTTTCAAGTTGTAAGCAAGGTTCCTTGACTGAGTGCAGTGGTTCCAGTCTGGACTGTCCCACTCCGCCGCACAAACCGCGGGGTGCTCCTTGCTTGGACCTGTGAGTGAAGCAGGGCTTGGTCTGAGGGCATTCTGGTGCCAGATAAATAAATGATAAAGTGCTTACAGGGAACAGTTTATTTGTAAACATTTCACTTGTGTTTCATTAATACAACATTATTTTCATTTTGAACTGTTTCTAGTTATTTGTTTTAAAGATTTTCAAAATGTTGTAAAGTGATGTTACTTTTTCAATAAACCCATTGAGAAAGGGGGGGGGTGGGGGGGGGGGGGGGGGGGGGGGGGGGTGGGGAGGGGGGGGGGGGGGGGGGGGGGGGGGGCGATAAAGGGAACTTCAGATTTTGCTAACTTTGCTGTCCCAGGGGCCGATTTGAACAGGTTAAGAAGCAAACATCCTTCAGCTTCAGGGTCCTGGCCCCTGAACCCCACTGCAAGACTATGGGGGCTCGCTGACCCCCGCCTTTTCTTTTTTACTCCTTTTTGGTTCTGTGGGAATCTGATCTCTGATTTAAAAAAATTCTAGGATTGAAGAAGTTTCCTGTCTGAGATGCACAATTTATGTACAGTGTGTTATGGACTGCATGTATTAGGCGCACTGTATTGTATTTGTAAGTTGCCTCCCCTCAAAAGTTTACCCAATATTCAGATTTTGAGATTTTAGTTTCCTATGATATTAGTCACATTATAAGGCACAGGGATCTCTGTCTGGGAAAAAAAAGTATTGCCTGATAGTCTTTGAAATGAAGTATGAATGTAGTAGTGGAAGTGGAATACGATTCGTGAAGTTGACTGTTTTCAGAGGGCAGTGCGATGGTCAGGGTGTGTGTCTACCATTCTGCGAGGCCAGGGGCAAAGTGTCCTGCGCCTGTGATCAATGTGAGTATCTGATGATGTTTTACTGCCCTGCCATCAGGGGGCCGTTTCACAAGCGCTAACGTTACGTAGCGTGAGCGCAAATCGGCAAAAACGGTACTAAGAAACACCTCTTTTGTTGACGTTTGCCAAAAACGTTTTGTGGCCACTCCCAAAGTATGTCTTGGCGAACTATCACGTGACTAGCATGGGGTGAATACATTTCTTGCTGTTGATTGGTCCATTAAAGTTTGGTTAAAATAATACATTGACTTTTAGTGCTGCAGAAAAAGGGATTTAGTTGGCCTTTGGGGACTTTCCTCAATGCTAGCTTTCCTCAAATTGTTTTTGCTGAAAGAATTGGGGTGTATCCTGGGCGAGGCATCAGCACTTTTAAACAAATTCTAGCCAATCCATCCATGATAGCAGCTGCCCCCTCTGCTATCTGGCAGTCATAGTCAGAAATGACAGACTAGCCTACGTACATACTCATCATAATATACTTCATTGAACAAACACATCTTGATGGGTATGTTAGAGCATGTACTTAATCATGTTCTTACAAAGACAGCTGGCCTAATGCCCTCATGTTCTTGGGGATGTACCCTCGATAAGGTATCTCCACTATAATAATAATGACAACTTATATAGCGCTTATTCTCCTTACGGGGCTCTAAGCGCTTCACAAAAAAGTTAAAAATCTGAGCAGAAACAACAACAAAACAACGCACTGATCATAAGGAACAACCCAAAATGAAATAACAATAACTACATTTACGTCATCCCCCCTCCCACCTTTCACTCTCCCCTAGAATCCAAACCATTACAAATAGCGTTTTCCACGCAAAAGGCATGTTCTTACACTACCCCACACCCCCCCCCCCCCCCCCCCCCCCCCCCCCCTTGGCCCGCTCCCGCATTCACCATCCCCCTTCATAGACCTCAAGCTGACCTACTTTTTGTAGATCTCCCAGCACGCACGCATGCATGCACACACACATACGCGCTCAAATTCCAGCTTAGCTTTTCAGAACTCATCAAAATGCTGATAGTGGATGCAGTAGGAAAGAAGAAGATTTGAAAACTTCATATACAGTGACAAAATCAGTATGGTTATTGAGGTTTAATTTGATGTTAAATGATATTGTAGCAAAGAACAAGTGACAGAACTTGCATGTTATCATAAATAAAGTATACCAAAAGTATTGATGTAATAGTGGATGTTGTACATAGCATGATGATGTGTTTATGTGTGAATGGCAGTGTCGCAGTCATGTCAGCGTTGCTGTCGTGACAGTCCAAGCTTGGAGTGCAAACCTTATGACGATGAGCATCCTTTACCCAACAGCCGACCCTGCGTCGTGGGCTATTGTGTAAATGTAAGTTGTTAGATGAAAGTCCAGTAATCCGTGTTGCTCAAAAAGATAACATGGGTGTCATGTACTATAACAACAATGACTTAGTTTTGGGAAGTAAGGATAGACCTTATTTTGTATACGTCACAGAAGAATCCCCAATACTGCAGATGGATTTTTTTTCTCTACCCAGGTAAATTTAATGGAAAATGTTGGCTGAAATATGGCTGGCGGTGAAAGGGTTAATGCATGTGTGCTCTATTACCTTTAATCTTCTTAGCGATATTATAACCGTTCAATGTATTTTATTGCATGTTTAATGTTAATGTCTATGTTATAATCGTGGCACCTGGACGCAATTTCTCTTTTTAGAGATAATTAAGATGTTTTGATTGATTGATTGATTGATGTCAAAGCTATGTATAACTACATCAGATTCATGGGTGCAACTCTTTCAGTTTTACACTAATTTCAGTTATTTTTTATTTGACCAGAAACTGAACTTAAGTTTTTATTAAATTCATGACCAAAAAAAATAGACCACAAGCGATTTGGGGCGTTTTGAACTTGGTTGTTCTGTCCTGGAAGTTTTTTAATCCATTGATTACACCAAGAGACATCTCCTGAAACCCTAAAATCTTTTCAGAGAAAAATGCTTTTCCTCCATTGCATGCTTCATCATTGCGCCATCATCTGTTTCTGTGTTGTAGGGTGTGTGCAAGAAGAGTGAAATATCTCTGGTACAGAGGCTGTTTGCGGTGCTGGATTCTCTGACTGTCAGTCAAATCGGTAAGTGAAGTAATCAACATGCTCGGTGTTGTATTTCATGGGGCATATCGTCAGTGAAATTCAAAAAACCTCGTATCTCAATTTTGGTAGTTTTGAGAAAAAAGAAAAAAACTTTTAAAAATTAACCGCATTGACCACAATTGATTAACTATGATGAATTATGTTGTTCAAGACATTGCGAGTTTAGTCCTGCATTTCGTTAAAATTACTTTAAAATTATTTATTTTTTTACTTGAAAAGAACGAAAATGCGAGATTTTTGTCCTTAAGTAGATCTGAATTTGGGACTTACAAGTTTTTCTTCTATTTTCACAACCTCAATTACCCCAGATAGAAAGTCATTAGAGATAGGAGCTTTTGGTGGAAGGTGGCAGGAAAAAATTAGAGAACTGACTATGTATCTAACTAAAAAAATCGAGATACAAGGTTTTTGAATTTCACCGACAATATGTTGTTGTTCATTCCCTGGCTTAAAGACTCCAGGGATCATCCCAACAGCCGAAGCACTTGAACACGCATGGTACAAATGCACCAGCTAGGGATGAGAACATTACGTGTGTGACCGTTTTTGATCACCCCGCCACGTGGGCAGCCACACTCCGACTTCGGAGGGTCGAGGGGTATATGCCATAAGGTATAACAATAGGAGTGAAGAAGGCTGATGGTATCTTCTGGGAAATACCCCTTGATTGGATATACAGTGGAACCTCCCATTATAAGACTCCCTCCCACATAAGACCTACTTCTCGGAGACATTGCCCTTCTTTGTAAGTATCAAAATTACCTCCCTTATAAGACCCCTCCCTTATAAGACCCCTCCCTTATAAGACATCATTTTGGATGATTTTTGAAGGTCTTATAAGGGAGGTTCCGTTCCACTGTACTGTAATTTGTTATGCATTCTCTTATGTTTGGCATTTAAAAATCCCTCTGTGTGTGTTTGTATGTGTGTGTGTGTGCATATGTGTATGTTCATGTCTTCTCTTCAGGGCCCATGGTCAGTAAGAGCATGTGTGTGTGTATGTTTGAAAGAAAGACAGACACTGAGACAGAAAGAAAGATGGGAGTCACAAAGATGATCATATTAAAAATAAGTCATAGGCACTGTTACTGTTGCTGGCATTTGTGTTTGGCAGACTCCAGTAACTTTGAGTCCAAGCACTATGCATTTGCTGACCTTGATAGGGGGGACTGTTGATCCTTGGTAGGAGAGCTAGTTCTAACAAGGATCAACAGTCCCCCATATCAAGGTCAATGTTTGTTGTCCTGATCCAGCAGTCAACAATTTTCTCTACTATGCATTTGATTTGATTAGATCAAAACTCCACAACACCCAGGGTTCACCTTATAAGATACAAATTTTCGATTTATTAATCTTTCTCAAGTCAACAACAGTTTAAACAGTGGCAGCGGTGCCCAAATCACAAGAACAACACATCTACAAATATTTGCCAATACACACACATACACACCCACACACACACATTGATTTCATTTGAACTTTCCTGTTTATTATTTTGCATTTTGTTTGATTTGAGCTTTCTTGTTTTATTATTTTGCATTTTGTTTAGTTTGCTGTTTGCTATTTTGCATTTGATGTGATTTAATCTTTACCGTTTATTCTTTTTCAGTGGAGTTTTTCCGCAACAACATAGTGGGCTGTGTGATGGTGTTCAGTCTGATTGTCTGGATTCCATTCAGCTGCTGTATATCTTATCATGTAAGTCTTCTTTTGTTTACAAGTTTCAATACAAATTCCAAGTGTTATGTTCAGTATGCTTGGATGTTTTTGGAGATGCATCTTTTGTAGCAGGGATTTGTTTTTAATTATGTAGGTTTATAGGGTAAAAAAAAAAGCTTAATTATTTAGGTGTTTTTTTGTTTTATTTTTTAACCCTAGTAGCACTGAGTAAGCCCACGGCTCTTTCAGTTCTGTTAGCTGAATTAACTTTGGGGACTGCATTTTGGGAGAAGAGGTGTGTCAAAGAACCCTTCTTTTCTCTACAAAATGTTGAATTATGTTTGTGATTTAATTCATTAATTTTAAAAAAATTAACAGACAGGTGTGTTGAAATTAAAAAATGCAACCATTTTCCTGGCTATTTTTGTGCCTTTAACCTGGATTGATGGATGAATTGTGTGAAAATAATAACTTTTGCAAGGATCCTGCAGTCAATCTATTTTTTATTCTTACAAGCACAGAACTTCCAGAACGTGGGGGAACTATTTATACGAAAGACCCCCTGGTATCCCCTCAGGGGGAAATTGCGCTGCATGAAAAGTGTTTTGTTTGTGTTCTTCAAGGATCGAAAACAGAGGCGTGGGTTGAAGCAACAGATCAGTGTTGATATACGAGAGGTATGTAGGAGGATTTTTGTTATTATTTCTATTTAACAAACAGGTTTAGGGGACGTTTTGTTTTGGGGTGGACAGGTGGCCAAATGTGTGTGTGTGTTTGCATACGTTTGTGTGTGTGTGTGTGTGTGTGTGTGTGTCCGCTCTTGCGCATTTGTGTGTGTGTATGTGTGTTGATGCATGGATGAAACCACACATCAAGAAAAGAAGAAATTCTGAATTTGTTTTTGTTATTTTTCAGGAAATCCTGAAATTGCAATACAGTGGAACCTCCCTTATAAGACCTTAAAAAAATAAATCCAAAATGAGGTCTTATAAGGGAGGGGTCTTATAGGCCTCTGCAACTAGGGTTATTAACGCCCTTGACAGTGAGAGTGATGCCCTTGCTGGTCAGTACTGACAAGGGCATTCACTCTTGCGAAAGGCAGCCATTTAGTGGCATCAAATAGGGTTATTGGCGAGAGTTATCTTCCCTTGTTTGGTCAGTACTGAACCATCTTCCCCCACCCACCAAGGGCATTCACTCTTGCAAAAGGTGTTCGTTGCAGACCCCAATAAGGGAGGGGTCTTATAAGGGAGGTAATTTTAATACTTACAAACAAGGGCAATGTCTCAGAGAAGTAGGTCTTATGTGGGAGGGAGTCTTATTATAATGGGAGGTCTTATAAGGGAGGTTCCACTGTACTTTATTGATGAATGATTACACTGGAAATAACAATAAGAAAAAAAGAAAGATCAAAGCTGTCTCTAAATGCTCAGATTCTGTTAGTACAAGTGTAAAAATAATAAATCAGCTTAGGGGGCTTTGGGAATCTGCCCCTTGACCCCACCAAGGTGGCCCCCCAGAACCCAGGCCTTCCTGCTTTTCATTTTGTCCCTGTTTCACCCACATCGATGTGTGTGTGTGTGTGAATGCATGTGCACAATGAATCGGCCATTAACAGATGATTGACTTTTGTGCACTTTTAAGTTTTTCATACAAGGTGATGGATTACGTTTTGAATTATAATGTTGCCTTGTGCTGTTTGTAATGGTTTTTAGATTGACCTTTATTTAATATAACGGATGGGGGTTGTGTGCTTTCTTCTGGTGAAGGAAAAGTTTAACTTTAATTTTTGTTCATATAGAGAAATTAAAATAATAAACTTTAAACATTGTAAATTTGAACCTGGTGTTTGGAAAATATCAAACATGGTGGTTGTTCTTGATTTAACTCAGTAAATGTATTGTGGTTGTTGGGTGGGGTAGGGGTGTGGGGAGGAGGGCAGAGCATATTCTTTTTATAATTAGTTCCAAGGTAGTTATAGTTTTATTACTAAAGCAAAATAGTTCTTGATCATGGTAGCATGTTTTGTGGACATTGTCTCTATTTTCTTTGGTATTTTTATGGAGGGATGCTTTATGCATTTTCAGAAAGTGTCCCTTTTTTTAAAGATATAAATAATATGATAAGGATATTACTGCCGCAACCGTGTCTTGAAACTTGATTCCATGAGAAAGTGATAAAACGCTTTTAGTTTATTAAACAGTTTCATCATAGAGTTACTTAGCCGTTGTCAAAATAAGATCCCGTTTTGTATGTGTGATGATACGGTGATGATAATGTTTACCAAATTATGTGAATCATGATGTTTTCTATTTCAGTTCAGTGTGTCAAGCATAGACTAGGTATACCTTTTGTTATTTCTCCTTTGCCGGTTAGTACTCTGTGTTACTGTTAGTATTGTGTTCTGTCCACATATAACTCATCCCCACCCTCTTCTTCTTGTGTGAGTTCTTTTTCTGTGCATTCTGCTGTTTCTCGTGTAGCATGCTTTACATGTGATATGTACTTAATAGATCTCAGTTAAAAGCTAATGAATAATGCTTTGTCTCCTTAGTCTTCTGTACTTCTTAATATTTCCCTTATGATATAGCATTCTAATGCATGATATATATTGTAGTTAATATTCAAGATTTGTTTTTAAATAATATACATTTTTGTTTGTGGAAGTAATTTATAACCTGTTTATTCATCTCAAAAATGGATAACTCAAAAACAGTAAACAACTCGCATGTATTTCCCAGTATAATAATCTCCATGTTGAAAAGTCTTTTTAACTCAAAAAATATTGGATATCTCAAAATAAAATTTCAGTCCCTTCAATTTTGACTCAAGCTATTTTTACTGTATTTCCCTTATGATATAACATTCTAAAACATGATATATATTGTAGTTAATATTAGAGATTTATTTTTGAATAATATACATTTTTGTTTGTGGAAGTAATCTATAACCTGTTTATTGCAATGCATTAATAATTTTATAATATGTTCAGTCCATTCTTTTTATTGTCACTTGGTAGTAGTATTTTAGGTTTTAGGAACCATGCTACAATTTTGTACTCTAAAAAACTATCGCCTTCAAAGGCACAATGTCTTTACGATTTGATTAACAATCTAGAAATACTGGCCTTGCCATAGCTTAGATATAGCTGAGGACCAACGGCAGACTTTGGAGTAGACAATGAATATCAAATAATCATGAAAATATTGCAGGGATATCCTAGCACACAACTATGCTTTGATAATCAGTAGACAATGTTGGAGAATTGAAATTTATTTATATATGTATTAAGACAATTTATAGAGCACTTATACTTAAAGCTTCAAGTGCTTTACAATGAATCCTGTTGAAAAGTAGATGAGAGGAGATTTGTTGAAGCAAGAAATGTTAATTTCATATGTTGTAACCTTGTTCATTGTTGTCTCTTAAAAACATCTGTGTTCTTAAACTGTGTGCCTCTTTTGTATAATTTCATTGCATGATGTGATGTTTTGCTTTTATAGCTTTGATTATTTCTTTTCCTTGTTGTTTTCTCAAAGACTGCTTTTCTAACATGATGTGCATTAATACCTCAAACTTTTTATTCTTTTCGAAACAATCTGCTGTTGTGAGAAATTGCATGTATTTGATTTTTATGTTTTCCTAGCAAAGTTTTCAACTGTATTCAACAGATTTGTTTTCTTTCCTTTCCTTTCCTTTTTTTCTTGTTCTTTTTCTTGTTCAGTTCTGTTCTGTTCTTTTCCTTGTATAGTCCCCAGTCATATAAAAACAAAAATACATTGTGATTGAAAGGAAGGGTGTACTGTGTGTGTGTGAGAGAGAGATAAGAGACATGGATGGAAATCTGATTTTTAACGTCCTCCGGTCGGAAACAGACACATATGGGACATTAGTAGATATAAAGATGGTGGGAACGATCCTGGAGGCAATGCCCGGAGGCAGTGCAACACAAGGAAAGTCCCGAATTTGTTATCAATATAGATATATGATTGTTACGATCAAAATCTTTTTCTTTTTTTTATGTGTGAGAGAGAAATGAATGAAAAATGGTGTTTTACGTCCTCTGGTCTCGGAACAGACACATATGGGACATTAGTAGATACAAAGATGGTGGGAACGATCCTGGAGGCAATGCCCGGAGGCAGTGCAAAACCAGGAAAGTCCCAAATTTTTTAACAATACAGATAATTATGTGTAGCAGTTAACCACGCCTCTGTTAAACCTCATCGGCTTTGGTACTGCCACGGTTTGTAGAGTAATAACGTGAGAGAGAGAGTGAGTAAACATATGTTCAAATTGCCACAGCCTAAACTATTGAACTGATCATTGTGAATGGGATCTGACGACATAATTCGGGTTATAAGCCGCAACTTTTTTCCTCAACTTTGAGCCCTGCGGCTCTTAATCCGGCGCAGCTAATGTATGGATTTTTCCGATTTTTGCTTTTTCAAAGCAGAGAAAACCGCGACCCCGAGAGAAGAAGATTGAATCTCTGGAGAGAAAGAAAGCGGGCCTCTTAGCTCTAGTTGAAAAAATTTTTTTTTTTTTTTGTCCGTGAATTACCCCGGTCCGTATTTAGCGGCACTCATGTCCGTTCTTTACCAAACATGCTTAACGAGTTTCTGATTCCTATTGTCACGAAATTCACATGAAATAATACTCAAATATCCTTCAAGAATGATCGACGAAAATGGTTTTTGACGTCCTCTTGGTCTGAATCGGACACATATGGGACATTTGTAAATATACAAATATGGTGGAACAATACTGGAGGCAATGCCCAGAGGCAGAACAAAACCAGTAAAGTCCCGATTTTTTTATTGATACTGATTAGTGTAGCGGTGACCACGCCTCGGTTAAACTTCATTGGCTATGGTACCGCTACAAGTATTACTTCAAATCTCCTTCAAGAATGATCTCACTATTAAAATGTTAAATTGAAATGACACACACCGAATATTCAAAGTTAGTGTCACACGTTTATAATCACAACCCCAGGTACCCTAACATATGGCTGCTCCACTGGTGCCTATACTACTTCATAAAACAATATTTCTGGAGATACACTAGGGAAATACAAAGAACTGTAACTCTGGACATACTCTAGAGGGAAACACAAAGGACAATAACTCTGGAGAAACTCTTGGGAAGCGCGAAGAACAGTAACTCTGGAGAAACACTAGGGAAATACAAAGAACCATAACTCTGGAGAAACATTAGGGAAATACAAAGAACTGTAACTCTTGACATACTCTAGGGAAACACAATGAACAAAAACTCTGGATATACTATAGGGAAACACAAAGAACAATAACTCTGGAGAAACACCAGGGAAATAACAAAGAACTATAACTCTGGAGAAACACCAGGGAAATACAAAGAACTATAACTATGGAGAAACACCAGGGAAATACAAAGAACTATAACTCTTGACATACTCTAGGGAAACACAATGAACAAAAACTCTGGATATACTATAAGGAAACACAAAGAACAGTCTCTCTGGAGAAACACTAGGGGAATGCAAAGAACTATAACTCTGGAGAAACTCCAGGGAAACACAAAGAACAATAACTCTGGAGAAACACTAGGGGAATGCAAAGAACTATAACTCTGGAGATCACTTCCTACCCCATTGTCCCCAATGCCAGGAATCTAAGTTAACCCAAATGACAAACCATGTAAACATACTCCTAACAGGGTTGATTTTTGGTTAACGACAACGCATATTTTAACCCCTTCACTGCCGAAGTGGAATGGAGTGATTATCTTTTTTTTTCAATTATAAAATATAATAGACCTGTTAGAGTCAATCTGGGATATGGTTTGGAGATCTGTCCCTCCTAACATAAGTTATTGTTCTAGAACAATCAGTTGCATTCCAGGCCTGTGACATTAAAAAAATAATAGTTATAACATCATCCATGACATCATATTACCTGTAGTAGACCCAGGGCTGGTAAGAAAGGGGTTAAAGACACTGAATCGGTCATAATAAAAATTGACATAATTTCTCTCCATTTTCTGATGATTATTTCTGTTATTTCAGTAAGAAGCCAGATAATGTACTGTTGGTGAGATTGATTTTTTTTATGACAATGCATATTTTTTAGATATAGGTTGACAATATTTGGGAATAGTTTTATATGTTTTACCGTTGTTCTTTCTTATCTTTTTTTTCATTGGCTACTTCAGTTTAATGCACACACATTCTCCATGCTTTTTGTAAACACTCTCAGAACTTAGTGTTTGTATTATTTTCAAGTCAAGTCAAGTCAAGTCAAAATCATCTTTATTGAGGGTTAAAGAATAAAAATAAAGCTTTTTTTCATCCTGCCCTCAAAGCATACGTGTGGTATTGAAAACTTTTGTTTAGCTTTAGAATTAGTGTGTGATCAAAAAAAAAGAGAAAAAAAGCACTACCATATGTTTCTGACTATAAGGCGGAACCCCCAAATTTTACACAAAATGGAGATTTTGTTATTATATTTTTCTTACTATATTAGTAGTCATATTATAAGACAGCCCAAAACCCCCAACAATCTGCGAACGAAACCAATCCAATCCGCCTATTAACTCACGAATAATTATCGATTATACAGTCAAACCCCTATTTTATGACCCTCTGTTAAGCGACCACGTCTCATTTGAGACCACATTTTGTTGGCACGGATGCATTTTACTATGTAAACGAGCGCTGTCGATCTTAAACAAACGACTTTCCTTTAAAACGCGACTTACGACCGCCATTTTTTTTTTTTTTTTACGACCGTTGTTGTCGTCTGCATAGATTCGAGCAAAGGGAAACACCACGGTCAATGGGCCTAAAGCGAGTCGCTTCCCTTGTAGAAAAGATGCGGAAAGCGT
>CM065680.1:13702332-13730162 GCA_017654935.2 Phymorhynchus buccinoides | reverse complement strand
ATGTAAATGTTCCAGATCGAGAACTACTTGTAAGAGCCTTAAATGATGAGTTTTTTCTTCCCCTGTCCCATATGGTTCTTTGTAACCGAGAGTACGTAAAACATAAACTTAGAATGAGGGTTTAGCATTTGATGTTGACCCCTAAGACTCGCTGCTGATCTTGAGTCTCATTTGATGAAGGTTCCATTTCAGGATGCCCCCAATGCCTCCGCAGCCAATGATGCCTCCAGGGAACCAGAACATGAGTATGAACCAGGGTGGGCCGGGGCCAGGTGGGCCGGGCCCAGGAGGGCCAGGTCCAGGGCCGTCAAAGCCTCTCTTCCCGGCAGCAGCGCAGGTAAGCTATATCATTTTCTACACTTCGAACTGTACAGAAAATACACAAGTGAAAAGTTATGAAGATTAAACAGTAACCTGTGTAAAATATTGCAATAATATGAAGCTGCCTTTGTGACTTTAATCTACGTTCATCATTTCCAGACCCAAATCACCATCAATTTCTACTTCAGTTAAGTCTAAAAGCTCCTCTGAAAGAATCAATGAAGTTGAACGCTTTGCCCCCCACCTTCTGGAAGTTCTGTGCTTGTAACTTCCCCTATTGTGTCACTCTCTTTGACTCTGTCTTTTCCCTTTACTTTCTGTCATCTATTGTCTTTCTGACTTATTGGCCCATTCTCCTGCTTTTTTTCGTAAAAAAATCTTCAAATATGTTCTCCTTTGTGTTCCTCCGAAATCAGAATGTGTTGGCTGTATGCAGTGGGGAGACCAGTGAAAACTGAAAACCGACACATAATGCCTTACCCATTATGGCCATATGGCCTGGGAACACAGAAGAAGAAAGCTTTGCCAATCCACCCTTTTTTTTCTTTCTTTTTTAATAAATCAAATGGTATCAACATTTCGATGTTCTGCCCTAACAGCAGACAATTGCAAATGGTATGCAAAAGATGAAAGCTAGCCCTGTCCTGAATTGAAAGAAAGTATTCTTGCTGCTTGAAAAAATAAAAACAAATCTGATCCATGAATTTAGAGACTGGAGTACCAATAACTACCATGTGTTTGATTCATGAAATGACCTGCAGTTTAGAGGTTGAAGCAATGATGAGCATGCTGTGTGGTGATGATTGAAGATTGTGGCTGCATACAAAAGTCCATACAGTACACCCCGCTTATAGTAAAGTGCAGGGGAGCAAGGCTTTTCCTTTACTATAACAGGTTTTTCTTATAAACGATGCTCGGGTATAGTAAAGTTTTGATGGAATTTTTTATCTTATCCGATGACGTTTTTCAAAGTCAAAGCTAACGTAAAATACTAAATATAAACCCATCATCAAATCAAAATACAGCAAAACTCAGTTATAAGAAAATCGAAGGGAGATGATGTTTTGCTTAATACCATATCCAAGTTTTCTTATATGTGACCCATCACCACAAAGTGGGTCTTAAGGTGAAAATGGCAGATTTTGATATATTAGTATTTACATCATCTGCAGACACTTGACCTTTCTTTTGATATATTATTTATTGCTCTACTACACAAAATGAGGAAGTTATGGGGTGTTAAAGAGGGTAACCCAGCAGATGGCCATTTCGAGAAAACGGGGTTCAAAGATTTTTGACCCATTCTAGGCCTTGCGCTAGTGACTGACTAGTGTAGCAGTCGCCGAGTCAGTTTTGAGGCAGTCATCGTCACGGTCAGTTTCGTTTTCATCGTCGGAATCGGTCGAATTAAAATATTTTGCTAACAATGCTCCAAGTTCTCCTTGATCTGCTGCTGGTAGGGTTGTAAATGGCCGAGAATTGGGCAAAAAAAGTCAATCTTTCGAAAGAGATCGTCTGCATCATATCCATGTTGCTTCGAAACTGCAAGCAGCAAGTTGTTTCCCTCTCGACCAATCCCGTTGCGCGTTGCCTTTCCGTAACTAGAGACAGAGTCTATCCTAACCTCTCATTGGTCGAAGTTTTTAACTTTCTTACTCTGTGTTTACGCCTAACTTTTGCAGTACCATGCTTCTGATTGGTTAGATTTCAAAACGAGCACGCGAGCAGAAGCAGGTTAAGTTCACAAGCTTTCCATAGATATGTAACATGATGGGGCCCATTCAGGGTTTCAGTTTTCAATCAAAAATTTAGTCTTTACTGGCAATTAAAATAGGATAATTGCCATGGGGTATGTCATTTAAAATGTGTTTTAATGCATTTACAATTTGAATTTCACTTAGTCGAATGCATGAAGTTGAAGTTTAATGGTGGCAGAATCCATTTTAAGTGAAAACTCGAAATCCATACTTTTGACCCACTGAACCTTTTTCGGGCCTCTACCACAATCGCTGCTTGCGAGTTAAGACCCGGTTCGTGAAATCGGGTCACATATCTGAAACTCAGATATAAGAAAACATTTTGAAGTTTTTTCCCTTATAAACAAATTGAATGGGGGAAAAGGGAAAAGAAAGACAGAAAAACAAAACAAAGAGAAAATCCTTTTTCCTAATTTGATGCATGTCTTGCATCATAAAATCAAAATAGTCTACTAAGAAGAAGATTTAAAGGTGCCTACAACAACTTAACTAAGAAGCCTTTTTTTTGTCTTTTTACTGTTATCAAATGCGTACCCCTTCACCTTTCTTGTACTGAATTATTACCATTTACTGTCCACCCATGCAGCTTTTCATCGATCGTTTGCTTTTGTTTATGTGGATGTTCGTCCACATATTCAGTTATTTGTATTTATCTTCTTAAAGAAATGAATTGCCTTTTCCTCTCTGCCATTGCTGCTGAAAATGTAAGGATGGACAGTCTCTCTATCTCCAACACAAAAGTACTCATATTATTTTCTTCTGCTCAACATTTATTTTGCACAGAATACTGAAGGAAAGTATGGAATAAAGGAACAAAAACAACTCAATTAGTCTTGTAATCAAGTGCCTGTACTGTTTAGAATGTCTGTGACACAACTGGTTTGATGTAAACTTTTTTGGAACGACTTCAATTTCCTCGGAACATCCTTTCAGTTCAGGTCCAACTCACTTTTAAAGACACACTGACCCAACACGATTAAATCCCTTGGTTTTTTCTGGGTAGCTGTGACCCACATGTAAATTCCCCCAACTTCAAATTGAGGCTGCACTTTAAAATGTTTCGTTTTCAATTTGGGGGCATTTGTATGGGAGTCAAACCTGGTCAAAACGAGATTTTGTACCAGCTATAAGAAGGAAAACAGGTGGAACCTGTGATTTTGGGTCGATACAAGCGACTATCAAAATGTTAAGAACTGCCCTCTTTCCCACCAAGTTTCCATTGCGGATGGGAGAAAAAAATTGCTTGCTTATAACCGAGTTTCTTATATCCCAATTTTGATCATAGATAAGAAAGAAGAAGTTCGGCATTTTTTTTGCTTCATTGTAATCGAGTTTTCTTATAAGCGAGTTTCTTATAAGCAGATTTGGCTGTATTTTCAGATTCTTTTTTTTTTCCACTAAGTAATGAGGGGAAAGAAACATGTTTTTGTGTGCCTTTCAATTTCGTTGATGAAGGTGGGTAGAGGGAGTAGTGAGACTGTGATGTATACATTGATGACGTATTTACAAAGGTCAGGAAGAGGACAATTTTTTTTATTGTAACAAAGAGGAACCACAAATGACTTTACTATAGGAGTTTTTTTAAATTTTAATTATAACCCAGTTATTATTATGGGTGGGTGGAGGGAGTGGTGAGACTGTGATGCATACATTGGTGA
Source organism: Phymorhynchus buccinoides (assembly GCA_017654935.2). Lineage (NCBI taxonomy): Eukaryota > Metazoa > Mollusca > Gastropoda > Neogastropoda > Raphitomidae > Phymorhynchus > Phymorhynchus buccinoides. The sequence goes on along the minus strand of CM065680.1, from coordinate 13,726,426 downwards.
CGTATTTACAAAGGTCACGAAGAGGACTTTTTAAAATTTTATTGTAACCGAGGAGCCAGTCCTGTGGGGAACCAAAAGTAACTTTACTATAGCAGGTTTTTTATTATAACCGAGTTGCTACTATCCGAGGTCTATTTAGTAATAAAACAGTAGACCTTTGGCCGGGAACCAGTGCTTTCCTTTACTGTAACCAAAATTTCTTATAACCGAGTTTACTATAAACGGGGAGTACTGTAGTTAGTTACTTCGGTGAGGTTGGAGTTTTGGCTGCTAGCATTGTTCAGTACCAGCATATTCTGAAAACAGAGAACAATATATTACATTGTTCCTGCAAAAAAAGAAAGAAAAGAAGATACTTCTAGTACAACCATGTGCATTTTGTACACCATGCCTTAAGGGCACCTCTAAAAAAAAAAGACAAGGGCTTAAACATAAAATGACATTTGAAAGGTGTTCAGACCTTATGCCAGTTATGGTTTCCAAAGTGTTTTCGCCTTCATCACAATTGCGCCTTTCTGTTTCAATCTCTTTCAGAGTGGACCCTCATCTAGTATTGGTCCAGTAAAGCCTACATTCCCAGCAGCAGCCACGGTTTCTGCTTCGGCCACAATAACTGGTGCGCCAACTATTAAAAAACCGGAAGCCAGCTCAGGTTTGACTTCCAAACTCATCCATCCGGATGAGGACATTTCTCTGGTAAGTACTATGCTGCCTTTTCAAGTGTTGGGGAGGTTTTTTACCTCCCCACTTCTGCAGGCTTTCTCTTCACATTGGAGGTTAGTTTTGAGTTAGAAAGTTTGAAAATAGTTTCTGTAAATGTCAAAGAAAAAGCGAAAATTTTTGTTGTTGAAATTGCTGATTTGATTCAGTTCACTAATAAAGAGAATGTGGACACTATCATTAAGTACCAATTATAGCAAAGATATTTCAATGCCATGTAGACTATCTTCATTAGTGCCATGGACACTTAAAAAGTTAAGATCGTCAGATTCTGTATGGCCCAGTTAAAACATTACTGCTTATCAGCGTGATAAATGACTTCTATAGAATTGTGAGATGCAATTAATAGTCATATGTGTCATTCAATCAAGGTAATGAGCAACTAGAAATTAAGTCCAGTTACATGGGGGGGGGGGGGGGGGCGAAAAAATTACTTTCATGCTTAGTGAAACTATTTTTATTTTTTATTTACAGTGTTCACAGCACCCTGCTACAACTGCTTTTAGTTTGTGCCTATTTTTAGAGCTCATCACCAGTATAAACCAATCCAAAGTTTTTATCCCTTCCTTTGTTGTTGTGTGCTATTTGTAAGGTCTTTCCCTAGCCCTAACAACATTCATTGAAAGGAATACTTGCCTATGCGAAAGGAAATAACTTTAAACAAATAACTCTCTGGGGAAACTAAAAGCAGTCAGAATGTGGGGAAGTGGTGTGTTGGTGTTGTCATTTGAGTTTACCAATCCACCAATGTCAGTATTGTTTATAAAGTATTCAGTTGTAAAAAACAAACAACATAAATGCAGATGCTTAATTTTTCAGAATGTGGCAGTCTTTGAAAAAAGCCAGAAAACGAGTTTGATAATAATGATGGTAAGCAGGATCATTTTCAACAGTATTTTGTACATTTGATCACAGGTTCTGAAATTTTCCGTGTGACCCATGTTGATAATTCAGAAGGCGGCATGAGTAGTAGTTCATTCTTAACACCACTGTGCTCATTGCAGGAGGAGAAACGGGCCAGCCATCCCAAATACCAGTCCCGCTTGGCCTCCAACATGGGGGGAGGCAACATGAACAACATGAACATGAACCAGAACATGAACATGAATATGAACCCAAGCATGAACCAGAATATGCAAGGTATCAATTTTATCTTTTTGATTTTGTACCGTATTTTACGGACTATAAGGCGATACTTTTTTTCCTAGACTGAGACCTCTGCACCTTATAATGTGACATAATAAACTATAATAGCAAAATCTGAATTTTGTGTAAAATTTACGGTACTTATTAAAATTAAATGCAATGTGACATTAAAATTTTAAGTGGAAGTGGCAAAAGTTTTTCTCTAGTTTATGCATTCAATGCTAATGGCTGAGTACAGATATACATGGAAGTTAAGCACAAAAACCCGTAAATAAGTAAAAGAAAGAAGGGAAAAAAATAAGCGCACGTTTTTGTCCAATTATTTTTTTTTTTTAATAACTTATTTACTAGGTTTCCATGCGTGAGTTCCACGTATGTGTGTATGCGCAATTTCTGCTAATTAAAAATATAATAATCGTAAATCATGTATTGATAATGGGGTAGGAAGAGGGAAGGATTCAAAAGAAAATGTGATGCTATGTGTAGTGAAGTCCCAAGACCCTGGTCATAAGCCATTGACCTATTAATATTAAAAATGTCCTATTGTGTTCTCTGTCAGGACGAATGTCTGATTAAGTTTTTGACACTGGCATGCTTTGTCTTATTGATTTCTGCTAGAGCCAGGACATTGTCCTATTGATAAAGTAAAGTAGCCTTCGCGAGCAGCGAGGCAAATAAGGCAGCGCAGCTGGCAAAGATCGTTTATATACTCCTGCTGTGGCTTTAAGCACCTTAATATATGTAATATATGTAAACTACAGTATTCTTTTACACTGTATGTGCAGCCTGTTCAGCTTTGAGTCACCCAGAGTTGTACATGATACTTCTTTTTATGCTTCAGGTGGGATAATGGGCGGTGGTATGCCGCCTCGCATGGGCATGCGGCCCCCTGGTCCCCCAGGACCCTACAACATGCCCTTCCGCCCAGGGCCGGGCATGCAGGGACCCCCTCAGATGCGTGGCGGCTATTAGCTTCCTGACACGTTAGTTACCGGCTGTGTGACGTCATGTCATGTCATGTGCTCTGGGGGAAGAGAGATCGGGCTAGAAACATGTTGACTTCTGTTGTAAGGGTGCATTTCAAAATTGGTTTGGTCGGTTTCGTTGACTAACACTGTACAGCCAGGCAAGAATTTGTCTTTTTTTCCGTCTTTTTTTAAATTGAAAGCAATGGACATGCTGGGTTTTATGTTTTAAGTCATTTAAAAATCATTTATGTTAACATTTGAGTCTGAGTGCTTCTTCACAATCGTAAAAGTGTTATGAATGAATGCTGGTTTTACATCAGTTTTTTGTGTGCATGACTTTTGTTGTGTGTGTGTTTTTCGGTGTTTTCCCCTTGTAGGATTAGAGTTGATAAGGAATCATTTGAAGAATATTAACGCGTGTGTTTTTTTGTGTTTTTTTCTGTCAAGCGATGAAGTCCCCTCGTTGAGCCCAGGGTGGCTAACAAGCATTGACAAGAGACACATTTAAACGAGGTTAGGATCAGAGTGAATGGATGTGCGAGTGCCTTACTCCTTAGACGAACGTGTAGAAGTGAAGACAGGAATAGGGAACCGTGAGCGCGGACTTGTTTCAGGCAAGTGCGTCACAGTGAGCTAGCTTGCTGTTGGGCGGACCGCCCCCAACTTTGGTTGGCGATGCAGCAGTTTTCCTTTTCTTTAAAATTCTTCCTTGCGGGTGGCTGCGTAGTCTTTGAGCCGAAGCGGTGAATCGGGCAGGTTAGTGCGTCGCAGTGGGCAGACCCGCTGTTGGGCCGTTGGTCCCCAAAATGTTGGTGACGCAACGTTTGTGTATGATGTTTTAACAGCTTAGGAGTGTCCTGTTTTGGTTTCTTGGAGATTTGCTGTCAGGTTTTGTCGTTTGAATGGCATGGAAATGTTCAATTACAGTTGGTGCGTCACAGTGGGTTAGACCCACTGTTGGGCCTTTGGTCCCCAAAGTGTTGGTGACGCACAGTTCCATTTACTGTACTCTTTTGCGACTGTAGACTCTGATTCTATGTAGTGGGTGCATTTTAGGGATATATATGCTTGTACCGTGTGTTTTGAATAGCGTGGAAATAGTTGTAAATGTCCAGGGGGAATGCAATTTCTGAAGAGCATCAGTACGTTGAGAATAAAATATAAGTGAAGGAGTACATAGATGTGTTTCCCCCCCCCCCCCCCCCCCCATTAATATATTATGGTCCTTGTTATCTGGGGACCTTTTTTTCACAGGTTGCAGATTGGATCCATCAACTTATAATAAACCTAAAAACAAAGGTTTAATTGGCAATTTGTTTTGCACTTGATATGTGTATTATCAGGTACATACCTGTTGGTCTAGCTGATGTTATTTTTTTTATAAGATTTTTGTTTGTGTTTACTGTATCAGTAAGTGCAGATGGCATCAAAAATTTGCGGAAAAGCTGGCTACAAAAGGTATGTGATTTCATTAAATAATCCCTTCACCTGACATTGACAAGCTTATTTTTTCATTTCATTTTTTATTTTCCGGGTATACAAATAAATGAAGAAAAAAAGAAAAGAAAAAGTTTCAGTTTAAGGTTATGCACTGTAACTGGACATTTTGAGGTTAAAACTGTTTAACCTAAATCCTAGTTCATTTGAAGCAGGCCTTAAAGCTGGGCTACACGTCAACTAAAATGGTACGACTGTACAATACGATTCGATTACGTGGTCTCGAAATGCGAATAAAATTTGTTCTTCGATACCATGTGATCGTATCGTATCGTACAGTCCTACAATTTTAGTTGACTTGTAGCCGAGCCTTAAGCGTTCTTCAGTAATTTTCAGATGTTTTGATCTGTTGGAAGCTGTGAGGCGGGGAAAACCTTATTTTCTCATCCCAAATGCTCCACATTAGAGGTGGTTCAGGGGTACAGCAACAAACTTGGGTTCGTTCTTTTCCGTGGTAGAAAGATCTTGTGCTCACTCTCCATAAGTCCTAATGGTCTGAACACTAAGTCTTTTGGATGAGATGGCAAAATTTGAGGTCCCATGTGCTCCTGCACTTCGCGTGCATTAAAGAACCCAGTGGCAACTAAGGTGTTATTTGGTCAAAATTTACCCCTCCCCCTTCTAATTGAATTGATAAGGGTTAATGATTTTGATTCTAGATTGATCTGGTATCACTTCTTTCTTGCCAACCATACTTCAGGTAGGTCAGTACTGTTATGACATTTGAGCAAATCATTGAATAAAAATGTTCTTGTTTCAACGCCCTTTTTCTTTCTTTTCATAAATTCGTGTGCACTTTTTTTTTGTAGTTCGTAAGTTTTTAGCCTGACTTGTTTTATCTTTTTCTTGCAGGTATGTAACTTAAGTTTATTCAAACAGGTTTCATGCTGGCTTTGACAACTTAGTTTTCTTTTTTGTTTTCAAAAGTCGTATTACTAGTTGTGCTTTTAAGCTAAGAACATCTGGATAGTAAACCCATTTCGCTAATTAAAATATTCTTTCTGTTTTATAATATAAATGTTGTTAAGCATCTTAGAAAGCTGTTGTTTCAGGTATTCATTACTTAAAAAGTAGGTATGTTTACATATTGCTGGCTTTTGAAAAAAGAGCAGTCAACACAACCAAATCCAGAATGTAAAAGCACTCTAAGGAAGGAATTCACAAGTGTGGATGGAGCAGCAAGCCTCAAAGGACCGTTAGTAAAAGGTAAAAAATCTGAGGTGAGTCTTGCTAAGTCACTACAGATGGCATCTGTACACTTTTCCATTGTATTTTATTGGGTGTTGACAAGCACTGAGTTGTTGGGGTTAAGTGTTGTCATTCATATGATCGAACCAAAACAGATTGTTAAACACTACAGTGGGTTATCTTTGTAATGCCTTGCTGATTCAGCGGACTGATTCTGTCGAGCTGCATCAGGACAAGTGCATGGGTGAAACTTTTCCTTCTCAGCAAGGATTTCCTTAATTTCAAAATCAGAAAATAAGGAAATCCTTAATTTCAAATTTTCAAGGGGAAAAAGTAGAAATTGAGCGATCATAGGCCACGAAGTGCGTTTGCCCTTTAGAACTTTCAACTTAAATGTCATTTTAGAGTTCAAAACATTTCTTGAATGTGAATGAAAGACCTCAGGAGAGATCACGAAATACACATTTATCTGAACATTTTGGCCAGCTTCTGGGGGGGGGCAAAGTCTCCCAGACCCCGCCGGGGTCTAGGCGGCCCCTGGACCCCCCTCCCTCCGGCTTTTTCTTATTTTCAAAATGTCACATTCACCCATGCAAGTGAGGATATGTCTGCTGAAGGACCTCTCAAAAGTAGTTAAAAGAAAGACTAATGCCACTGATTAATTTTGAAAAATAAATGACTGGGCAATTTTTTTTTTTTTTTCAAGCAGGAAAATGTTTTTGGGGGGATTGGTAATGCCATTTTCAGAGTGGGGGGGTGGAAAGGGGAAGGGGGGGGGGGGGGGGGGGGTGGGGGGGGAGGGGGTGATTCCAGAGATAGATATTTTACTGAAAGTGGTTTATTTTGGTAAGCACATTCAAAATGGATTTGTGTTGCATGCAGCTGTTATTAACAAATGAAGGGTAAGGTTTATATCAAAGGTAATCGATAGCTTCCTGGTTGTTTTCTTTTTGTTCTTGTTTGTTATGAAAAAGGTGTAGGAAGAAGCTTAATGTAAATTACAAGTTTCCAAAGTTTATGCCTTTACTTTTTGTTCTTTGTCTTAATATTATTAGGTTTTTTTGTTCTATGCCCTTATACTGATGGAACATGAGATCCTGCGAGTTTCCTGAATACTGAGAGAGAAAGAGTGAGCTTGTGCCATTGTTAGTGTGGATGGTATGTTAAATGCTACTTGATTATGACTGAATGGACAGTGTTGGGATGAAAGTGTTGTTGGTATGGATTTTTAATTGGTATGCGGGTATCGTGTGTCTGCTCGTCTAAAGTTATGTACAACCTCATTGATCGTCCATGAACTTGTGAAGAAATGTTCATCAAATGAAAATGTTTGCTAGACAATTAAACAATAAATCTTTGTCAAATTTTTGGGTGATTAATTGTTGGATGGTTTGAAGTTTGTAAATGACTTTGTGTCTGTTTGGCTGTGCTGTGAAGATGGACATGATTTGATTGGGTATGTCTGGTTTTATTATTTCTGAAGAAATGCTGATTGTGAGGTACCATATTTTTCGGACCATAAGGCGATACATTTTCCCCAGACTCGGACCTCTTCGTCTTATAATATGACAAATAAAATAGTAAGTAAACATAACAAAATCTGAAATTTGGGTACTTTTTTTTTGTTTAATGCAAAAGTTTGCCTTGTCCGAAAAATATGGTAACTGACGGAAGAAATAATAACAGTACATTTATATAGCGCTTTACCTCAGATGAGCCCAAAGCGCTTTACAATCAATTATTCATCAACAGATAACAAAAAACAACATTCAAGAGTGACACCAACCACCAACAGCGCATATGCAAAGCAACTCTCTCTCTCTCTCTAACACACACACACGCACACACACACACACACACACACACACACACATAAACACACAATTATTGACGCCAACTCGTTCATACCCCATTCGGTAAGCCACAGCAACTGAGCCGCATGGACTGACCACATACACCAATACACAAACACCCTCACACACAACGTACGCACGCAGACAGACATACAGACACGCACACCACAGTGTTTGTTTTGTTTATTTTTTTCCATTATCTCACACACACATGCGTGCACACACAACCCACAAAACCAAAATACACACAAGCACACATTCATGCTCACACTACAACACACACTATATGTACACATGTGTAGCGCCATGGTGTTACACGCATTATCTCCTGTCAATATGATCTCCATATAAACTACACACACACATACACACACAGCGCCATTAGAAATGACGATTGTCATAGTCTTGCATACAACCACAGTGTTTGTTTTGTTTATTTTTTCCCATTATCTCCTGTCAATATGATCTTCCATATAAACTAACAACAGATTCCCTATATGTACACATGTGTAGCGCCATGGTGTTACTGCCATTGGTTTTGTGCCTCTCTTAGCTTTTCAGTCACAGTGTTCCTGAGCATTGAATTGTAATAATTGGACACCAAAAAAAGTCATATTGAGACTGGAATGTTCAGTTTGCAATGATTGGCATGCAGGCTCCTAATTCCGTAAATAATTATTTTCAAAACAATCGATCATGGTATCCACACACACACACACACACACACACACAGGATGCTGCAAATACATGTACACTTTACACCTGAAAGGACAACCCATTGAGATAAGCACTTGGACCTTGGTTTGTGAGCTAGGATAACTAAAGTAAAATGTGATGCAGTACACGAATACCCAGCTAAAGTCGGCCAGCCACAAGAGAGAAAGAGAGAGAGAGATTTGATTGATTGAAAAATTGTTCAAAATAAACTATTAGAGATAGATGAATTCTGTTTTTTGCCTGTTAATCTGTTGTCTCTGGCCTTTCTGAAAATATGAATAAGTCAAAAGTGATCATTTACGACATTAGCCTGGTTTTCCTGTGCTGCATCACAAATGTTTATATAGTTATAACAACACCTAATTGGCACATCCAGGAAATGTATCAATCATATCAGTTGCAAAACTAGACATTTAAGGAGTTTAAAGCACATCAAAAGGAGGCTACTCTCCCAGTCTCAGACCACCCATTCAACCGTGAACATTACAAAAATACAATGTTTTTTTCCCTTAGGTTGGTGTTCAGGTTTGCCTTAACCAAAGACTGTATAGGGGAAGATAAGCATCCGGTCTCTTTTCCCTATATGAGTAGTGAGGACAGAAACTCTGGTTAGGGTATGTCCCTTTGAAACAGTACACATTTTACAAATCGATAGGCCAGTTGAATTCTCCGTTCAAGTTACAGTCTGAGTTTTTGGATAACCTCCACTGAAAAGTGTACTGGCCCCACTAACAATAACTATCAGCCCGGTTCGCCGAGCTCTTAAGTAATCCATCTTACCCTTTTAGAATATCTTTGCCTTAACCCTCTTGCATTCGCGTTTTGTTACAGAAAAGATACCTTCTTCTAGTGTTCAGATTCTTTCACATATTCATGGATGCTCCTGCTTTCAGGATTTCCTGAAGTTGAGGATTTTTTTTATTGCCTGGAGTCAGCGTTGCCGGATTATGAGAATTTGAGAAGATGCATTTTGCTGGTTATAGAGGTAATGAAGTTTAACTTGAAGTGCAAGTGCAACGAGAGCCTGTCAATTACATTGGAAACTGTTGTTTCCCTTCAGCTTCTAAGGGGTATTGCCCCCCGGAACCCCCAGGAGGGGCGCCGTCCCTGCACCCTGCCAGGGCCTGGGTGGCCCCTGGACCCCTGCCTTGCAGTATTTTTGAAATTACCCAGGAGCACCCATGCATATTTTCGGGAAAATCTGAGTTTTGAAGCACACAGAGCGTCATAAGTTACCACTGCATCATTGCAAGTGATAAGCTTCTTCATAGTGTGTGTATAACAATCCAGAACTTAGTGTGATGAAAATGCCATCAGAGGGGGTCTCAGAGTGGGGGCAAGCTACAGGCGGTTTTCGGGCAATTTAAATATACAGAGGTTTTGGCCAGAATAAAATAATGCAAGAGGGTTAAACAAATGCAGAACACTTTGAAAATGAAAGTACTTCAGTAAGTCACTAACCTGATAACAATCTCCATTTAAATCTCACCTTAATGGATGTTTCATTGGGTACTACACAGGCACGCACAGGCCTACATGTTCCTATGAACATGCCCTCGGACACGCACACACACACACTTACAAAGATTGCTATTTATTGGTACATTCATTATTTTTTTCTCATAAACCTACTTGATTGTCTTTGAATTTCATGAAGCATTAAGGTACTGAAAAGCACTGACGAAGCGTAAACAGGGTTCATAGGGGCCTTACCAGTCCTTATAAGTCTTGACAAATTGAAATCTCCAAGTAAGGCCTTACAAGTGCTTACATTCACTTCAAGGTCCTTACAAGTCTTGACGGCTGCACGAAACAGTCCTGAGCAGCAAGACCATACTCAAAATAGATCGCAGAAGCAGCGATTTTACACTTGAGAAACATCGCTCAGCACCTACTCTACCTTACCCCCCTCCCCCACCTTCCCGTTTCAACTGACTGCTTAGCAGACGAACGATGCACCGCAAGTTGTCAAGAGAAATTGGACTGAAATCTCGTTCTTTATCCTGGTGTCGTTTTGCGAGAAAAAGTGTATATCTGTGTCAGCCATAGTTTTTGTATCTGCTTAGACATTGTTCACAATGCTGGGAAATTGTTCCTTTCAAGATTGTTGGCTAAAAGATGGAGATTATCCTTAGGCCTACAGGTCCTTACAAGGTCCTTACTTGAGGATAGCTGAAAGCCCTGGTAAACCGCCAAGAGAGAATACTCTAGTCCATTCCTCCTGCGTTCCCAGGCCATATGGTCATAATGGGTTAAGGTACGCATGTGTTCAGTTTTCACTGGTCTCCTCGCTGTGTACAGCCAATACATACATTCGATTTCGGAGGAGGGTCCATTCCAATTTAGATTTCAATGGATCACACTGTCTAAGCATTTGTTGTGAACATGGAGAATTGTAGGAGAAAACCGAAGCTACCCTGTTCTACAACTCGGAGAAGAGTTCATAAATTTGAGAACATTTTGAACAATTGTTAAGGATTCGTGAAAGGGAAATGAGAACACAAGCACACACACACCCTACCCTATTCATGTGATAACTTTAACTCGTATGACTGATTGGGATTGTTTACAGCATGACACCCTTCCACAAAACTTCATAGCGTTTACAGTACATAGCCGTGAATAGCAGAAGGAAAAAACAAGTGGATAGAAATGCACTGGATTGGAAACCTCCACCATGAAGGAAAATCCACGAAAAAAAAGATTGTCGCAAATAACAGTTAAGTGAGTGCGTAGGCCAACTGGCAGACATAAAATTTAGAGCTCTGTTACTCCACACACGCATTACATAGTTCCGCCACTTCATTCATCCAGGCTATTCTATGAACCAGCGTCTCCCTACACTGAACATGAAGTTATGTTGAAGGTCCGATACACCAATAATTCCTCTGCTTTCTTCAAAGGAGATAATTAGTCCGTCACCAAGACGGACTATTGCGATGGGCTGGTTTGTATTTTTTTTTCTGTCTGTCCCAAGGATATCTCCCGAACCGCTTGACCGAATCGCGTCAAATTTTGTGTGAAGGTGTGCCTCCTTAATAGGAAGAGATCGGCGCAAACCATTTTGCCGTCGTGACCTTGACCTTGACGTACGACCTTGAAAACCGAAAATCTATTTTTAGCCATATCTCGGGCACCGATCAACATAGGATGTTGAAACTTGGTATGAAGGTGGTTTGGCTTATGCCCGTTCTGATGATGGCATACCGGTCAAGGTCAAGGTCAAAAAGATCGCTGGAGCCTGAAAATCGGAGGGTCATTTTTTTCTCCTTCTGTCTGTCCCAAGGATATCTTTCGAACGGGTTGACAGAATCACGTCAAATTGTGTGTGCTGGTGTGTCACCATTAGAGGAAGGCATCCGCGCAAACCATTTTGCCGTCGTGACCTTGACCTTGGCGTACGACCTTGAAAACCGAAAATCTTTCAGGGGCCATAACTCCCACACCGTTAGTGTTAGAGTCTTCAAATTTGGCATGAAGGTACTTTGGCTTATGCCCGTTCTGATGGTGGCATACAGATCAAGGTCACGGTCCGGGCGATCCGTAGGCCTTGAAAGTGGTAGGGGTCTACACATTGGGTTTTAAGCCATATTTTCCACATTGGTACTTGACAGAAGCGCTTCAGATTGTGTGTGTTACTGTATACCCTAGAGAAGAAAACATCCGAGCATAAATTATCACCATGCTGACCTTGACCTTGAAGTGTGACCTTGAAAACCGAAATTTCCTTCTTTGCGCTATATGTTTCTTCTTCAAGCTGTATCTCGTGAACTAGAAGACAGAATCCCTTCCAATTTTGTGTCAGGATGTGACACTCTACGGGGTGTCGCAAGTGCGTGGCATTGCTGGTGACGGACATGTCTGCCGCTCGGCGACGCCCTTGTTGTAAATTCGTTGACAGGTAAAAGTTTTCAGTTTTCAGTTAAACAGATTTCTATTCGTTTGTCACACTGAATTAGTGTCTTATTATGAAGGGATAAATATGGACAAAGGTGTAGTTTTGCTACCCCCTCTCATGTTTTTGTTTGTGGCACAAGCCACAAACCTATAACTCACTTTGTCGGTCGGTCGGTCCAAAATTGTCGCACTTCAAATCGAGGCTACAAAATTGTCGCACTTCAAATCGAGGCTGCACTTCAAATTGAGGCTGCTCTTTAAAATGATGTTTCGTTTTCAATTGTCGCATGCACGCCACAAATGATTGCGAATCCGCGCTTGTTGCCTTTCACTTTCGGGATCATATGTTGATGTGTCTGAGCGTCGATGTGTCCACGGGTCGATATGCCCAGGTATCGTGCCCCCATGTCATTGTGTTGTGTGTCCTCATGTTGTGCCCCCATGTTGCTGTGTCCTCGTGTCGCTGTGCCCCCGTATCATGCCCATGCAGTCACAACAAAAGTACAGCACGGGATCACAGTGCAGTTGTAAGGACACGGGGTCACAATGACATGACAGATGGGCAAAACAACACGTGGGCATATCGACACTTGGGCACAATGTTACATTAACACATCGACACGTGGGCCCAATGAGACATGGGCACATCGTTGCATTGACACTCGGACATATGAACACATCATTATGGGTACAAAGACACGTGGACAGGGCCGGATCCAGGGGGGAGTTACCTGGTTTCTGTATTGTTCTTAGGTGCAATTTAAAGTTGTTGTTTTTTGCACTTTATTTTCTTAAAAAAACGGGGGGCGTTGCCCCTTAACCCCCACCAGGGGCGTTAGGGGAACCTCCTCCAGGGGCGTTGCCCCTGGACCCCATGGGGCCTACGCCGGCCCCCAGAAGCCCTTCCTTGTAACCCAATGTATCCCAGGTCAGGCCCTGCACGTGGGCACAGCGCACGTAGCCTCAAGGTAACATTCATTTTGTTTCATTCTTCTGCGACGAGGCCATATGGTCATAATGTCTAGGTACATTGTGTCGTCTTTTCATGGTTTCCCCGCTGCGTACAGCCGACACATTCCGATTTGAAGCTCAAAGGAGAAAAATTATTTGGAAGATTTTTTTTTCAAAGGCAGGAGAATGGACCAATAAGTCAGAAAGATAGTTGATAGAAAGCAAAGGGCCCATGCAAAGAGTGGCAGATTTTACCACAGAACTTCCAGAAGGTGGGGGAACTATTTTTACGTCTATCCCCTACGGGGTTTTGTTTCATAAAAATAAAGATCTGTAGCCTATCCCTACCCGAGCAAAGCAAAATATCGCTGAAGAAAACATTTTCAATGAAGAAATCTGGTGGGGAGCAGAAGTCATTATTTTCCTGTTTTGCATTGTTCTTAATAATAATAATTGTACATTTATAAGTTGTTACCTCAGATGAGCCCACTTTATTTTCAATTATTCATCAACGCTTCAAAAACAGCCCCTTCAAGACCCCCACCAGCAACAGCGCATTGCCCCAAGCAACCTCTCTCCAGGGGCTTCTGCCCCTGGACCCCACTGGGGCCTACGCTCTCCCCCAACTCTCCTCTTCCTTGTAACCCCCCTCTAATCTATCCTCTCTCTCAGGCCCTGCACGTGGGCACAACGCACGTAGCCTCGCTTATCAAAAGCCTCTAGAAGAAGTTACTTTTTCGGCGTTACATTCTTCTGCTTTCCCAGGTCAAAACACATGGTCATAATGGAAAATAAAAAAAGTACAGCTCAATAGAATCACGGTTTTCAGCATACTCGTAGACTTCCCCATGCTGCGTAACCTGATATTGATTATGCATCAACATGTTGGGATTCAGCTAGTAAAAACACACTCAAACAAAAGGAAACTCATAAAATCGTCATCCCTAGATTTAAAGAACTTAACATTTACCATTTGATTTGAAAAAAAGGCTAAATAATGGTACCCTTATGTACAAGATCATAAATAAGTTAGCACCAAAATATCTTATGACTAGAATTTAAAGGAAACAATTCGAAGAAAACCAAATTAAGAATGCCCCGCCCCAGGAAGATCTACAAAATCATCAGAACATTCTCAGGTGGTAAACTGTGGAACGACCTCCCTTTTATCTAAAAAAGAGAACTAGCGTATCCCCACGGGGATCTTATGTTCCAATAAAAATCTTGTTTAAGATCTAATAGCCTATCCTCTACCCAGCTAGCAAAGCAAAATATCGCTTCTTAGTTAACATTTTCAATGAAAAAATCTGGTGGAGAGCAGCGACACTATCTTTCCTGTTTTGCACTTCTGAATCATATGTAATAATAAAATTGGGTATTCTGAAAAATTGTATTGTCTCATAATGCCCTTTTTTCGTACTCAATTTAAACTACCAATTCAAGTTCGCTGTTAAGTATTATCAATGTTTGCATTAAATCCCATTTTTGACAACAAAAATTATTTCATTGCAATTTTTGACCATTTTCTTGACTTGAGTTTTATGTCAACAGCTTGATGCATGGTATGAATGTGAGTGATAGGGCAAGGTGTAAAGAAGCTATTGTAGCTTATCCTCCCTCAATAAAACATTCGTATTCGTATTCGTATTCTCTCTCTCTCTAACACACACACACGCACACACATTTATCGAAGCCAACTCGTTCATACCCCATTCGGCAAGCCACAGCAACCGAGCCGCATGGACTGACCACATACACCAACACACATACACAAACACCCTCACACAAAAACGAACGAACCAACGATCTTAACCCTGACTTCAACAACTCATTTGCATATTAATATTTAGAACTAGAGGTGTGGAAAAAAACCGGTTTGAACCGAAAAAACCGGTGCTAAACTCGGTTCGAAAAACCCCAGTTGCTGTGAACCGGTTTTTTAACTGCAAACTAAAAGTAAGTTTTTCTTAGAATAACGCATTCTTTTCGAAGAACACCACTGATTCTCAGCACAGATTGGGTGTTTGTAAACCAAGAGTAGCTGTTTCTAGTTTGTGGTGGTCTATGGCTTTAACTTTGACTGAGTGTTGAGCTGAGTGTGTGTGTGTGTCATAAGTCATAAGTTTCTTTATTGTGTGTGCCCTGCAATATTCTGACAAATAAATATGTGTTTAATAGGTGAAGCTAGTGATGCGAATACTGGTTTTAAAAAACCCTTCGAAAACCGGTTCGAAGAGGGACTCCGGTTCGGATTTTTGAACCGGTTCTCAACTCTATTTAGAACTGCTAACCTGCGCAGGGATGTGTTGTGGGGTGTAAACGTTACATTTGCTGGCCAGCCACTAGCTGTTTAGCAGAATAGGTCCCTACAGTATTTCCTTGCTTGCCCAAGGCCAAAGACACTAGGCGTTCAAGACTGCACTTGGTCATCTCCAAACATGGAACACTCAATTTTTAGTCAAGTTTTATTTTTTTGTGTATTTGACGGTTTCAGGGTTAGGGTTAGGGCTAGAGTCAGTTTAATTTCAGATTGAACGGTTAAAAGATACACATTCCAAAGTTTCGCTGAAAACCGACATTGTCACGCGATTGGCGTCACTTTCCATATTTGGAGATGACCAAGTTGACATTTTGAATGTAAAATATGCAATGAAGGCATCTTATGGGAGAATAACCTAGTAATATGGCACAGGATTACACGAGGTACATCAAATCAAATATGTCGGCGCAGCCATGGATTTCTCCCTCTTTTTTTCTTCTTTTTTATATTTATCCTAGGGGACTGAGTATGGCGGTTCATGAACCCCTGTAACCATCCCCAAATCCGCCTCTATACCCCCCCCCTCTCTCTCTCTCTCTCTCTCTCTCTCTCTCTCTCTCTCTCTCTCTCTCTCTCTCTCTCTCTCTCTCTCTCTCTCTCTCTCTCTCTCTCTCTCTCTCTCTCTCTCTCTCTCTTTTCATTTTCGTGTTTGTATAATGGCCTATGGCTGATGTAGGCTACATTAAACACTCAGACTCTCTCTCTCTCTCTCTCTCTCTCTCTCTCTCTCTCTCTCTCTCTCTCTCTCTCTCTCTCTCTCTCTCTCTCTCTCTCTCCTCTCTCTCTCTCCTCTCTCTCTCTCTCTGATTCCCTTTCATGGACGCATTTCTCTCTGAAGCTCGCGCACCCCCCCCCCCCCCCCCCCCCACCCCCACACACACAATCAATATCTTTAGAACACCTCAAAAATCGTCGATTGTTTGAGTTTCATGGATAATCATGACAAAGACTTAGAACTACATTACTGTGGGCTGTTCTGGTTGAAACTGGAGACTCGCTATGTTGTCAAGATTCAATTGCCTGACGAATGGGCCTCCTTCCTTGAACACACAAACAATGCTATCAGTGAGCGACAGACACAGAGAGACAGGAATCAATAAGGTAGAAATGAGAATGTTGTGTTCCAAGGCTTGGCTTTTCCGCTGCTTTGACACAAAAGACAAAGTAGAGGGGGTGGGCTAATCAATAGCCATGCAGGCACATGTGGCAGCAGATCACACCTTGTACTGCCCATGTGGCAGACACCTCTCTCTCCCAAATGTGTATAGGTCGGTGGCCTCACATTAATATTAATTGCCTCTCTCTCTCTCTCTCTCTCTCTCTCTCTCTCTCTCTCTCTCTCTCTCTCTCTCTCTCTCTCTCTCTCTCTCTCTCTCAGTTGTGTGGATGTATGTTCCTTTTATGTACTCATTCTTTGAAATGGGCCTAAGGCCTAATCAGTAAATCATTCAGACTCTCTCTCTCTCTCTCTCTCTCTCTCTCTCTCTCTCTCTCTCTCTCTCTCTCTCTCTCTCTCTCTCTCTCTCTCTCTCTCTCTCTCTCTCTCTCTCTCTCTCTCTCTCTCTCTCTCTCTCTCTCTCTCTCTCTCTCTCTCGGCAATTTCGTTTTTGGCAATAGGGCCTACTGCTTTTATATGAAATGGACTGTTGTACAATTGTTGTGCTTTTTTAAAAATTTGTATTTCATACATGCTTTTTTTCTTCATATTTGTTCTGAGGGCCGGATGAAAAAAAGCCGGTTTTTGTGCTTATTCCGCTTTCCCTCAATAAAAAATAACTCTCTCTCTCTCTCTCTCTCTCTCTCTCTCTCTCTCTCTCTCTCTCTCTCTCTCTCTCTCTCTCTCTCTCTCTCTCTCTCTCTCTCTCTCTCTCTCTCTCTCTCTCTCTCTCTCTCTCTCTCTCTCTCTCTCTCTCTCTCTCTCTCTCTCTCTCTCTCTCTCAATTATGTACAGTAAGATTATAACTGATTTTGTCATGTGTTTGTGATTACTTCTCAATTTGTGCATGTTAAAGATGAGTATGTAAAGTAGGATTGGGTTTTATTTCCTGTGTGCATGTACTTAAAAACTACGTTGCATGTTAAGATTAGGGGAAGACGGGGTAAAAAGCGCATGGGCGGGTAAGAAGCCCACCCCAATTATCTCATGAAATGAAGCAAATTTCAGTCTCATTTTGCCCATGAGACGAGCGTTAATGTCTAGCATTCGTCTCATGGGCAAATTTGACTGACATTTTCTTTATTTCATGAGATAATTGGGGTGGGCTTCTTACCCGCCCATGCGCTTTTTACCCCGTCTTCCCCTAGTATAGGCCTACATATTATGTAGTTACTAGTATTAGATTTGTTATTGTGTTACTATTACATGTATAGAGTTTTATTTTGCATGCCTTATAATGCTTTGTTTGCTCAAGTTAATTTCTCCTCTTTTTTTTTTTTTCATTTTTACAATTTATATATTTTCAGAGGGCTGGATGCAAAAAAACGTGTATTTTGCAATTGCTTATATGCTTATTTTGCAATTGCTTATTTATAAATAAAAATTCGTTCGTTCGTTCTCTCTCTCTCTCTCTCTCTCTCTCTCTCTCTCTCTCTCTCTCTCTCTCTCTCTCTCTCTCTCTCTCTCTCTCTCTCTCTCTCTCTCTCTCTCTCTCTCTCTCTCTCTCTTCCAGTCTCTGAAAGTACAGTAGAAGTAAGCCTATTGCGCAACGAAGAACAATATGAAGAGAGCAACCTATGTAAGTATAAACGTTATCGCAAAGAATCCAATATTAGCAATTATCGGTATAGTCGGGTGACTTCAACAAAAGCCACCTACAAATTTGTTCCTAAAAGTATTATATAAGCTTACTCATGCTAGTCTATTTTTCATGTTTGTGAATATTCCACAACCTATGAAAGGGTACGAACGTTTGTTTTTCAAGATGCCTTGGAATATTCAAGAACGGAAAAAAAAAATCAAACAAACAAGAACACAACAGTAATAGAGAACAGTTTCCTAAGCAACCCACTGAGAAAACAGAATCCTTTAACCGGCTGTAGGCTAGTGTAAAACGCCCTAGTGACGTAGTATGTCCTGAAGTTCTTAAAAAGTATCTGTACACGTGACATTATTCACGAAATATCTCCATTTCCCCATGGTAACACAGTGTTAGGCCACTCATAATATGACTTACAGCTCACTGTGTTGCCATGGGGAAATAGTGATATTTTGTGAATATTGTTAACATGTTTACCAACTTGAGATTTTGTTCTGATAATGAAGAAGACTCTGAAATAGCAAAGCGGCCGCTTCAGTTGTAAGTTTTACTTTAATTAAACACAACACTTTAATCAAAATAAAACATATTTTTATCCCCTGGAACTGCTCAAGGCACTTCTTATTTTATGCATGGAATCTCATAATGAAGACTTGAAAATCAAAATAATGGCAGGAATCCTGAAGATGGCATTATTTTGGGGAATCTACCTATAACAATTAGGCCACATATGTTGATAACACCTTTATTATAAGTAGAAATTTCTTCATTTGAAAAAACTCACAATGTGCAGGAAATTAAATGTATAAAAAGGTCAGAAACCCGCTTTGAATAGTAACTTATGGGCCTAATATATAACATCCACTTTGGGTGAAGTAAGGTAGGCCAGAGATGTACAGTAGACAGTACTACTGTACATCCCTGGGTAGGCTTAGGGTGTATTCCTGTGATGGGGCACTCAGAAGCCTGTCCATTTAGCCTAATAATTTTTTTATTAGGCTTTTTTTCTATTAAAAAAACACACCACCTGATTAATGTAGGCTACTTTTTTGCGACCCTTCCTCTGAAGACTTGGTTGCAAGATTTTCATTTTCCAGTTTTGTGGGGTTTTTTTTAACCTATCCCTGGAGGGTTTTTTCTGTAGCCTACCCATTATGGTCTGAGAAGGGCCTATGGTGTAGGCCGAAATATCAATTTCATCACAATTGAACTGAAAAAGCGTCGTGAATTGTGCCAGATTGTAAAATTGCACTATTGGCAGGATTCATAGGGATGGGGTTTTTAATAGTTTATCTCGGATTGAACAGTTTCAGACTGATTTTGTGGTCGTTACATTGACATTCTGAGACATGGGCCCACACACACATACAAAATTGATATTGTACAACCTGCAAATAGGCTGTTTAATTGATATTTGGTACTTATAGTCACAGAGGCATCTCTGTGAAATTTGGGTTGCTCCCATCTGGAGAGAGCGTCGCAGCCAGAGGCGCGCCACCCATTTTTATTCAATTTGCATGCGATTTTTGTGTGACAAGAAAATAGCTTTTTATGGGCTGCTGAAGCTGAAGCTGGCACAACCGCTGTATCGATCAAGCCTACTCCGTATTAACCGTCATGTATCGGAGATCACGCCGAAGATCGATCAGAAATCAGTGTTCACTGCAGGCGCCATGCACATGGCCCTGTGCGGGAGAGTAGCGTTCTAACCTTGGTACCGTCACGTCACCACTGTGTGGTTTGTTCAGACGTTATGGACGTTCTCTGTCTTCCACAACGTTCTGTGTTCTCCACAGCCGACCGTCGTGATTAGGTACAGACAACCGTGTTGGATTTGGTATCTGTGATAATGTTGAAAATATTGATCTTTAGTCTGATCTGAAGTTGAGCTCAAATCATTGTTCAGAAGACTTGTTCCTTCTCTAACCAAAGCAAAGACTAACCCTTCTAAAGTCTTTGACAAAAGGACCCAGGGCGACGGGATGGGGCTTATCATGTTTTGCAAAGAAGTAAAGAGTGTTAGTAACACTGTTGCTGTGATGTTTGTTGGAGTTCTAAAACACAGGTAAGCCATAATAATTATAATGAGAACATACATGTAGAGGCCTACCAAAGAGTGATACATTCGCAGTCTACAAACCTTGCAAAGAATGAAGCCAACTTTCTCACTTCCCACCTGCAAAGTGAAAAGGTGTGAGGTGTTAATGTTGTAATGATCCCCAGCTGTAGTGTAGGTGAAGGGGGGGGGGGGGGTACAAAAAACCGACTTCAGTTCAGTCAGCTGCGGAGTGCGAGTTCTTTGTATATTCACCTATTAGTACTTTTGAAGAGAGATGTAAAACGGTAGGAAGTAGTAATTTGCTGATTTCTAAGGTTTAATAAAAAAGAAGATGTCTTACACAATATACACAATTCATGGTAGTTTTATTTTGAAGAGAGAAGGAAGTAAAACACCACATATTGCAGCTTTACCTGGGCGTTGAGGTGCTTTTCCTTGCATATTCACAGAAATCATCAAGGAAGTTGATTGTTTGTTAGTTTTAAATCATGTATTTGCAGAATTTAAGCCTCGACTTTCAGCCTAAATACTTATAGGCCCACGGGTTTGTTTTTGTTAGCTTTAAGATGTTGCTTTTTAAATTTAAAAATGTAAATTTCGATCTGTTGAATGACCCATTTATGTCTTTCTTTCCGTGTTTCATTTAAGACAGGGACACAAGAAGATTCCATCAATTGAAAATTCAGTCCTGTTTAACAACATGTGAAGAGGACTACTGAGACTGAAATGTTGTACTCAAGAGAGAGAGTGTGAGAGAGAGAGAGAGAGAGAGAGAGAGAGAGAGAGAGAGAGAGAGAGAGAGAGAGAGAGAGAGAGAGAGAGAGAGAGAGAGAGAGAGAGAGAGAGAGAGAGAGAGAGCGAGAGAGAGAGAGAGAGAGAGAGAGAGAGAGAGAGAGAGAGAGAGAGAGAGAGAGAGAGAGAGAGATAGCAGTATCTTGTGAACCGCTGGACACAATCACTTCAAGTTTAAATTCAATGGAGTGGTGTATTTTTTAGGCTAAATGGTCCCACTGAGTAATTATGACCAAGATGTGTTGCCGAGCATGTCAATATCCTAGGCTACTCCCTCCCTCCCTCCTTCACCCAATACCTCGTGAGCTCATGCACTAAATCATTTCAAATTTGGCATGGTGGTATCCGAAGATGGTGTCACTGATGTGTGCACTTATTGACATTTGTGGAGGTATATGTATTTTAATGTAGCCAACTTTTTACTTTGAATGTACTCTTTTCTTTCCACCTCCTTTCTTTCTTTTAAGAGTAAGAGAGAATCTGAGGGAGAGATACATGATCACAGAAGCTGATTTTGTTACCATATTTGTTTTATCTTTTTTAGGTTGTCCATCCATGTGCATGCTTTCGTTGTTGTTGCAGACCTGTTTACTCTACTCTTTTCGAGTAGTATTCTATTCGGACCTCTACTACTCTTCAAAACTGAAAATAATGCTCTAATTACTCATTTTCAGTTAACATTATTTGATGGTTTAATGAAGAGGACTACTTATTTCGCACCCAAACTACTGATTTCAGCTATCCAGACTACTCAAGACTTGTGTAGGAGGTAAACAGGTCTGTTGTTGGATTGTGTAAAAACCCAAACGATTCCTGATGCATTGGCTAGTTAAAGAATCTAGAATCATCTGCTTTGTTAAACTTGATGGAGCAGCTTCGGTGCCATAATTAATTTGGCAAGGAAATGTATTAGGGCTTAGGCTACCACATATCTCGCGTAAAGCCTTTAAGCCTTTCATATCTATTATCAAAGATTTTCTGTAGACTCTACACTTTGCCATTAAAGAAAAACAAACCTAAATTATGCACCGACTAATTATATAACATCGATGCTTCAATTCTTTCCATTATTAGAACCTAATGGGGCCTAATAGGTTAATGTCGTATCGGGCGACCCCAAAGCAATTGGTTCTAACAATCCCCTTCAGTACTCAACTGAAGTGAGCAGACCTAAAACATATACATTACGGGCTAAGACTATAACAGGCTACATACATACTGCCCACTCTGTTCATTTGTTGTGTCACCACTATAATCAACACAGCGAGGTAGCCTACGCAGCGAACGGGCGCAAGCCTAATTGTCATCAATGATTGATCGAAGACAGCAATCACCAGAATCGAGACGCGCAGTAGAATGGCCCCCGGGTTCGTCGCCAGAATTATTACGCTTCTCCTGGGAACTCCATGCTCCAGTGGATAACCAGTCATGCCCGACGGGCCTAGGGTAGCAAAAATGTACTACAACGACGTGTAGGGCAGGGTTGTATGCATAGTTAGGGCAGTGGGTGGATGCCTCGTGCCTCCACCCGGGGAGCTGGACGACCCCCGCCCCTTCCACGAGTTTCTCCACGTGGGGGTACCCGGGAGTTCTTTCGTAACAATAGTTCCCCCACCTTCTGGAAGTTCTGTGATTGTAACTTCCTCTAATCTGCCACTCTCTTTGACTCTGCCTTTTCCCTTTGCTTTTTGTCATCTACTATCTTTCTGACTTATTGGCCCATTCTCCTACCCTTTTAAGAAAAAAATCTTCCAAATATTTGTTCTCCTTTGAGCTCCTCCGAAATCGGAATATGTCGGCTGTACGCAGCGAGGAGACCACTAAAAACTAAAAACCGGACACATGCGTATCTTACCCATTATGGCCATATGGCCTGAGAACGCAGAAGAAGAAGAAGTATGCATAGTATGACTAAGCCAAAAGATAGGAGTTTCCCACTCCAGCTTTGCACGTCCGTAGGCCAATTTTTAGGCCTACCTTTCTCTTTTCATTCCTGACACGCAATATCTTTATTGTCTGCTGAATTATTGAACTAGGACCTAGAGACTTATTTTCTGTTTTTAAAGTTAGTGTTTCATTTGTTCTGTCGCTGATTGCAAATTGTATTGCGCACTGGGTTTCTCTGCTTGTTTCTGTTTTTTTGTTTACGCTTATTTCCACATGAAAGAGATTAAATAGGCATATTTAAAAACAAAAAAGGACAAAGCGTTATCCAATTTAAAAAAATGACATTGTGTTTTTCTTCCTGACTGCCAATAGACCTAATATAATCTTATGAATTAACCCTTTCACCGCCAAAGTCGCATTTTAGCACCACAGTGATTTAACACCTATGTCACTAAAAGGCATAAAATTGGGGTCTATTATCCAAAGACCCTTTTGTCTTAGTTTTGGGAAGTAAGGGTAGACCTTATTTTAGATATGTCAGAAGAATCCCCAATACTGCAGATGGATGTTGTTCTCTACCCAGGTAAATTTAATGGGAATGTTTGGCTGAAATATGGCTGGCGGTGAAAGGGTTAAAAAAAACACCCACTTTAGAGCATAGCGCGATAGTTAATATGAGAGAACAAATTATAGTAAAGGTCATATATGTGTAGAGAGATCTCTCAACATATCTCTGTCAAAATGAAGTTGGTAAAGAAACACCCGCAGTCCCTAGGGGAAGACGGGGTAAAAAGCGGGGTAAATTTCAGTCTCATTTTGCCCATAACGAGCGTAATGTTAGCTTCGGTTGGTTATTTCAAAAAAAGATGCGTTTTTAAATATTCTGGTTGGTTATTTAAATTTCATTTAAGCTGGTCAAATAAAATTAATGAAGGCGAATGACTTTTTTTTTATAGGCTGACAATAAAAAAACCAATCAGTCACAAGGTGTTTAAACAAAAATTTGAAAGACTCGATAAATTAAAGGTAACCGATACACTGATTTGTATGAAAACAGAAAATTCCTCTGCAGCCGCAATCTCGATAATAAACAAAAAATCGACCATCAGTGGTGTACTTTGTGTTAGTTATTCTTCGATCGTGCAGTGCAGTGACTGCAGTCCCACACTGATCGATCAGTGGTTGGTGAAGTTCTTTCACTGCGTGCGCATTTCCCTTACAACGACGTTTTTACAGTGAATTATTAACGACAGGGCCCTTGGGCTCCATCCCAAGTTGATCTTTTTTTTTTTTATCTATCTGTCTGTGCATGTCTATGTCTGTCTGTCTGTTTGTCTGTCTCT
>CM065680.1:13689832-13699832 GCA_017654935.2 Phymorhynchus buccinoides | reverse complement strand
ATATTTTGTAGATGTGTGATATTTTATAGATGTGTTGCGTTTTATAAATGTATTATATTTTGTAGACGCATTACATTTCGTAGATGTGAGTTTGTAGATGTGTGACGTTTTGTAGATGTTTGAAATGTAACCTGTATGACATTTTGTAACCTGTATGATATTTTGTAACCTGTGAGATATTTTGTAGATATGTGACGTTTTGTAGACGTGTTATATTTTTGGTAAGCCTGTTACATTTTGTTGATGAATAGCCTAACGTTTTGTAGACATGTGACATTTTGTGGAATTGCGATGTTTTGTACCGCAACGTATCCATATCCACGTCGCGGGCCTTAGACCTGATATGAGAGAATAGCTTGCTGGCCTAGGGTCTACCTTCCTTTTGCGGATGGGACTGTGTCGCTGACGGCTATTGCAGATTGCTGTTATTTTGTTTGAAGGTAGACACTGCATGCATAGTTACCTTGCTTTTGTGACAAGTGCCACAGTGTGCCGGATTGTAGAGTGGAATCGTTGTTGTTTAGGTAAGTGTTACACCATTCAAATCATGTTGTTTCTTCTTCTTTTTCTTCTTCTTTTCCTTCTTCTTCTTCTTCTTCTTCTTCTTCTTCTTCTTCTTCTTCTTCTTCTTCTTCTTCTTCTTCTTCTTCTTCTTCTTCTTCTTCTTCTTCTTCTTCTTCTTCTTCTTCTTTTCCTTCTTCTTCTTCTTGTTCTTGTTCTTGTTCCTGTTCTTCTTTTTTCTCTCTCTGTCTTTCTGTTTCTCGCCCTCTCTCTTTGTATATCTGTCTTTTTGTGCCTCTCTGACTGACCCTCTCCTCTCCTTCTCCCCATTTCCCCTCTCTTCAACTCAGAATTGTATAAATATGTTGTGTAAAATAGCTAATAACATAAAATATGTAAATCGTACCTATTCACAGCCATTAATATTTTGTTTTAAATAGGCCTAGTATATGTCAATTAACAAAGCTAGGGTAAAATTGAAATAAGAGGTAAAATTGATACCAGCGTTCAATTCTACTTAAAATTGGAATCTTCGTTTGATTATTATTATTATTATTCCTCTTGAAAGACGTTTCTTCCCAATTTATTCGAAAGGTTATACTGCTTGTGTATTTGTCATTTTGTCGGCTAGTTCACATATTCTATAATGTAAGTTATTTCGATCTTACACAAACAATGCAATGAATATAAACAACCTTGATGACAGTCAACGGTACACAAAAGCAGAGATTTGTTGACTGTTACGCCGCTTTCCAGTTCCAGATATTTAGGGACCGGTCTGACAATTGGTGTTCTTGCACTTTCTTTAATTAAAAAGAAAAAGTTAGAAGACGGGACAGAGTTACAGTTTAGATACCCTCATTGAATTTTCGCATTGAAAATGTTCACTGAAAAGCAACATTCTGTCGTTCTCGGAAAAAGGATAGGGTTAGGATCAGCCTAGGGTTATTGTCATAAAATATGAAATCGAACCAGACTTTGAGATTGAGATTCGTAAGCATGAGAGGATTGTTTAAAGGGATATTATTTTTGTAATTTTGTAAAAGCACCACGCAGTTTGGATACCCCCATTGAATTTTCGCATTGAAAATGTTCACTGAAAAGCAACATTCTGTCGTTCTCCGGAAAGGGATAGGGTTAGGATCAGCCTATATTTATTGTCATGAAACTGAAAGAACCAGACTTTGAGATTGAGATTCGTAGACATGAGAGAATTGTCTAAAGGGATACTATTTTTGGGCGTGTTTTTAGCCCATTTCTCATGAAATAAAGAAAATTTCAGTCAAATTTGCCCCTTGCAAAGAAGGTTCTCTCTTCTTCAATGATTTGTACATACAAACACAAATGTATGCAAACATCATCAATAACTATGAACAGCTTATTAACAATCCTTTGTGTTTTTGTAAAAGTATCACGCGCATGTTTTGTTGTTGTTGCGCTATTTCTATTTCAGAGCTTGTAATTAAATTCTTTGCAAAATACTTCAGCCTGTGGTTGGCTGGTTTTCTCACTATTTTTCTCTCTCTCCCACACCTAATATTTCGGCCTGACTGTAAGTAACGGTCGTGTGTCGACAGGCATGTCGCTACTGTGGCAATGGAATCCAGGTAGGGGAAGACGGGGTAAAAAGCGCATGGGCGGGTAAGAAGCCCACCCCAATTATCTCATGAAATGAAGCAAATTTCAGTTCTCATTTTGCCCATGAGACGAGCGTTAATGTCTAGCAGAGTCTCATGGGCAAATTTGACTGAAAAGTTCTTTATTTCATGAGATAATTGGGTTCTCGGGCTTCTTACCCGCCCATGCGCTTTTTACCCCGTCTTCCCCTTGAAACCCGCCCATGCGCTTTTTACCCCGTCTTCCCCAGTATGGGCGGGTAAGAAGCCCACCCCAATTATCTCATGAAATAAAGAAAATTTCAGTCAAATTTGCCCATGAGACGAATGCTAGACATTAACGCTCGTCTCATGGGCAAAATGAGACTGAAATTTGCTTCATTTCATGAGATAATTGGGGTGGGCTTCTTAACCAATGCGCTTTTTGTCTTCCCTTGTAATAGTATTCTACTGCCTGGGTAGTTCGCGTGGGAAACTGGTTGTCGTAGCTTTCAGTTTGTCGTAAAAGGCAACTTTGACACTGTGTGCCATTATACGGGGAAAGCATGCATGACGCGGGGTTATATGTGACTCTAACTAACACCCCTGTGGCACTGACATCGAGAACAAACAACGTAGGGTAAGAACGGGGTGCGCATGGGCAGGTCGAAGCCCACTGTGGCAATGGAATCTCATGAAATAAATAGTAAATTTCAGTCAAATAGTTCCCATGAGACGAATGCTAGCTTTAAGCTCGTCTCATGGGCAAAATGAGGCTGAAATTTGCTTCATTTCATGAGATAATTGGGGTGGGCTTCTTACCCGCCCATTGGGGTGGGCTTCTTACCCACCCATGCGCTTTTTACCCCGTCTTCCCCTATATCCTTCAGAGGAATCCGGTCAGGAAAAAACTACTGGCCTATATTTTTTAAAGACCCAGTGACGCACCACGATTAAATCCCTTGGTTTTTTTCTGGGTAGCTGTGACCCACATACAAATGTCCCCAACTTGAAATTGAGGCTGCTCTTTAAACTGATGTTTCGGTTTGAATTTGGGGCCATTTATATGGGAGTCAGACTTGGTCAAAACAAGATTTATTTCCAGTTATAAGAGGGAAAACACGTGAAACCCGTGATTTTGACACGTGATCTGGTGGATCTTTAAACCCGGGTAAAATAGTGCACATCACATGGACGATGTTTGTAACCAAATATTCCAGTTTTACTGGGTCAGTTTAACAATGCACCAGCATAAAATTGTATTATCGTCGTGTATGTGAGAATACTAGTAACTAGCCTAGTTTGAAACCGGCATGTTTCTTGTTCTCTAAGTCATCTTCCAATTTCCTCCACTAAACGTCTTGACAGAAAACTAATAAAATAAAAATTTAGGCCTATTTGTTATTATAATGGATTCATTTTTTTTAAATTTTCTTGAATCAACCGTTTCTATTGGTCAAGCCAACATACAGTTGTTGTTAGGATCAAACCAACAGAGAAAGACATATTTATTCTATACATTTTTCAAAAATAAAACGATTGACAACATTTCGAAACAAAGACTCGCAAGGCAATTTCAAAGCCCATTGCTAACAATGCACGAGTTCCATCCCGCGACAGCCCAGTACTTAAAAAATATAGTTGTTGTTTTCTTTTACAGACTACTTCATACACGAAGCAGCCACTATATTGGCCACTGCAACGACCACCTTTTGCAAGAGTGAATGCCCTTGGTAGATGCTTGAGTACTGACCGAACAAGGGAGTATCTCTCGCCAATAACCCTATTTGAGGCCACTGAATGGCTGCCTTTTGCAAAAATATGCATCTGTATTGTTAAAAATTCAGGACTTTCCTGCCTGCCGGGCATTGCCTCCAGGATCGTTCAACCATCTTTGCATCTACTAATGTCCCATATGTGTCCGTGTTCCAGACCGGGGGACGTTAAACAACATTTCTTCTGCCTTTTGCAAGAGTGAATGCTCTTTTGGATATTTACCAACAAGGGCTTAACTCTCACTGTCAAGGGCGTTAATAACCCTAGTTGCAGTGGCCAATAGCCTACTGCTTTTGTATGGTGCATTTCGACATATCTATATCACGGAAGCAGTGTCTCGGATGACAAGGTTTCCATTGTAGGTCGTGGACTAACGAGCAGGTAGTAAGCTTATTTGTGGGAAGGCTGTGTAATTAAGGTCCATATTTGAGGCCAGACAACCCTTTTAGTTCAGCGACTCCAGGACCAAGGATATGTAATTACCATTGTTTGAAGCAGACGCATACCAATATACACGTGCGCATGCGCGCACGCACACACACGCGCGCACGCGCGCGCGCGCACATACACACACACACACGCACGCGCACGCGCACGCGCACGCGCACGCACACGCACACACACACACTTACACAAACATGGACACATATGGGCGCATGCACACAATGCGACACACATGCATACGCACACATACAGACACAGAAACAGACAGATAGGCAGACAGACAGACAGGCACACATACACACACGCTCACACACGCACACGCACACACACACACACGCACACACACACACACACACACACACACACACACACACACACACACACACGCACACACACACACGCACACGCACGCACACACACACACACACACACACACACACACACACACACACACACACACACACACACACACACACACACACACACATGGACATACACGCACTGACGCACGCACACGAGACACGCACATATACACGCACACAAACTCAGAAAGACAGAGAAATGGTGAAGGGATGGGGGTAAAGGTTATGGTAGAAGGGGGTGGGTGGGTAATAATATCCTGTGGCACGATGGCTCATCCATGTGGAAACCATAGAAATGGGCATCGACAACAAACAACACGCATCGTTAGGAGGACTCCACTCTCACGACAGCATACAAGGTGACTTGATATTCATTAAATCGTTTCACTGTGTCTGGAATGAGCGATGGATTATGGACACAGAGACCTTCAATGTAACATACTTTTGGAAAGGTGTCCAGTGTCAGAACACAGTTGTGTAATCTTATATATTTCGTCATAATTACCTTTTTGTTTAGTCTTCCACGGAGGAGAGAATAATGCAATAGCTATTTTTTTCTTTTCAAATCAAACGTTCTTGCAGTTTTGATCCAATTTTACAACATTCATTACATCGTTTTGCTGTGTCTGGAATGATCGATGGATTATGGACACAGAGATCTTCAATGTAACATAGCCTACTTTTGGACAGGTGTCCAGCGTCTGAACATAATTGTGTAATCTTATATATTTCGTCATAATTACCTTTTTGTTTAGTCTTCCACGGAGTAGAGAATAATGCAATAGCTTTTTTTCCCTTTCAAATCAAACGTTCTTTACAATTTTGATCCAATTTTACAACAAAAGAAGTGTCGACTCCTCAGAGTTATCTATGCGATGCTTGTTTCAGTTTTCTTTTTTCTGTAACCCCGCAACCTCGACAGGTGCAGCCTCGTGTAATATGATCCTACAAACAGGACATCACCTATTAAACCCCTTTACCTACGTAGCCTTCATAACTGCTTAGTTGCTGAACCAGAGTAAGTCCTCAACTTTTTTGTTGTTGAGAGGGAGTCACTCTAAATATCTCCATTAACTTCGTTCAAAAGATAGCCAGTGTGTTGTGAATTGATGCTGAACCAGTCCTCGACCTTTTTTGGAGAGGGAGTCACTCTAAATATCTCCGTCAAGTTCGTTCAAAAGACAGCCAGTGTGTTGTGAATTGATGCTGTCAAAATTGACAAGTTTAATACGAGCTTAACTTCGACAGAGACAGAGAGAAACTGCGGTCACTATAAAGACATGGTGTGAATGAAGGACGAAGGACTTCAAGGCTTTTCTTTTTATACAATTAATCAATAAAGATCGATATGATGATGGTAATGATGATGGTGATTTCTACCGGACAGTGACTCAGATCTACCTTATAATCAGAGACAACATGACAATGCTGTATTTTGGAATTATTTGCATATGACACGGAAGAGGGTGCCAAGCTAGCCAACCTGCAATTTCAATCACGAAACCTTGCTTGGGTTTCAGTCAGAGATGCGACCATCATTCGGTATAATGAATCTGTGGAGAGAGAGAGAGAGAGAGAGAGAGAGAGAGAGAGAGAGAGAGAGAGAGAGAGAGAGAGAGAGAGAACGAAAACGAAAACGAAATTTTATTTAACCAGGGAACATGAGATAAGCAAGTTACATGCTTTTTTCCACCCAGCCCTGGGGAAAAATGAAATAAATCAAACAAGAAAGCTAAATAATATATGTACATGCAGAAATGAGAATAAAAGGGAGGGAGGATGGGGGGAAGAGGCACAGAGGGGGATAAGGATGGGGACATTTTGGAATTTAAAGTACAGGGAAAAAAAAGAAAAAAAAAGTCACATCATGCAAACATAAAAACAGCAAAGGATAACACTCCTCAGAGAGAGAGAGAGAGAGAGAGAGAGAGAGAGAGAGAGAGAGAGAGAGGACAAATGACAAATGACAAATGAATGATTTAATGTGATCAGCAAGGTACATGCAGAGAGAGATTTCACGATTCACGATATTTTTATTGAGGGAAAATAGATAAGCTACAAAGCTTCTTTTCAAGAGAGAGAGAGAGAGAGAGAGAAAGAGAGAGAGAGAGAGAGAGAGAGAGAGAGAAAGAGAGAGAGAGAGAGAGAGAGAGAGAGAGAGAGAGAGAGAGAGAGAATGACCGTGGCAGGTCTCAATATCGGTCGATGGCAGATCACAAATGACGTCACAGAAGTTGTCGTGATTCAAGCACTTTTCGTGCACGGTAAACCCGTCTTAGCGACCCTGACAAATATTAGGGAGGATCGAGAGAGAAAGGGTGGGGCGAGGACTGTGCAGAATGAGGAGATTGGGAGATGACGAAATTATGTAGGGGAAGACGGGGTAAAAAGCGCATGGGCGGGTAAGAAGCCCACCCCAATTATCTCATGAAAAGAAGCAAATTTCAGTCTCATTTTGCCCATGAGACGAGCGTTAATGTCTAGCATTCGTGTCATGGGCAAATTTGACTGAAATTTTCTTTATTTCATGAGATAATTGGGGTGGGCTTCTTACCCGCCCATGCGCTTTTTACCCCGTCTCCCCCTACCAAGGATGGAGAAAAAAAAGGCACAAACTGTCCTGAATCAAGTAAACCAATGGTATGTAAAATTGTGCTGGTTCTTGCAGAAATCGATAGGACAAAGTCCAACACTAGACCTAAATAAATTTACTTTGATGGGTCATTTGAGGGAAGGGGGGTGGGGCGGCAGAGTAAGACATTTTCTGTTTTAATAGGACTAGGGGAAGACGGGGTAAAAAGCGCATGGGCGGGTAAGAAGCCCACCCCAATTATCTCATGAAATAAAGAAAATGTCTACTATCCACGCATACTTGGCGAAGGACATGTATAACACACACATGAGCACACACATTAAGACACACACATACGCGCACATGCGCACTTTCACACACGCACGCGCACACACAGACACATACACACACACAGGCTTGCACACACTTGCATATACCTGCTTTCACCCCCCCCCCCCCCCCCCCCCCGCCCCCCCCCCCCATGTGTATACACATTTACCCACACACCCCTCCAACTGACTTTTATCATATCTAATAAAGCTACCACTTTTTGCCAATGCACGTCAAAGACACGAATCTCTCTCTCTCTCTCTCTCTCTCTCTCTCTCTCTCTCTCTCTCTCTCTCTCTCTCTCTCTCTCTCTCCTCTCTCTCTCTCTCTCTCTCTCTCTCCCCTCTCCCCCCCCCTCTCTCTCTCTCTCTCTCTCTCTCTCTCTCTCGTCTCTCTCATCTCTCTCTCTCTCTCTCTCTTGTTGTGTGCCTTGATTGGATTAGATTATTTAATATGAATAACATTGCTCCTCCCCCCCCACTCTCTCTCGTTGTGCGCCCATGTCGGCTGTGTGTGTGTATGAAGACCTGTCTTTCTTTCTTTCTTTCTTTCTTTCATTCTTTCTTTCTTTCTTTCTTTCTTTCTTTCTTTCTTTCTTTCTCTGTCTCTCAAAACACTTTCTTAATTACCAGACCACTCCGCCCCTCATCTATGTGTATGATCCACCATTGATAAAGTCGACCTGGGCCTGTATTCACGTTGAGATAGCACGAGACATAGCATGATGCTAAGTTAGAAGCTCTTCCAATGTCCTATAGGATTTAAGAGGACTTTTGGAAGAGCTTCTAGGTTAGCATGATGCTAAGTCTCATGCTATCTCATCGTGAATACAGGCCCAGTGCGGTAGTTTCTACTAGTATAGTAGCCTACTGACTTACAGAAATCCTTGGGAACTGACACGCGCTTCGCAACATTACCCGTGAATACAATCGTAAACGCGTAACAGAGCAGAACAGAGTAAAATATATTACACGCTTCTCTTTCTGCGAAACGTATGTGTGGCATAGCGATGGTAAACCATCGATCAGCCATTTCAGATACCAAGCACCCGAATATAAACATTCTGTGAATATTATAGTTGTTGGAGGGCCTAGGGTTGTAGTTGTATGTTGTCATTGTTTGCGTTGGGCATCATCGTGGGCGTGCTCTGTCTGCTTCTGCTTCTGTCTCTGTCTGTGTATTGATCTTTCCTTCTTTCTTTCTATCTGTTTCTCTTGATCTCGCTCTGTTTGTTTTTCTTCACGCGCTCGCGAGCACTCAAACAAACAAGCAAGCGCGCACACACTCACGCACGCACACACGCACGCACACACTCACACACGCGCGCACACACACACATACACACACACACACACACACACACACACACACACACACACACACACACACACACACACACACACACACACACACACACACACACACACACACACACACACACACACACACACACACACACACACACACACACACACACATAATTTTTTATGGATGGCTTGTTGAAAAAAAGCATGTTTTTGCTTATACAATGTTCCCATCTGGAAATAAAATTTTAACTTGACTTGACTTGACTTGACACACACACACACACACACACACACACACACACACACACACACACACACACACACACACACACACACACACACACACACACACGCGCGCGCGCGCGCATATTCTAAGGTGTATTTTCTTGAAGTAGAGATATCCCGTGGAGTATTGTGGCATTTTAGAAACATTAGCTTACATTATCCAGATACTACTTTGGCAGGACAATAAATTGTGAACCACTGAACAGAATCACTTCAAATATTTCCTTACCAGGTGTGTGTTCTGTTGAATAGCATGATGATAATTAATTGTGGAGGATAAGGGCATAAGGGCATCACGCAACACTGATGGAGTTAGAGGGGACATGTTGTCGTACTCGGTAACCCCTTTGTATGTCGCCTTTAATGTGTGGGCCTAAGAAAACCGACGCCTTAGAGTCAAAACGGACTATCTCCAGATAGTCCATTAACTTTTTATTGAACTTAGTGCGAAAACTAAAAACTTGAATTAAAAAAACAACAACACGAAAATACATGTAATATAAAATGGAGATTATGCTATTCATATTTCTTCAGGATTTTTCCCTCAATATAGTTTTCGCAATAAGTTCCCAAAAAAGTCAATGGACGATCTGGAGATAGTCAGTTTTGACTCTGTGTATCAGCCTACTCACGCATATGTGGTTTATGTGTTGGTTGAGAACTTTAGAGAATGAGCAACTTAGGACGATGATTTGACCGCCAGGGGGCAATCAAACCAGTAGGGGCTTAGCGCGTGATATTCTTAGTTGGGCGTAGTGAGAGAGAGAGAGAGAGAGAGAAGGAGTGACTCATCTCCCTCTCTCTCTCTCTCTCTCTCTCTCTCTCTCT
>CM065680.1:13677332-13684832 GCA_017654935.2 Phymorhynchus buccinoides | reverse complement strand
TCAGGTCGTGACGTAGTTCAAATTTTGTTTCCCGCACAGAAGAGGTCACAAGCCATCTGACTCGATCAGTGAAATTTAGAACCCGCCCTATTCGGCCCTGTCACCTGACTGGGCCCGACTGAGTCAGACTGATCGAGCAGGATGGTATGCAAATGAGGTGAAACGTCACGACCTGATCGAGTCACATGAGGCAGTCACATAGTCTGTCACCGGTTTTAAGGACCACATTCAACGCCAAGCGTTCTAAAGTCTTCATGGACGAAAGAGTGGGTATGTGCCCTGGCCAAGGCATCTTCGCTATAAACTTATTTCGAGCCCAATTTTCCAGAATATCAGTTTTGCCTCCAATACTATTTCCGTGGTGATCATAGTCAAACAAGTCTCGACGAAAATGGTGTTTTACGTCCTCTTGGTCTGAATCAGACACATATGGGACATTTGTAAATACAAAATACGGTGGGAACAATACTGGAGGCAATGCCCGGAGGCAGTACGAAACCAGTAAAGTCCCGATTTTTTTTAATTAATACAGATAGGTGTAGCGGTAACCACGCCTCGGTTAAACCTCATCGGCTATGGCACCGCTACAAGTATTTTGAGTAATACTAATTCATATGAGTCAAACAAGTCTGATGATGCACACCCTAGGGGAAGACGGGGTAAAAAGCGCATGGGCGGGTAAGAAGCCCACCCCAATTATCTCATGAAATAAAGACAATTTCAGTCAAATTTGCCCATGAGACGAATGCTAGACATTAACGCTCGTCTCATGGGCAAAATGAGACTGAAATTTGCTTCATTTCATGAGATAATTGGGGTGGGCTTCTTACCCGCCCATGCGCTTTTTACCCCGTCTTCCCCTACTTATTTTCATTTCGCATTCAGCTTAACAATGGAGTTATACGGATCTGTGTTGTAACACGTATCAAATGTTGTATCGTAAAAACGCAACTGGGTAATATAAACCAAACGAACGCAGGGAAGGTATTCATGTCGAGATAGCATGAGACTTAGCATGATGCTAACTTAGAAGCTCTTCCAAAAGTCCTATTAAATCCTATAGGACATTGGAAGAGCTTCTAAGTTAGCATCATGCTAAGTCTCATGCTATCTCGACATGAATACCGTCCATCTTTCTTTTTATTTCTTTTTTGTTTTAAATACGTTTCTTTCTTTCAATTAAGCTATGCGTCCTAACAGATAATAACAATCTTTGAGATAAAATCTAGGAAATTCCACTTTCAAAAAATTGTGTTTCGAAAGTTCGTTTACTTAGTAATAACAGAGGAGACAAGTCAAATCAAGTACATTTTATTATCTTAAAGTAGATAACTTCACACAAAAGAGTTAGTTTATTTAAGCCAATGAAGACGGTGATAGTACAAGCCAGCGGCTGTACTAGGCGATATAATTTATTGAATATAGTTATTAGGCCTACTGTTTACTGTGAAAATAGTAACCAGTTACTTTATACTATACTGTATGACGGTACTTACGTTGATTAAGAATAATATATTAGACGGTAACCCATTGTAGAGACCAATGTTTTGGTGTGTGTGTGTGTCAAGTCAAGTCAAGTCAAAATCATCTTTATTGAGGGTTAAAGAATAAGCTAACAAAGCTTTTTATGTGTGTGTGTGTGTGTGTGTGTGTGTGTGTGTGTGTGTGTGTGTGTGTGTGTGTGTGTGTGTGTGTGCGTGTGCGTGTGCGTGCGTGTGCGCGCTCAAAAGATACTGTGAAAATAGTAACCAGTTACTTTATACTATACTGTATGACGGTACGTACGTTGATTAAGAATAATACATTAGACGGTAACCCATTGTAGAGACCAATGTTTTGGTGTGTGTGTGTGCGTGCGGTGTGTGTGTGTGTGTGTGTGTGTGTGTGCGTGCGTGTGCGTGTGCGTGTGCGTGTGCGTGTGCGTGCGCGCGCGCGCGTGTGTGTGTGTGCTCGCGCCAAAAGACGTAGGCCTAAGCATAATTTCTTTCTCTTTACCCCAAAGAAAACGTGTTTCGGGTTGAAACCCGAATCCACCGTAAATTAATCATACAACCAGATTCGGAACAACAAGGAAAATAAGGAACCTAGAACTAGAAGCTGGGTCATTGCAGCTGTGAGTGATGATGGGAGATTAGTGTCCTATTAGGCACTGAAGCTGGGTCATTGTTTCTATATAGGGTCAGGGATAATATTACCGAAATCGAATCTTATTCCTTGTCATGTCCATGCTTCCCGCTCTTGCCTTTTGAATTCTCCCTCGTTGGAAATGGCCTAAATATGCCTGTCTGTAGGCCTTTTGTGGTTGTGTCCTTTCATTTTCTCTCTTTCTTCTGTTGTTTACATCAAATAATTATATTCTTCTCTATGTGTGTGTTTTCAGAGTGAGCCTACCCCTCGGTTTTTGCAACAAGCACGCCAGAAGACGATACACACCAACCAGCATGACTGCGATGTTTGCAGAGCTTTGAAATGGAAGGGCAATGTGTCTGTGGCTCAACACAAAAGCACAGCGAGAAGATAAGGAACTCATAAGTTCATGTTACAAAGCCTCTACTCCACGAAATGCCGAGTTGTGACAGTGTTTATTTGTGCGACTTATGAAGTGGAAATCTTATAGTCTGTAAAGTTCCAACCACGTTTGAAGAACGTCACAATCAGAGGTGCCTTCATCACTGCCTTCAGAAGGTAGGTTTCACTTTGCTCTAGTAAAGGTCAAACTACACGTTATTATTTTTCACTCTTATCCCCATGGCAACAGAGTAATATACTAGTAATGATAATACCACTAGCAATGTTGTTACTAAGCTAGCGTATGACTGTTTTGCCATGGGAAAAAAGTTAAAAATAACAATTTGTATTTCGACCATAAGTAGGTAAGCCCATTTGTGTTTTTTATTTTGACGAATGACTGAGTGAATGAAAAACTTGTGTTGAATACAGGTCTCTCTGTACACATTAACCATATTCATAAAACATCTCTATTTCCCCGTGGCAACACAGTGTTAGGCCACTCATAATATGACTTACAACTCACTGTGTTGCCATGGGGAAATAGTGATATTTTGTGAATAATGGTAATGTGTACACAGACCTTAACGGTTGAGGGAACTTTGCGGTGGCTTGCAATGTAAAGGATTGCCAAATTGTTGGCTCTTATACAAGATGATGTAAAATCGTGTAAACTGACAAGCACGAAAATGATTGTGGTTCTTTAAAGGATTGTTGGCTGGAATTGGTTGTGTTTGGAATAGATGTGGTTGCTTGGGGAAGAGTTGCTAGTGTTGGCTAAGAATGATTGTGGTTGTTTAAACGATTGTTGACTGGAATTGGTTGTGTTTGGAATAGATGTGGTTGCTTGGGGAAGAGTTGCTAGTGTTGGCTAAGAATGATTGTGGTTGTTTAAACGATTGTTGACTGGAATTGGTTGTGTTTGGAATAGATGTGGTTGCTTGGGGAAGAGTTGCTAGTGTTGGATAAGAATGATTGTGGTTGTTTAAACGATTGTTGACTGGAATTGGTTGTGTTTGGAATAGATGTGGTTGCTTGGGGAAGAGTTGCTAGTGTTGGATAAGAATGATTGTGGTTGTTTAAAGGATTGTTGACTGGAATTGGTTGTGTTTGGAATAGATGTGGTTGCTTGGGGAAGAGTTGCTAGTGTTGGATAAGAATGATTGTGGTTGTTTAAAGGATTGTTGACTGGAATTGGTTGTGTTTGGAATAAATGTGGTCGCTTGGGGAAGAGTTGATAGTGTTGGATGAATAGAGACTGATTGTGGTTGTTTAAAGGATTGTTGACTGGAATTGGTTGTGTTTGGAATAAATGTGGTTGCTTGGGGAAGAGTTGATAGTGTTGGATGAGTAAAGAATGATTGTGCTTGTTCAGGGTGACTGTTGGCTGACATGAAAGGTTGAGAACTGAAAATGAGTGTTGTTGTTTCTTTAATGATAAGAAAGATATATGTAGACATCTTTGGTTTTTGTTGTTGTTAAGAATTATTGACTCATGTTTAGGAAATGTATAGTAGTCACCCGAAATAGTCGGCTGCAGTTTGATTCAATAGACAGGATCTGTAGATTGTTTAGGGAAAACGGTCTTCTGCTGAAAATAAAATGGTGCCAATTACTTTGTCACGAAATGTGTGTAATTTGTTTTTCATGTTCAAAACTTTTGACCAAATTGTCATTGAGTTATTAGTCATAGTAATTTTAAGTGATGGTGCATGGAAAAAACCAACATAAGTCGCTCAGAATGGTGGGTTTTTTTATATAGCAAAAGCCCAAAATAGTCAACAATCCCCAAAATATCAGTTTTCTGTTTAAGGCATGTTTATGTCTATTATTTATTCTAATAATAATAATAATAATAATGGGAATTTATATAGCGCTCTTTCTCACATGAGCTCAGTGCGCTTTACATTGATAACAAGAACATTAAAGGCAAACAAATAATTAATCATTAGAAAGTAAAATAAGCACGATGCTTGCACGCAACGTTCTCTTACTTCCTTACTCACACACACACACACACACACACACACACACACACACACACACACACACACACACACACACACACACACACACACACACACACACACACACACACACACACACACACACACACACATGCATGCGCACACACACACACACACACACACAATTAATTATACAAGAGTAAAATAGTTACAATATGAACATTCTAAGAAGAAACATAGAGACCACATTCACATTCTCAATCAAGTTTGAATACAATACTGCAACTTGAAATAAAATCATACTGCCATCGACATACCAATTACATGACTAATTATACTAGACAACTTTTGCAAAAACAAAAATACCCTTCTACCTCATTTACAAGCATTTAAAGTTTACAAGACGTAGACATTCTACATACAAAATACGAATATAAAATAATTGCAAATACATTTTTTTTACAAGATTTCTGCAATAAAAAACGCCCCCCCTATACACACACACACACACACACACACACACACACACACACACACACACACACACACACACACACACACACACACACACACACACTAATCAATCAAATGTCCGCGAAAGGCGGAAATAGAGTCAGATGAGCGGACATGTTGTGGGAGGGAATTCCATAAGTGAGGTGCTAAATAGTAGGAGGATCGTTCACCAAACGATTTCGTGTGGACCCGAGGAACCTTGAGTGTGCAGCAGTCAGAGGAAGAACGTAGGGAGCGAGCAGTATTCACAACATGAAAGACAATTTTGAATAATGTCTTTGTTGATTGTTTAAAAAAAAAATCAAGTCAATAGAAAGAAAGAGGTAACATTCTGTCTTCTATGTCCAGTTTCTGCAATTTGGAATGCCAAACTTCAAATAATTGTAAAATGAAAACTAGACAAGATAACTCAATTTGGTTTTCTGTGTATTGACAAGAAATCTTTGCTCCATCATGAAAAATTAAAATCTCAATTTACGCCCAAATTCCATTATGTCTGGTTTTCCCATGCACTGTCACAACTGTTGCCTTTTATCCTTTGTCAACTCCTTCTTATTTAAAGGGGCACCCTGACGGATGAGTTTTTGCAAGAAATACGCCGAGATCACCAGAAAGACAACCTTTTTAAGGATCGGAACACTCACTTTGCTCTGGTTTCCTATAATTCAAACCGTCAAAACGGCGATTCCTCTTTGGCGGAGTTGCCGGAGAGAGAAGCCATTTTGGACGGGGTGGGTGGAGGCCACTCAAGAGTGGTTGAAGCTTTTTCTTCTTTGTAGTGCAGTAAAAAAAAAGGAGCTATTTCCTTTTTTGTGAGCGAAACTCCTTTTGGTAAACTGTATAAAATAGCTATTACAAAAAGGACAAAAAGGCTTATATTGTGGAAATTTCGTGCAAAAGATTTGGCTAGCATCTTTATAGTTTCAAATGCCTCAAATGGCCCTTTGGCCCAGAAGGCGTTACATCTCAAAATCTCTCTCTCTCTCTCTCTCTCTCTCTCTCTCTCTCTCTCTCTCTCTCTCTCTCTCTCTCTCTCTCTCTCTCTCTCTCTCTCTCTCTCTCTCTCTCTCTCTCTCTCTCTCTCTCTCTCTCTCTCTCTCTCTCTCTCTCTCTCTCTCTCTCACACAAGATTTGGTCTGACTCAGGCGGCCATTAGAAAATGCAAGGCACTTCCAGCACCCCCGCCAAGGAGGAATCGCCGATTTGATGGTTTGATTTCTAGGAAACCAGAGCAAAGTGAGTGTTGCGATCTTTGTAAAAGGTGTTTTCTTGGTGATCTCGGCGTGTTTCTTGCAAAAACGCATCCCTTTGTTTTGAACAAAAAAACAACAACAACAAACAAACCAACTAGGCCTATAAAACAATAGAGATTGGTTACTGAGAGAAACATCATTGGCTGTTGAAGAAACCATTGTTGGCTGTTCAGATATTGCTGTCTGGGGCTATCGGCTGTCCACTCACATGGCGTGGTTTTCCCTGGGGAAAGCCATTACTGTGTCCACGCTGCTGCTGACGTTTGCATCACTGTCATTTCAAGGTGGGTTGATCGGTTTTTGTCTGTTAGCCAGAACTCTCTCTGTCTCTGTCTCTCTCTCTGTCTCTGTCTCTCTCTCTGCGTGCATATGTGCGTGTATGCGTGCGTGTGTATGTGTGCGCGCGCGTGTGTGTGTGAGTGAGTCTGTGTGTGTGTGTGTGTGTGTGGTGGGGGGGGGGGGGGGGGGGGGGTTGCGCGCGCATGCGTTTGAGTAAACTGGATGGACTCTTCGCTGACGACTGCTTGTTGTACCGGGAAATCCGCAATTTTCAAGACCACCTGACTCTACAGGCAGACCTCAAGAACCTGGAAGACTGGGCTAAGAAGTGGGGCATGCGCTTTAACGCCCCAAAGTGCTATGTAGGCCTACTTTCCACCCAAAGCACTTCGTCCTACCTCTATAGCCTGGGAGAAGTCATCTTGAAACCAGTCCAGGAAACCCCCTATCTCGGAGTGCAGATCGCAAGTGATTTAAAATGGTTCCCACATGAGGATGAACTTGGGTCTGTATTGTTGTGGCAACTACTTTCACTTTGCTAGGCGAATATGTGCCATAAATAACTTTGGTAAAAGGGAGTTAATTATGAGAAGTTCCTCCCCTTTATTAATTTCACTGGTTCCCGCATAGTTCCAACATATGCCGCAAAGCTGGATCAACCCTCGGATTTCCTTGCCGGAACCTCCGGAATTGTCTCAAAGAATGCAGGCGTCTAGCGTACACCGCATTGGTCAGAACCAAGCCAGAATACAGTGCAGCGGTGTGGGACCCGTACCAGAGACAGGACATCGAGAAACTGGAGAGAGTGCAACGCAAAGCAGCACGCTTCATTACTGAGGACTACAAGTCCAGCAATCCAGGATGTGTAAGTGGCATGCTCCAGGAGCTAGACCTGCCGCCCTTAGAGAAAAGACGCAGGCACCAATGCACCAACGCCTCAGCCTCTTCTACAAGATTGCTGAGGGTGACCTTCCAGCTCT
>CM065680.1:13669832-13674832 GCA_017654935.2 Phymorhynchus buccinoides | reverse complement strand
TGGAAAACCCCCATTATCCATGTAGGTAAATTGTCTCATATTAAAGTTCTGTACATACAATATTGTATCGTAGGGGAGACCGGGGCTAGGCTGCTCCGCCTCCCTGCAGGTCTGTCATTTTGTTTTTATTGCTAAACACTTTGCCCTAGAATCATTTCGATGGCTTGGAGTCAACACGGACTATCTTTAGATAGTCCATTGACGTATTTACATGAACTAATAACTTGTATCAAACAATGACTGCAGAAATATATAAAGGGGGTTATGCTTTTTATAATTCTGCAGTCTGTTTTTTATGCAAGTTATTAGTTTTCGTACTAAGTTCAATAATATGTTAATGGACTATCTAAATATAGTCCGTTTTGACTCCAAGCCATTAGAGTATGTGATAACCACATGCTATCCCCCCGCCACGACCTGTGTACGTTTGGAGGGTGTGCTTCAATTTGAGAAAAGTTGAGAGCAAAAAATGGGACGTTTGCTATTTTTTGGTAACAAATGAACCCTTGACTTCATTTTGGTTTTTATGCTTTTTATATGAAAAATAATTTTGTGT
This sequence comes from Phymorhynchus buccinoides, assembly GCA_017654935.2. NCBI lineage: Eukaryota > Metazoa > Mollusca > Gastropoda > Neogastropoda > Raphitomidae > Phymorhynchus > Phymorhynchus buccinoides. The sequence continues at coordinate 13,674,276 of CM065680.1, read as the reverse complement.
TCGGGTATTGAAAGGATGCTTAGCAAATTGAAGATTATGTGTGATTCTCGGTTTTATTAAGCATTTCTAGGCATACTCATGTATACAAGTATGCGTACGTAAGGGTGGATGAACTTCGAGCAGCATGGAGAAAAAAACCTTTTGTGCTTTAACTGAATTGTCTATGTATGTTGTCCATATCTTTACCCAACTATGGGTCTACAAATGGAGCATCTACTTCCGTTAGCTTGCCATTTATAACGAGAAAAAAAAGTTGAAAAGTAGGCGGACCAGCCCCGTTCTCCCCTATTCGTTTTGTACTCTAATGCTAGGTTCACATTAGACGCGTAAGTTCCGTACGGAACACCCTAAATAAGTGGAAGATAGAAGGATAACAGTTTACGCATATAGGGGAAATTCGGACACGTGCGCAAATCTTTTTCCCTTCTTTGTTTCACTTATTTATGGATTGTGCACGGGTTTCCGCATGGAATATCCGCTTATGTGTGTACACGGCCTTACCTGTTGTGATACCGATACATTTTCCAGGTGCGGTGTTGGCTGAATACGGGAACGGGACCATCCGTAATTTGACAGTTCAAAATGATGCTCAGGGATACCTGGCCATTGACGTGTCCAGCGATGAGGGGGGTGCTGGTGGCTACAAATTCACCCTGTACATCGCCAAAGAAATCGACCTGGAAGTGAGTTCAAACTGGTTTCAATAGAAATTTGTTCGGAAATAATTAAGGGGGGTAATTTCATGGTGTGTGGGAGTGATTTTGCTTAATTCAATTGGTCAAACAGGGGAAGAGATGACATATGATACGGGACGTTTTTATTGTCCATAGCAGTACAGTTAGCCTTCTAGACAAGGTTAGCAATCTTCTAAGTATTTATCAATATTGAGCAGATATTGAGAGACAAGAGAGAGAGAGAGAGAGAGAGAGAGAGAGAGAGAGAGAGAGAGAGAGAGAGAGAGAGAGAGAGAGAGAGAGAGAGAGAGAGAGTTTATTACTGGTCGAAGAGGTCAGCCATTTTGATAGCCCAGAGTAGATTGTAGGCTAGGCCCTGTTTCCAGGGTCTTGTTTCTTAAGATAACCGTCGCCGCGCGAATAACGCTTACGCCAAAAGGGGCCTAAGAAACACCCTAAACGCTTGCTAAGGTCAGATAACTCTTTAAGCTTACTCTTCATTATTGGGAGAGAGAAAAGGGTTGCTATCATAAGGGAGATAAATCATACTCTCTGTCAGTTTGTACAAAGTTTTCGATTTCAACCACGTCTATTTGTGTGCAGAAAATTAAATTTGCACTATATCATGCCATCTAACATGATGAAAAATTAAGAAAGGGCACTCAAAAACACTTGCGTTTGTTTAATTTGCTAAAATATTCCCGTATATTTTGACGATACACTAAAGAATATTTGCTGTGGCAAGCTTGTTGTTTTGGTCTTCCATTTTTAAAGTTCAAGTCTCGTCACGCGAGATATTAAAAAAAAAAGCCGGAAGTATTGATATTTCCCATGATCCTTCTTTGTCGCTTGCTACCTCGATCACAGCCACAAAACGTTTTCGACAAACGTCGGCAGAAGATGTGTTTCTTACTACCGTTTTTGCCTATTTGCGCTCACGCTACGTAACGTTAGCCCTTGTGAAACGGACCCTGTTTTCTGTTGCAGACGCTTCAACAGGACTCGCTGAGTGGCAGTGTCGTCTGCTCTGATGACGACGTCACCACAGTAAGTGCAACCAAAGACATTGGTGATCACTTAGAAAGCGAAGATAGAGTACAACAACAAACAAACAAACTAACTACTTCAACATCAATAAAACACACACACACACACACACACACACCCAGTATGAGAACAAACGTAGCCTTAAAGACCCACCAGATCACGTGTCAAAAGCACGGGTTTCACGGGTTTTCCCTCTTTTAGCTGGTAAGAGATCTTGTTTTGACCAGGTAAATTCAAAACGAAACATCATCTTAAAGAGCAGCCTCAATTTGAAGTTGGGGGAATTTGTATGAGGGTCACAGCTACCCAGAAAAATCCCAAGGGACTTAATCGTGGTGGGTCAGTGTGTCTTTAAGAGGCATCTGTGAATACAGAAATTCCACAAGGTGTGGTTTAATTATTATGCTTACCAGCATGTGAAGTAAGCACAGTTTCCAGTTGTAATTAACTATGACTAGCGCAACGCCGAGTACCAGTAACGCCTAGTAACGGTAACGCCAAGTACTGGTAACGCTGAGTACAGCAAATTTGAAGCGATTTGGATAAGAAACGGTGGAGTTATAAGGCCCCGTTTTCATTGACGCTGCTCTGAGAGTGATGCGCTCTCCCTAGTAACGGTAACGCCTAGTAACGGTAACGCCAAGTACTGGTAACGCTGAGTACAGCAAATTTGAAGCGATTCTGTTAAGAAACGGCAAAGTTATAAGGCCCCGTTTCCCGTTGGCGCTGCTCTGAGAGTGACGCTCTCTCCCGCTTTTCTTCAAATTTGCTGCCAGGCTTTGCCCTGGCCACAGCAAGCCTGACAGCAAATTGGACGCGATTCGGTTGAAATCCGGCGGAGTTATAAGGCCCGTTTTGCATCATGCTGCTGTTATGCGCCTAAGTAATCGATTCGCTTCCGGTTTGGCACATCGATAGTCACCGTCCCCGGTCATCTACCTGCCAAATTCGAAGGCCCAGAAATGCCGGAGATACGGGCGCCGAGAGGCCGGCGGATGCGCGTTTCGCGCATTTGCGAAACCGCGCAAATGATACGGCCGCCTCGGTTGCCCCGTTAGGGCTCACAGCATATCCTTTACCCTTAAAAAAAAGTATTTTTAACACATGGGAATGTGTCTTCATTTTTGTCCCTACTTCGTTTCCCAAATACTTTTATGTTGTGCAGAAAAGGCAGTATATTCAGTTCGGTTTCTGTTAATATCTATTCCTATTTTTCCCCATTATTTTTTGCTCGCAAAACTCACATTTTTGTGTGTCAAGGGAAGAAAACTTTAGTAGGCCTAATAAAAAGTAGTGAACGAAACATAATATTGTATAATTTTTTTCTTTGGGGAATACATTTTTTATGTGATCGAAACGTAATATTGTATAATTTTTTTCTTTTGTGAATAATTTTGTTTACAGGAAAATATTTTAAACAAGGGCGTCGCCGAGCGGCAGACATGTCCGTCACCAGCAATGCCACACACTTGCGACACCCCGTAGAGTGTCACATTCTGACACAAAATTGGAAGGGATTCTGTCTTCTAGTTCACGAGATACAGCTTGAAGAAGAAACATATAGCAAAAAGAAGGAAATTTCGGTTTTCAAGGTCACACTTCAAGGTCAAGGTCAGCATGGTGATAATCTATGCTAGGATGTTTTCTTCTCTAGGGTATACAGTACCACACACAATCTGAAGCGCTTCTGGCAAGTACCAATGTGGAAAATATGGCTTAAAACCCAATGTGTAGACCCCTACCACTTTCAAGGCCTACTGATCGCCCGGACCGTGACCTTGACCATGATCGGTATGCCACCATCAGAACGGGCATAAGCCAAAGTACCTTCATGCCAAATTTGAAGACTCTAACACTAACGGTGTGGGAGTTATGGCCCCTGAAAGATTTTCGGTTTTCAAGGTCGTACGCCAAGGTCAAGGTCACGACGGCAAAATGGTTTGCGCGGATGCCTTCCTCTCATGGTGACACACCAGCACACAAAATTTGACGTGATTCTGTCAACCCGTTCGAAAGATATCCTTGGGACAGACAGAAGGAGACAAAAATGACCCTCCGATTTTCAGGCTCAGCGATCTTTTTGACCTTGACCTTGACCTTGATCGGTATGCCATCATCAGAACGGGCATAAGCCAAACCACCTTCATACCAAGTTTCAACATCCTATGTTGATCGGTGCCCGAGATATGGCTCGGTTTTCAAGGTCGTACGTCAAGGTCAAGGTCACGACGGCAAAATGGTTTGCGCCGATCTCTTCCTATTAAGGAGGCACACCTTCACACAAAATTTGACGCGATTCGGTCAAGCGGTTCGGGAGATATCCTTGGGACAGACAGAAAAAACCCAAAAAAAACCAAAAAAACAAAAATACAAACCAGCCCATCGCAAAGTCCGTTCACCTTCGGTGACGGACAAAAAACTTCCATTTTTGTACATTTTGCTTCAGTGTTGAAAAGAACTGTTGTGTGTAATTTCAGGGCTACAGTCCCAGTTATGTGCTGATCACCATAGCAGCGGTCAACGAGTTCCCGCCTCTTTTTGATGGCTCGCCCTACACACAGAATATATCAGAGGTGAGCCGCCTTCTTCGTTCTCGTCGTCGTCGTCGTCGTCATCTTCATTATGCTCCCTCTCCTCCTCCTCCTCCTCCTCCTCATCATCATCATCATCGTCGTCGTCGTCATCATTATCATCATCGTCGTCGTCGTCATCACCACCACCAC
>CM065680.1:13622332-13662332 GCA_017654935.2 Phymorhynchus buccinoides | reverse complement strand
ACCAAGTAAGTAGAAATTCACACGATGACATTTTTCAGTTGATATATCAAAATACTGTGTAACTATGTGTTAAGTGCCAGCCACACGTCCACTAAAATCGCACGACTGTACAATACGATTCGATCACGTGGTCTCCAAGAATAAATGCGATTGGCGCATCGAGACCATGTGATCGAATCGTATCGTACAGTCGTGCGATTTTAGTGGACGTGTGGCTGGCCCTTTAGATACATAATAAGAGGCGGAATAACCATGAATAACCTGGGAGAGTATGCTAAATATTTAGGCAGACGGTTTACGATCCCCAAGTGTTTGTATTAGGGGGATTCACACGAATCTGTCACATTCCAAATGTAGTATTAACAGGATAAAATGCGTGGTGGTATACATGCAAAAGGAACCTCGTGTATATGAAACTATAATAATGATAATAATAATAATAATAATAATAATTAATCATACTTATATAGGCTATAACACTATATATAGGCCTACTGCAAAAAAAGGTAAGGAAAAACTGTCAAATTATTATACTTGTTTGCATATTTAAAGGAATACCCCCCACCCCCAGTCGCACCCCAAGTACAAAATCTTTGCTGTTTCAGCTTTCGGGGAAACGTATTCATAAATGACGAGCGCTTCTGCTAGGCCGACTGGAGATAACACTAGTGGCTTATTTTACTTCCCGTGGTCAAATAGAGGACATATTCTATTTTAGCCGTTCGCGCGCGCGCGGGAGGGAGAGGGAGAGAGAGAGAGAGAGAGAGAGAGAGAGTATGAATGAATCTTTAATTTAATGTCTTTTCACATAGATCGTGATTTTAGACAGCATGCAAACATTTTTTTTGGAGGAAAAAAAAGAAGAAAAAAAAAGAAGGTAAAATAACATGCATAAGAACGACATATTAAAAAAAGTAAAGAAAACCTCTACAGTAGTCTTCCAATAGTTGAGGACAGCATTGCTTTTGCAATTACAGTAATGTCAATTTCTGCGTCATTTAAAATATCCTTGGTATTATTATACTTACGAAAAAAGTCCATATTGATCATTCGATATTTAGAGAGCAATACTGGGCATTCTAATAATACGTGATGAATTGATAATCTATCACTACAAAGACAGTTAGTTTCCAAGTATTTAGTTTTCCATGAATTGAGTCGTATCTTGTACACTAAACTAACTATCGATCTACTGTGCATAAAAATGTTAGATCTAAAGTCAGATGAGTTGATGTAAGTACATTTTTTCCAATAAACAGTAAATTTCATGTGTGTGTGTGTTTGTGTGTGTGTGTGTGTGTGTGTGTGTGTGTGTGTGTTGTGTGTGTGTGTGTGTGTGTGTGTGTGTGTGTGTGTGTGTGTGTGTGTGTGTGTGTGAGAGAGAGAGAGAGAGAGAGAGAGAGAGAGAGAGAGAGAGAGAGAGAGAGAGAGAGAGCTTGCCGTTGCTAAGAAACAGACTACCACCTTTTTTCAAAGCCTAAGGAGCACAACTGCACTTAACCAGCTTAACTTATTCGTTAGGCCTAATAAATACAGCTTGCTTTAGGTAAAGACATTACGCCACGCCTTATTAGCTCCGCTACTTCGGGTTCAGTTAGGAACAGACACTCTGCGTCGTTTGCCTTGTCTCTTCTCTCTTCTCTTGAAATGGGGTCGACACAGTACTTCACGTGGATTTTGTTTCGTGCAGGGTGTGAACAGCAGTTTCCAGTTTCATTTGAACGACTCCAGTGTTCCCTTCAGCGTCAGCACGGAGGGTCCCGTGGGCATCGTGACAGTGGACGGTGCTTTGGACAGAGAGACACAACACACCTATCTTCTGCATGTGCGTTTGAGTCATAGGTGAAGACGGGGTAAAAAGCCCATGGGCGGGTAAGAAGCCCATGCCAATTATCTCATGAAATGAAGCAAATGTCAGTCACATTTTGCCCATGAGACGAGTGTTAATTTATGTTTAGCATTAGTCTCATGGGCAAATTTGACTGAAATTTTCTTTATTTCATGAGATAATTGGGGTGGGCTTCTTACCCGCCCATGCGCTTTTTACCCCGTCTTCCCCTAATTGGCATGGGCTTCTTACCCGCCCATGGGCCCCCGTCTTCACCTACATGTGCATGTGCACATATAAACGTTCCGTGAATATATTTGTATGGGTCAACGCATAATGCGTATACATGCCTCATAGCATCAATGCATAGGTCTATATCATTTTTAAAAACGTTTTCAGAATAAAAATGAGAAAAAAAACCTCCTGTGATGTTACTTGAACACATGTCTTTGTGTGAGATAGGCTTAAAATGTTGAAAATTATGTCAGCAGTTATTTTATAACATAGCCTTTGTCCAAGATTTCGACATAGGCGAAGACGGTTTTTGTTGTTGCCACCGTTAATATGAAATTGCCTAAGCATGACTAAGCAAAAGGCCCTGAGGCTAAATATTTAATCTTCACATTTTGTTTTATTTAGGTGTAGGGGAAGACGGGGTAAAAAGCGCATGGGCGGGTAAGAAGCTCACCCCAATTATCTCATGAAATGAAGCAAATTTCAGTCAAATTTGCCCATGAGACGAATGCTAGACATTAACGCTCGTCTCATGGGCAAAATGAGACTGAAATTTGCTTCATTTCATGAGTAATTGGGGTGGGCTTCTTACCCGCCCATGCGCTTTTTACCCCGTCTTCCCCTACAATAAAACCAGCTCAAAGAACCATTACTTTGGTCACACGAAATCCCACATGCATTTATTTGTTTATGTTTTATGTGCATAGCAGACAAAGAATTTCTTTATTTTTTAATAAACAATAAAGCATTGATTGATTGAAATCCAATGCGCATACATTTTCGCCACCTTTTAGTAAGCTAAGCTCATTTAGTCAATCCTTAGGCAACTTAGCGCTCATGGGGGTTTCATCGCGAGCTTTAAGCACTTTGCAATCGTTAAAGACACAACGGGCTTCTCTCTCTCTCTCTCTCTCTCTCTCTCTCTCTCTCTCTCTCTCTCTCTCTCTCTCTCTCTCTCTCTCTCTCTCTCTGGGTGGAAAAAAGCATGTAACTTGCTTATCTCATGTTCCCTGGTTAAATAAAATTTCGTTTTCGTTTTCGTTTTCGTTTTCTCTCTCTCTCTCTCTCTCTCTCTCTCTCTCTCTCTCTTTCTCTCTGCCCACACCACAAGAGACTCTGTATGCATGTTTTGGTATAGTTATAGGGTATACTGTATGTTTGTGTGTGTGTGCGAGTAGCCTACGTGAAGCCTTCGTTTGAGCTCGAATTTTCCCCCCATGTTCTACCATTTACTGTGAACACGCCTGTTGTTATTTTCTATTCTTTTTATGCATTTTATGCTTTCTTTTTTATTTCCTTTTCTTGTTATTTGGCTTTTCGTTTCCCCCTCGAAGGCATGGTGTAAAGAAGCTTGAGCTTATCCGTTTACCCTAATTAAACATTCGTATTCGTATTCTCTACCAGGTGTACGCTCAAGAGGACCAGACGTCGGAGGGACGTCGCAGCAACGTCAGCGAGGTGACAGTGACGTTAGTGGACGTCAACGACAACAGTCCTGTGTTCCGTGACACGCCTTACGTGTTCAACCTCACCGAGACAGATCTGGAGGGCACTTTGGTGGGGCAGGTGGGTTCTTCTCTTCTTCTTCTTCTTCTTCTTCTGCGTTCCCAGGCCATATGGCCATAATGGGTAAGGTACGTATGTGTCCGGTGTGTGTGTGTGTGTGTGTGTGTGTGTGTGTGTGTGTGTGTGTGTGTGTGTGTGCTCGCGCCTATTGTTTGTGTGTGTGTGTGCGTGCGCGCGCGCGCGCCAGCCAACGGTGTATGTGTGTATGGCTGTCTGTGTCTGTCCATGTTTTGTTTGCTTATAATACTATGCGTTTGTGCGTTAGCATAGGGCCATTTGTGTGCCTGCATTTATTTTCCAATGAGCGCAACCTGAAAATTGTTGACAGGTGAATGCTACCGACGCAGACAGTGGAAATAACGGTGAAATAGCGTACTCCGTCACTACTGACTCTGCCCAAAGCACAGACGCTTTTTCCGTTGAACCGTCAACAGGGGTCATTACTCTGGCGAGAAATCTGACACAGCAAGACATTGGAATTGTCTTTCTTGATGTTAGGGCAGACGACAATGGAACAGCACAACTTCAAAGGTAAGATTTATTAAAGAATTTAAAAAAGAACGTGTAACTATCAGTTTTTGGTGATTTGTGTGTTTGTCTGTCAGCCTAACTCAGTAACTGTTAGTAAATGTCTATCTGTCTTCCCATGAACAGTTTTGGATTGGATTTTTTTCTCTTTCCCTTCTTCAGTTTTGTGTGTGCATTTTTTGTTGTTGCTTAGCATTTTGGCAAGAATGCTCAAAGCTTAAGAATGGATTTAATTTTGTTTTGTCAATGCATTGCATAATGTTGTTTTGTGATGCGATGTGTGTAATACATATTGGGCTAAATTCAATTGTTTCAGATTTCATTTTGTCATAAGCCAATTTGATCGTGTAATAACGCTTTTTATGGTAGTGCAATGCATTGTATTCTTAGAACGTTAGCTTGAATTCTGAAAAGAAAATCATTTTTATACTGTTCAGGTCACAGTCAACACGAGTGAAAATCAACATCGCTGCGGTCAACCAGTATGCCCCTGCTTTCTCCGCTGACCACTACAACTTCACCGTGAAGGAGACGGTTCAGATCGGGGTCACTCTGGGCGTCATCAGTGCTGCTGACCAGGACCAAGACACCTTGACCTATTGGCTGACCAACAGTGATAGCCATGGTGAGAATTGTAAAAAGTGATTCTCCCCCCTTGACATAACTCTGTTGTCGTCGGTCCTTGAAAGTGGAACAATAAATGTGTGTGTGTGTGTGTGTGTGTGTGTGTGTGTGTGTGTGTGTGTGTGTGTGTGTGTGTGTGTGTGTGTGTGTCTTGTCCTTAGGAAGAAAAAGTTCGATCATGTTAGCCCTCTTCTGCGTTCTTTGCACTGGCTTCCTGTCGCAGACAGAATTGAGTATAAATTAAACACACTTTGCTATAAATCTATTCATAAAGCTGCTCCATCTTACCTCTGTGACAATATTTCCATCTATACGGCAGCTCGCACTTTACGTTCAGTTTCTGACCGCTCTTTCTCTCCAGATCCCTAGGTATAAGCTTTCAACTGTTGGTCGGCGATCTTTTGCTGTCTCAGGACCAACCTCCTGGAACAAACTTCCGCTCTCCCTCCGTCAGCGACCGACTCTCTCTGCTTTCAAAGCTAACCTCAAAACCCACCTGTTCCCCCGTCATTAAAGCTCCTCTATCTTTATCTTCTCTCTCTTGCCATTAGGTCTGTTTCTGCTATATTCCATTTATGTTATCTGTGTGTGTTCGCCTTGTATTGCGTTTGTGTTTGAATGCGTTTTGAATGCTAACGTGTGTGTGCGCTTTGATTTGATTTCTATCAAGATTCAGCGCCGTATAAATACTGTATGTTGTTGTTGTTGTGTGTGTGCTCTCCTGTTAACCTTACTCCATTTTTGAATATTCATTTCAATTTTCATAACCTTGCTGAGATTGGCCTTGAATTTTGACCTTGGAAACGTACATTTCTCCCACACCTTTGAAGTTACACAAAGACTCCTATTTGGGAATTACCGGTATACCTAAGCATATTGGCTTGAAGTAAGACAGGATGTTGAATAACTATTTAACCTTGTTTACCTTGGCCTTTGACTTTGGCCATTTTAATTTGTTGCTTTGGGCAGTATCTTTCACATGTTCACATTTTCGCAGTTACAGTACCCACATTTGGTAAGCTGGTATATTAGGTCAAGGTCATACAAGATGCAAAATCTGAATTACCTTTATACTTGACAGAGGGAACGAGTTCTAAATCCAATGAAAAACTGCGGGAAGGAAAAGGATCAAAGGCATTTGCGCGCTTCAGTGATACTTTCTATAGTTATTTTTTTAAACAACCTATAACTTAATTGTACAGATTTTCAACTGGAAGGGGATCCACCCAGTCTTCTGGTCAACAGATCCATGGACTTGGACACAGCAGGGGCCGAGCGGGAACGAACCGTTGGCGTGGTGGTCAGCGATGGACAGTTCGAATCCACGGCCACTGTCACAGTACACGTGACGCCCGTGAACGAGTACCCCCCAGTGTTTGGCCAAGCCGTCTATTTCGTGTCCGTGAAGGAGAATGAAACTTATGTGGAGGATCTCCTCACGGTATGGAAACTAAGGAGTGTGTGTGTGCGTGTGTGTGTGTGTGTGTGTGTGTGTGTGTGTGTGTGTGTGTGTGTGCGTGTGCGTGTGCGTGTGCGTGTGCGTGTGTCACAGTGTGAGCACGCACGCGCTCTTTAGATGAAAAGGGAATAGGAGAGGGAGGCAGAAAGGAGAGACAGAGGGACGGACAAACATACAAATAAACGGACAGACAGACAGAGAGTCTGAGACAGACAGACAGACAGATTGACAGAATGGCAAAATTCAGAATGAGAGATAAATAGAAGGGAATTGAAGTAAAGGGAGAAACAGACGTAGGAAGGGAACGAGAGAGAAGGAAATGAAAGGACAAAATTAAACACAGTTTGGCAGAGCAGAAGTATATGGAAAAGGATTATTTTGGTTTGCTTGATGTCAGCACACATTTTGACAAAGAGCATGACGATGACAATGAAACCATGATAATGATGATGACGAAAGATCGACGGCAATGATGATGATGATGATGAAGGAAGATGGATAGGGAATACAGAGCAAATGAACAAACAGAAGAGTGCCGTGATAAACTTATGGACTTTTGGTTTGAAATGTATTCACGTAATATGTAACAATTTTAACAAACTTGACTTTAAATTGACATTTGCTACAATGTGTGCTGTTTTGTGTCTTAGCTGGACGCCACAGACGAAGACGCGGGGGCGGACGGGGAGATAGAGTTTAACATCACCTCTCCCCCTTTGACCAGTAGTGACCAGTGGCCTTTCGTTCTCAACTGTTCTTCAGGCCGACTGGACCTCTCCTGCAGTAGTGGTTCTTCGCAGACACCGTGCCTGGATTATGATGAACAAAGACAATACACTTTGGTGCTTAGCGCCACAGATGGTAAGAGAGAGAGAGAGAGAGAGAGAGAGAGAGAGAGAGAGAGAGAGAGAGGGAGAGAGGGAGAGACAGAATACTCAATGGTATGTGTGTGTGTGTGTGTGTGTGCGTGCGTGCGCGCGTGCGCGTTTGTGTATGTGTGTATGATGCAGATCTATCTTTGAAAGGTGTGCTTTGTTGATTGATTGTCTTTTACCTGTTGTCCGTTTGACCCTTTACTCAAATAGCCTTTAGCATCGGTAGACGTTAGCCTGAAGTTAAACTAAGACCAATAATAAAGGGAGAGCTGAACCCACAATCGATGATTTGTGAAAGACTATGACTCTCAAACTAGGGGGCATTTGCACTGGCTCTAACTGCTGCAGCCACAAGGTTTAATTTCCCTTTTGGCGCCAGAAGTCCTAACGCCCTTTTGGTCCAGAATGGGGATGTGACCCGGGCAAATCATCTTTACTTTCAAACACATTTGAGCCCAGCTTTTCAGATTAGCAGCTGCCTCCTCTGCTATGTGGAAGTCATGATCGGAAACGACAGACTGGCGAACATTTTGTTGTGTGCTCAGGGGGAGTGCCGGCCAGGTCTGCCTTCAGCACAGTCGTGGTCACTGTCCTGGACGTCAACAACCGGGCACCTGTCTTCGCCGTGCCCAACATCACCGGCACCGTGCCCGAAAACTCTCAGCTGGGAACAACTGTCTTGCAGGTATTGTGTTTCTGTAAATGTTTTCGGCCACGTGTGATCTCACCTCATTAGAATGGCTGCATTTGTTGCGAATGGAGCTACAATCAACATTGGGGTGTTATTATTTTTTTAAATTGCCGATATTCCACTGACATTGAGAGTTGTAGAGACCTGGGCCTGTATTCACATTGAGATAGTATGAGACTTATCATCATGATATCTTAGAAGTCCTTCTAAAGTGGTACGATGTAATATGACTTTAGAAGGGCTTCTAAGAATATAGAAGTCCTTCTAAAGTGGTACGATGTAATAGGACTTTAGAAGGACTTCTAAGAATACGAGTAAAATATCATGATGATCAGTCTCATACAATCTCAGTGTGAATACAGGCCCTGTTCTAAATACCTGTGTAGGAATCATAGAATGGCGACGCTGTGAGTTAGGGGGGAAACAAGAGAGAATGATATCCCTTGCGGTTTTTTATATTAAAAAAATGCATTAAAGGTTTTGTTTAAAGAGGGGTATATGATAATAGGCGCGCTATTTCTGGCATGATCGGTGATTTGTATGTATGAATGCATTCGTAGTTTTACACGCGTGTATAGTCATTTGTGTATGTAGTTGTGCATATGTTGTGAGCATCATTAATTTACTTTCATAAAGTGAGTGTCTAGGAATACCAGTCCACGAATAACAGCACTTTGAAACAGTACAGAATAAAGCGATGCACGATTCGTTAAAGCAGGGCTTTATCACTAGTAATTAAAACAGTTTTATCATACCAGTATCAAAGGAAAAAAAAAGAATCTCTATGAATGGATGGGTCACTTGTGCTGGTTAGAGACAGAAACTAGAAAGGCGTATTATATATATGGCTGCATCCAGATTTTCATTTGTATTCAGTCTGTTTACCATGTTCGTCGACATAAACAAATTATGTATTACGATTGTAGGCCAGTCTGTCGTTTCCGACTATGACTGCCAGATAGCAGAGGGACAATTGCTACTCTGGATGGCTTTTCTATAATTTGTTTATCGTGGAGATGCCTTGCCCAGGGTACACACCCGTTGCGATTGGTAATACCTTAAGTTAATTACGATTGGTAATGTCAAAGATACTGTATCTTTGGTAATGTCTTAATTTCTGGCTTGCAGCTTGAAGCAACAGATGAAGACACCCCAACATCCGACCTGGTGTACAGTATTCAGGACGTCTCTCCCACTGGTTGGCTGACGCTGCAACAAGACTACGTCATCACTAACGGATCGCTGGATGCTGAGTCATCACAGTACGTCACTGCCACGGTGACCGTCTCTGACGGCGTCCAGGAGGCCACAGCACTGCTAAGCGTTGCCGTGCTGGATGAAAACGACAATTACCCCCAGGCACGTCTCTCTCTCTGTTCCTCTCTCTCTCTGTGTCTCTGTCTATGTGTGTGTGTCTGTCTGTCTGTCTCTCTTTCTCTCTCTGTGTATATATATGTTTTTGTTGACTCTCCAATCCAGCTCAGCTTTCAATCTAGTTTAGTAATTACTAATGAACGTGAAACAAGGCATGGGATATATGTAATGGTGTGCGGTAAAGAGGGCACATATAAAATATAAACAAATTAGTTCCCTTAACAAAAGCATTGTTTAACTAGTTTTAATGAGCATTGCTCCCTTTCATTGCAATAACGGTTTTGTAACTTTCTTAATCGCTCAGTTTTATGATAATTGTCTTTGTGTGGGAAACATTCGGGATAAGCTGCATATTATCTGCATTTCTCCACTATTACAAGAAAGAATTTGGCATGCACAATGTAGACCATCAAGTGTTGTTTGGATTTGTTTTCCTTGTGTATTTGTATTTTGTAATTTTGGACTTGTGCTCTATAAGAAGTGATTTTTATATTATCTTTGATAGTAGTAGATGCATTGAAGTAAGTTTCTGGTCGGGTATTTTTCAAACTCTTTTTCAAATTACCATGGCCAATTGGAAATACACAACAGCATCTCCAAATGCATTTCGCAATGTTTCTACCGCAAAATAATTCCTCTAGAATACTACCGATATCACTACTCATACACTAAAGATGTAAGCTACAAATAATTCATTATCTGAAAAAAGACTAATGTTATTGCAATTCACAGCTAACACATTTTCAATAATTGAAGTTTTGGTTGGGGTGTATTAAATTAGCAGGCTTCCTGCATGCATAAGGGTATGTGATGTTATTATTCTTGATTTGTTTGTGCTGTAGTATTATAATAAAAAAATTGTTTTCAGTAAACACAGAGATTGTCTTTGTTGGCATCCTTTTAAGTAACAACTGTATTAAAAATACGGCTGTCATTTTCTGTCCAGCTATCCATCATACCATCCAGTATAATCGACATCCCCGAGAACGCCACAGTTGGCACCCAGGTTGTCAGCGTAACCGCACAAGACGCTGACGTTTCCCAGGGAGGCAGCTTCCTCTTTTATTTCGGGTCCTCACCTTCTGGCAAATTCTCCATCAACAGCTCCTCAGGAGACATCACAGTGGCCGCCCCCTTCGACAGAAGACTCAGGAAAACCTATGAGGTGACCATCTCCGTCTCCGATAATTCATCCCCGCCGAAAATCAACTCCACCACTCTGCAGGTCACCATCACGGACAGCAACTCCGCTCCGGTGTTTGTGGACTCGTGGAACTCCAGCGTGGCAGGGTATTCCTTCAACGTCAGCGAGGCGGAGGATGTGGGCTACGTGGTGGGGTTTGTCAAGGCTCTGGATCCGGACTCCGGCTCCTCCGGGGATGTCCGCTACAGCATCGATCTGGGAAACGAGAAGGGCGTGTTCGCCTTGGACGACAGCACGGGACAGCTGTCGTTGGTACAGAGAATGGATTTTGAGCTGGAAGAGTCGTACAGGTTGGCTTTATTTTCTGTATTTATTTTGCCTCACATCTGTACTGTTGTAGCATGCTGGTCAAGTTTGTTTTCCATTTTCATTCGAGTATATAGGCCTATTATTTCTTTCCCACTGGCTTACTACGCCGATCAGACTTTCTTTGTATTTCTTTGAGCCTCTTCTCCTCACTTCCTCACCGTCATATCCTGCGGATCAAGTTTTTATAACTACTAGTAACGGTAACGCCTAGTAACAGTAACGCCAAGTACTGGTAACGCTGAGTACAGCAAATTTGAAGCGATTCGGTTAAGAAACGGCAGAGTTATAAGGCCCCGTTTCCCATTGGCGCTGCTCTGAGAGTGACGCGCTCTCCCGATTCTCTTCAAATTTGCTGCCAGGCTTTGCTCCGGCAACAGCAAGCCTGACAGCAAATTTGAAGCGATTCGGTGAAGACACGGCGGAGTTATTTGTGAAAAGGTGAAGCGGCGTATATCGCGCGCGTTTCTGAATCGATTCGCTTCCGGTTTGGCACATCGATAGTCACTGTCCCCTGCCAAATTCGAAGGTAATCGGTCCAGAAATACCGGAGATACGGGCGCCGAGAGGCCGGTGGATACGCGTTTCGCGCATTTGCCAAACCGCGCAAATGACACGGCCGCCTCGGTTGCCGTTGCCATCGCCCCGTTAGGGCTCATAGCAAATTTGAAGCGATTCGGTCGAAAAACGGCGAAGTTATAAGGCCCGTTTTGTGTTTCAGACACACAGACACACTATACTTTTCATTCCAATCGCTTTACCACCATGATTAGCAGATAGGATTTCCCTTGGTTTGTTTTCCGTGATTCTTTCCTTCCTCAGTCATTCTTGTAAAAAGTTATATGCCAAAGGCCAGTCTACAAATCAGAGGGATTTTTTTTAGCACAAGGCCTCCATGCGCATGCAATTGTTCGTGTCCTTTTCTTTCTTTGTTTCTGTGTGTGTGTGTTTTTCCCCCTGTTATTTTTGTGGATTTATCTGGATCATCTATTTCCCAAAGCTATTAATATGTTCTGTTGCGTAACAACACAATTTGTGGAAGGTTAAGGAGTCACCAAAGCATGAGGGGCGGGGTCTGCTTGTTGCCGTACATGACAACACCCTTAGTGGTTTATTATTATTTTTTAAATATTTATAATAATCTCTATTTTTTTTCACTTCCCCCTGCAGCCTTACCATCGTAGCCAGGGACAACTCCTACGAACCGAAGAGCAGCAGTACGGTGGTAGCCGTCAAGGTGGAGGACGTGGTGGAGGCCCCGCAGTGGCCTGAACGGCTGCCCACCGTCCACCTGACCTCCAGCCAGCTGTGTCGGTACGTGCAGCTCGAGGCCCGGCCCCGGGACATCCTGGACACCACCAGCAGCTCAGAGTCTTCCTCCTCCTCTGGTGGCGGGGTCCTCTACAGTCTGCTGAACCACACGGACCTTTTCCAGATCCACAACCAGACCGGTATGCTGAGCACCGTGGGTGAGTGAGACCTCCGTAGCAGATTGGGGAAAGAGTGGAGTTGGGAAGGAGTGGAGTGGCTTTAGTTTAGAAGAAACACTTCCCTCTCTCTCTCCCTCTCTCGCTGTTTTTCTCTCTTTCTGTCTCTCTCTGTGTCTCTCTGTCTCTCTCCGTGTCTCTCTCTCTCTCTCTCTGTCTCTCTCTCTCTCTCTCTCTCTCTCTCTCTCTCTCTCTCTCTCTCTCTCTCTCTCTCTCTCTCTCTCTCTCTCTCTCTCTCTCTCTCTCTCTCTCTCTCTCTCTCTCTCTCTCTCTCTCTCTCTCTCTCTCTTTTAGTATGTCCAAAATACACTTCTTTGCGTGCTCAGTTGATACCTCGTAAATACTTCCGATGTCCTTCATTGAACAAGATGACATTATTATTGTCGAATGAAAATGAAAATATAGTTCTTAGAGTTTGTAAATATGTGTATAAGGCATATATAGTCAGGCAAAATGCTCTGCAAGCACTTCAGTAATGTCTTGTTATTACATGTGTCATAATTTTGTCAACGTGAACTCCATTTGTATGGGCCTGTGGCCTAACAAATTAAATCATTTCAGACTTCAGACTTCAGACTTCTCTCTCTCTCTCTCTCTCTCTCTCTCTCTCTCTCTCTCTCTCTCTCTCTCTCTCTCTCTCTCTCTCTCTCTCTCTCTCTTTCCAGAATACAGAGCAAGGGTAGGGGGGACAATGTGGAGAGAATTGGAAGGCTGGAGGGTGACACATTTTAAATTTACTTTAACAGAGGTTGTGTGTATCATTTACACGTTGGACTGTAGAGGGGAAGTATTGTTTTTATTTTGATCTTGATGGTTTTTTGCTCCTTCTGTTGCCTACTTTTTGCTCCTTTTGCTATATTTGATGTTTGCTGTTTAATTGTTTGTCTGTGTTGATAAAGGCGCATTCGCCGAAATATCCAGTAGTTTTGTTTTGTCTCTTGTGAATAAAATAACGTCACTTTGCACTTGTCGTGTAGTTGTTTGTTTGCTGTATTTAACAGAGGTTGATCTCTCACTCGGACTCTGCATATCACCGTGTTAGTCTGCGCGCGCGTGCATGTTTGTATTTATGCTATGCCAGTGTGATAAAGTGTAGTTTGAAGAGATCAAGAGCGACAATGTGCAGTCTCTTAGATTCATTCGTTATTTCTTTATTTATTAAACTCCCTTATTATTGTATACACAGGAACTCTACCTTCTGGGACCTACACCCTGGGACTTCGGGCGTGTTCGCTGGTCAACGAATCGGTCTGCTCTGACGCTGCCCTGACCATCGTCGTCACGGCTGATGACGTCATCACTTTCTGCCCTCCTTTTCTCACCGTCAACGTCAGCGAAAGTGAGGTCACCGGTCACGTGCTAGTGGACATGAATGCCACGCACGGGGACAGCAATGTGTCTTATTCCTTGACCGGCGAGTCCAGCCTGCCCTTTGGCATTGAAGAATCTACGGTTAGCTTTATCTTCGCTTCTGCTCTGTGTGTGGACCGTATAGAAATATGCACGTGTGCACGTGCACATAAGCCAAACGCACACACACGCAAACATAATAGACACATTGAAAGCAGAAAGACAGACACAGACTTGACAGTCAAGCTGATAACACATACACCTGCACACAACCAGGCGTCCGAGTACACATACGCCGACACGAGCGCGCAGACATGTGATGCACACACATACAAATTGTTACACGATCACACACACACACGCACGCTCACAAACCCACATACTCTAATGCACGCACACTTACGCATAGACACAAACACACACACGCATTTGTTTTCAGTTTTTAAAAAAAGAGAGAGAGAGGGTGGTGGTGGTAGTAATACAGAAACTGAATGTTTCTTTCTGGACATGCGCAAGGGCGCGCGTTTATGTTTTTGAATGTATGTATGTGTGTAAAACATAAACTGTATGAGTAAGTCTTACAGATTAACCGTATTTAGAATAATCTTTCTTCCCTCTTTTTCAGGGTATCATCACAGTACAAGAGGAGCTGGACCGGGAGACAATCCCTCTCTATACATTGGAGGTTGTGGCGCTTTATCATCCTACTCAGCTGTATGCAACGGCACAGGTAACTGTCTATAAATCTGTAGAGACTTAGGCCTAAGCGACATCTCATCTTCACCTGTGTTTGTTGTTGTTGCCGGAGATTCACTACGGTTAGATAAATGAAGCACTAATAATAAGTGCAACAACTAAACATCACCAATATCACTAGATATCATCTGGTCATTTTGATGACCATGAAAGCAAAAGACATCCCAGGCTGACACCCCCACCCCTCACATCTTCTTGCCGAGTAATAGCCACGATCGGTGAAGTGAAGCACGAACAAACGACAGCAACAATATTTGTAACAAAGCATCACTAATTGTGAAGAAAAAGGCAAAACAATGAAGAAGTAGTTCTAATCTCAGGAGCTTGTGCTTAGGTTCTTGTTTCAGAAGCGGACAGGCGAGTGACAGAATGGGGACAGGAAGGGATAAAGGCAGGAAGGGGAGGGAGAGGGATGTGGTGGGTAAGAAAGATGACCACTCATTCTGCCCATATGCTTCTGCTCCTTCAGGTGACTGTGGTGGTGGAAGACGTGCCGGACTGGGCCCCTCGCTTCCTACAGACCACCTACCACGGCCAGATCAGCGAGGCAGCTCACGTGGGGGACCCTGTGCTCAGTATCCCTGGAGGGGACCCGCTGATGGTGTCTGCCGAGGACAAGGACTTGAACCCTGTGGTGAGGGGAGTGGAATGTTCTACTGTATGTGTTTTATGATGGTGGGGATGGGGTAAGGGGAATGAAATGGGGGAACAGTGTGTTCGTGTGTATATGTATATATGTGTATGCGCATGCATGTGTGATTGTGTGCATGCATATGAGTGAGGTTTTTTTTTTAACGTACATGTGGTGCACGCATGTGTGTGTGTGTGTGTGTGCGTGTGCGCTCTCACCCATAACACCTAACCTCTTGTTGTTTTCAGCTAACGTACAGCATCCCAGCATCTGAAGACAACTCCAGAGGAGCTTTCGGAATCAACTCCAGCAGTGGGGAAGTCGCACTACAGCGAACTATAGACTTGGAGAACATGACGACAGACATGAATGGCCAGTTCACACTGATTGTG
This sequence comes from Phymorhynchus buccinoides, assembly GCA_017654935.2. NCBI lineage: Eukaryota > Metazoa > Mollusca > Gastropoda > Neogastropoda > Raphitomidae > Phymorhynchus > Phymorhynchus buccinoides. The sequence continues at coordinate 13,647,027 of CM065680.1, read as the reverse complement.
AGTAAACAGCTACCCTTATCTGATACAGTCATTCTGCTCTTACGATCATCAGGCATAACAGTTTCTTTGTTTACGTTTTAATTCAGGTTCATTTACAATTTAGTAGGCCTATTATTGCAATTATACCAAGTTTTTATAAAACTAAAACTATCAGTTTAAGGTGCGATTTATCAATTGGTTTTTCTTTGTAATTAGTGAAACTGTCTCTTTTTTTCCCAGATACTTTCTTCTGCTTGGTAAATCTTCCTTAGGTTTGTTCAAATGTTTTAAGTGGAAAGACACATTCCATGCTTGATTAAATGTCTTTGCATTGTGATAAAAGAAATTTCACGCTGAATCCAATTAATTAAATTAAATTACATTAATTATTAATGTTTGTGTGCTGTGGAATGAGGGGTAAAGTGATGGTCTGTGTACACAGTTGACAGTGACAGACGGACACAGCTCGGACAATGCCACACTGGTCATCACCGTTCTCAACGACAATGACAACAGTCCAGTGTTTGACTCGCCTGTCTTCAGCTTCAACGTCAGCGAGGTCTGTATTTAACTCTCAGTTGTAGATTTATTAGTTTAGTTCGTTTTCCTTTTTAGAAGTTTAGTTCGTACTTTTTGTGCTGATTTGTTAGTATACTCGTCAGTGGAATACGACTACCTTAAATATCGGGTTTAAAATGTGTACGCACGCAAAATCTCGTCAGTGACTAACTTAACGCCTTAGACTCAAAACGGACTATCTTTAGAGTCCACTGACTTATTATTGAAGTTATTGCAAAATTTAATAACTTGTATTAACCCTATCACCGCCAACGTCGCATTTTTTCACCACAATGATTTAACACCCATGTCACTAAAAGGCATCAAATCAGGCTCTGTTGTCTGAAGACCCTGTTCTCATAATTTTGGGAGGTAAGGATAGGCCTTACTTTAAGTATCTCACAAAGGAATACTCAATATTGCAGACAGATTGTTTTCTCTACCCAGGTAAGTGTAATGGAATATTTGTTGCTGAAAAATGGCTGGCGGCGAAAGGCTTAAAAAAAGACTGAAATTAATATAAAATGGGGATTATGCCATTTATATTTCTTCAGCATTTATTTAATAAAAGTTATTAGTTTTCGCTTTTCGTAAGTTCCATAATAAGTCAATAGACTACCTGGAGATAGTCCGTTTTGACTCTAAGGCGTCGCAGTTGGAGAATGAAAACCACTGGACAACTACAAACGCAGCAACAGACACGCGTGATTACACAAAGTAGCGGAGGGCTAATTTAGACTCTTTTTTACAGGCTGAGCTCCACAAAGTAGCGGAGTGCTAATTTAGACTCTTTTTTACAGGCTGAGCTCCACAAAGTAGCGGAGTGCTAATTTAGACTCTTTTTTACAGGCTGAGCTCCACAAAGTAGCGGAGGGCTAATTTAGACTCTTTTTTACAGGCTGAGCTCCACAAAGTAGCGGAGGGATAATTTAGACTCTTTTTTACAGGCTGAGCTCCACAAAGTAGCGGAGGGCTAATTTAGACTCTTTTTTACAGGCTGAGCTCCACAAAGTAGCGGAGGGCTAATTTAGACTCTTTTTTACAGGCTGAGCTCCACAAAGTAGCGGAGGGATAATTTAGACTCTTTTTTACAGGCTGAGCTCCACAAAGTAGCGGAGTGCTAATTTAGACTCTTTTTTACAGGCTGAGCTCCACAAAGTAGCGGAGGGCTAATTTAGACTCTTTTTTACAGGCTGAGCTCCACAAAGTAGCGGAGGGCTAATTTAGACTCTTTTTTACAGGCTGAGCTCCACAAAGTAGCGGAGGGATAATTTAGACTCTTTTTTACAGGCTGAGCTCCACAAAGTAGCGGAGGGCTAATTTAGACTCTTTTTTACAGGCTGAGCTCCACAAAGTAGCGGAGGGCTAATTTAGACTCTTTTTTACAGGCTGAGCTCCACAAAGTAGCGGAGGGCTAATTTAGACTCTTTTTTACAGGCTGAGCTCCACAAAGTAGCGGAGGGCTAATTTAGACTCTTTTTTACAGGCTGAGCTCCACAAAGTAGCGGAGGGCTAATTTAGACTCTTTTTTACAGGCTGAGCTCCACAAAGTAGCGGAGGGCTAATTTAGACTCTTTTTTACAGGCTGAGCTCCACAAAGTAGCGGAGTGCTAATTTAGACTCTTTTTTACAGGCTGAGCTCCACAAAGTAGCGGAGGGCTAATTTAGACTCTTTTTTACAGGCTGAGCTCCACAAAGTAGCGGAGGGCTAATTTAGACTCTTTTTTACAGGCTGAGCTCCACAAAGTAGCGGAGGGCTAATTTAGACTCTTTTTTACAGGCTGAGCTCCACAAAGTAGCGGAGGGCTAATTTAGACTCTTTTTTACAGGCTGAGCTCCACAAAGTAGCGGAGGGCTAATTTAGACTCTTTTTTACAGGCTGAGCTCCACAAAGTAGCGGAGTGCTAATTTAGACTCTTTTTTACAGGCTGAGCTCCACAAAGTAGCGGAGGGCTAATTTAGACTCTTTTTTACAGGCTGAGCTCCACAAAGTAGCGGAGGGCTAATTTAGACTCTTTTTTACAGGCTGAGCTCCACAAAGTAGCGGAGGGCTAATTTAGACTCTTTTTTACAGGCTGAGCTCCACAAAGTAGCGGAGGGCTAATTTAGACTCTTTTTTACAGGCTGAGCTCCACAAAGTAGCGGAGTGCTAATTTACAGGCTGACTCTTTTTTACAGGCTGAGCTCCACAAAGTAGCGGAGGGCTAATTTAGACTCTTTTTTACAGGCTGAGCTCCACAAAGTAGCGGAGGGCTAATTTAGACTCTTTTTTACAGGCTGAGCTCCACAAAGTAGCGGAGGGCTAATTTAGACTCTTTTTTACAGGCTGAGCTCCACAAAGTAGCGGAGGGCTAATTTAGACTCTTTTTTACAGGCTGAGCTCCACAAAGTAGCGGAGGGCTAATTTAGACTCTTTTTTACAGGCTGAGCTCCACAAAGTAGCGGAGTGCTAATTTAGACTCTTTTTTACAGGCTGAGCTCCACAAAGTAGCGGAGGGCTAATTTAGACTCTTTTTTACAGGCTGAGCTCCACAAAGTAGCGGAGGGCTAATTTAGACTCTTTTTTACAGGCTGAGCTCCACAAAGTAGCGGAGGGATAATTTAAACTCTTTTTTACAGGCTGAGCTCCACAAAGTAGCGGAGGGCTAATTTAGACTCTTTTTTACAGGCTGAGCTCCACAAAGTAGCGGAGGGCTAATTTAGACTCTTTTTTACAGGCTGAGCTCCACAAAGTAGCGGAGGGCTAATTTAGACTCTTTTTTACAGGCTGAGCTCCACAAAGTAGCGGAGGGCTAATTTAGACTCTTTTTTACAGGCTGAGCTCCACAAAGTAGCGGAGGGATAATTTAAACTCTTTTTTACAGGCTGAGCTCCACAAAGTAGCGGAGGGCTAATTTAGACTTTTTAACAGGCCGAGCTCCACAAAGTAGCGGAGGGCTAATTTAGACTCTTTTTTACAGGCTGAGCTCCACAAAGTAGCGGCGGTCTAATTTAGACTCTTTTTTAACAGGCCGAGCTCCACAAAGTAGCGGAGGGCTAATTTGGACTCTTTTTTACAGGCTGAGCTCCACAAAGTAGCGGAGGGCTAATTTAGACTCTTTTTTACAGGCCGAGCTCCCTCCGTATGATGTGGGCAAGCTGTCCGCTGTGGACATGGATGAGGGGGACACTGACAGTCTTCACTACTCCCTGCATTCGCAGGAAGGTTGGTATTCAGTGCTGTTTTTGTTTGTTTGTTAACCTGCCACGAAGCGAAAGCTGATTAATGTTTTCAGTGGTGGAGACGGAGTGTGGCTGCCCACGTGGCGGGGTAATCAAAAACGGTCACACAAGTAAATGTTCTCATCCCTAGTTGATGCAGCAGCGTTTGTACCATAGTGTTCAAGTGCTTCCGCTGTTGGGATTTGATCCCTGGAGTCCTTTAGCTTGGGTACATCAACAACAGCATCTCTGCATGTTGCTGGCTGACTATGTGTCTTACCACGATAGCGTTTGAACGGAGGGACCTAGGAAGCTTAAATGTTACATTCAGTAAGTAGATAGGATATCTAGGCCAAGTTCGAAAAAAGGCTGTAATTAGTCAAAGACCAAGGTCAAGTTAGTATATCTAGGCCAAGTTCGAAAAAGGCTGTAATTAGTCAAAGACCAAGGTCAAGTTAGTATATCTAGGCCAAGTTCGAAAAAAGGCTGTAATTAGTCAAAGATCAAGGTCAGTGGAGCAGAAAATGTGCTGCGCGGCTGGTGGTCTAGCGTTTTCACGCTCTAGTTTTAATTTCTTGTCATAGCAGTCGAGGGTTGCCTGACAGACCCGCCTGTCTCTAAAGAAATAATGAAGACATTACATTCTTTGACGCTCGGACTCGACTTAAGTGGTGATATGGTTCTAGTGGTTTTAACCGATCATTTGTAAATGACATGAACTTTCAATGGTAAAAATATTAATTATGATATGTTCACGCAAAGTATGACCGAAATAATGACAACTTTCGTTTTGTTGCCATTTTAGCATCGCTTGGTTTTCTAAGTTATCAGCATCGTGTCAACATTTTTTACACATTGTCGGTCCTGATAGGGGGGAGGGGAAAGGGGTGGGTGGGGGGGGGGGGGGGTAGGGTGGAGCGGTGGAGGGGACGGGTTAATGTTTTAACCATAAATTAAGCTTCCTTTAATAAATTCCTTTGTGATGTTCGATTTATGTATGCTGCTTCTTAATATCTTATCTTTTGTATGTGTGATCTTAATATTTTATAAGTAAATTGAATCAATGTCTACATTTTATTCATTGGACGATGTTAAATGTTTTTGCTGTTTCCCTCTGTGGTGTTTGAGTTATATTATAATGTATGTTTTAGTATTGTTTGTTTATCGAGCCTGTGAATGTGCTTTGTAATTTCCTCAGGGATCATTAAAGTAATTGATTGATTGATTGATAAATGGTGCCCGTTTTATTGCTTTCTCTGCTGTTTCCTTTCTGTGTGTGTTTGTTTTAACATACATGCTCTGCGATGTTCATGTTGATGCTGCTTTGCTACATGATTGTTTACGAATCAATGCGTTTCAAAACAGATGTACCTTTCGTTATTCTTCCATCTGGATGGCTACAGCTGATCAGAAAGCTAGATCGAGAAGACATAGCGTTGTACAACTTTACAGTGAAAGCCACGGACCCTGGGGGAAGGAATGTAAGCAGTATTGTCTAGCTCTCGCTCTCTTTCTGTCTGTCTCTGTCTGCTCTCTTCCATGGTGAACAGAAGTGGGTGGGTTTTTTAGCAATATAATGTATCTTATTGCCGTAAGATTGCTCTCAATAAACATTATCTCTCTCTCTCTCTCTCTCTCTCTCTCTCTCTCTCTCTCTCTCTCTCTCTCTCTCTCTCTCTCTCTCTCTCTCTCTCTCTCTCTCTCTCTCTCTCTCTCTCTCTCTCTCTCTCTCTCTCTCTCTCTCTCTCTCTCTCTCTCTCTCTCTCTCTCTCTCTCTCTCTCTCTCTCTCCCCCTGTCTCTCTCTTATTATCTTTTTGTTGCAGGTTTTATGCCTTGGATTATTTCTCACCTCCCCCAACCAGTCCATTACATTGTATTGTGGCCAATGGTCGACATACAATTAAAATCTTCCAGGGTTCTCTCTTTCTTTCTCTCTCTCTCTCCCCCCCCTCTCTCTCCCCCTCTCTCTCTCTCTCTCTCTCTCTCTCTCTCTCTCTCTCTCTCTCTCTCTCTCTCTCTCTCTCTCTCTCTCTCTCTCTCTCTCTCTCTCTCTCCTCTCTCTCTCTCTCTCTCTCTCTCTCTCTCTCTCTCTCTCTCTCTCTCTTGTGAGTAAGTGTGTATTGGACATGATAGTCTGTCTGTATTTTACTTAGACTCATGTACGTGTTTGTACGCGTGCATGTGTTTGTGTGCATGGTTTTTGTGTGTGTATGAAACTGTCAGAGAGAGAGAGAGAGAGAGAGAGAGAGAGAGAGAGAGAGACAGAGACCGAGAGAAAGACAGAGATAGACAGGCAGACATAGACATGGCAAATGCAAGAGTTGTACCGTTCATGCAAACCCTTTTTGTCCTCTGTTTTGTACATAACAGGGAACAGCCCAGATCATCATCAACGTAATGGACATGAACGAAGCACCATACTTTGAAAACTCTACGTACACATTCCATATCACTGAAGGTAAGACATTTTACACTTTCTCTGTCTGTGCCTATCGCTTTCTCCCTATCTTTTTTCCTCTGTTTCTCCACCCATCTACCCACCCACCCACCTCTCTCTCTCTCTCTCTCTCTCTCTCTCTCTCTCTCTCTCTCTCTCTCTCTCTCTCTCTCTCTCTCTCTCTCTCTCTCTCATGATTGATGCTGTTAGTAGTAGGCTATATTAATTATTATACATTGTCATTTCTTTTTATGTGTGCACCGCACCTCCTATGTGTTCAATTGTTCTCTCTCTCTTCTTCTTTGATCTCTCTCTTCTTCTCTCTCTCTCTCTCTCTCTCTCTCTCTCTCTCTCTCTCTCTCTCTCTCTCTCTTCTCTCTCTCTCTCTCTCTCTCTCTCTCTCTCTCTCTCTCTCTCTCTCTCTCTCTCTCTCTCTCTCTCTCTCTCTCTCTCTCTCTCTCAATCACACAATCATAATGCAGTAAAAAAACAACAAAACAACAACAACAATATAATGAGCTGGATGGACGGAAATATCAATTTTGCATGAAAACGTTTTAAGCATTATTTGTTTTCTCGCTCTGGTTTGCACGAGACCATTTTGAATCCATTTCGCTCTTTTAATTGTCAATTTTCAAGACTGTAATCACACTGATCAGCTTCACTTCATTTACTTTATAAATGTATCACAGAGTTTCGTTAAACAATTTGACCACATTTTACAGGCATTTAAATCTTCACATCATAAAATCAAATATTTCGCCTGTCTCAAAGCTAATGTGAGCTATTGCCTTCTGTTAAATATATTTTGGGCGGCTCGATTATATCATATACATAGTCATGTTCTTGTCCATGGAAGATATTTCCTTAAATACTCAAATGAAAGATTTCTTAAACTCTAAGAACCATGTCATATTTTCTTGCTCGTAGAATGACTGGGTAACAATTTCGAGCCATTAGTAGATTTTGAGCTAGCCTCTTCAAAAACTTACTTATTTTCTTGATTTCCAGGGGACAGTGGATTGGCATTTGAGCAAAGTCTATCTGCTTTAGACGAGGACCTGGGAAACAACGCTGTGCTAAACTTCAGGATCTACAATGGAGACGACGACGGAGCTTTCAACATTTCCACCCCTGATCATGCCACGGTAGAGACTAATTTGAAATTTCGTTGCAATATAAAGGCTACCATTTATCTCGGAACTATTACTTAGTGCCTTCTGGCGTTTGGGATCAGTTGGTATGTACACCGGTGCTTATGCTTTAAGTTGTAGAGTTATTAAGTGATTTTTGTGTCAGCCATATTCTTCTGCAGTTTTGAAATATTTTGTTTCATGAAGCATTTTGACTTTTTATAAGGTCTGTGCTTTCGGGCTTTTGTGTTTTTTGCAAGCAGTGTTTACAGAACATGGATGTCTTCTAGGTATTGGGGCATTGGGGATTTGTTACCGTTTTTGCATTTATTTATATTTTTCGTTCGACAGCCGTTTTATAGCAGGTGTCAATATTCATATTCTGAAATAGCGTATTCTGCTATCAAAAGATGGACGAAATTAGATGTGTTCGTGAATGTGAATGTGAATACATTAATGTACGCCCGCAGAGACCCAGTGCGACCTACATTTGTATGCAAAGTATTTTCACGATTCCTGTACGAACTCTACGTTGTTTGAAAATTCAATTCCAGGAAGGTACCCCATTGCGGATAATGTTAATATACCATTTTTGTGCAGGGTGTGTTACGGTTGGTGAATGCACTGGACAGAGAGACGACACCATCATTGACACTGACAGTGACAGCAGTGGACAAGGGGCAGCCACCACTGACCGTAAGAATTTTCTTTGCTTCAAAGATACTCTTGGTTTTGATTGCGTTGTTTAGATGAACATACATAAAGGTAAAGGCCATAAATGCAGTAAAAGGGCAAATTTTCTGGATTTTTATTGTTTTTGAAATAAAACGATGCTCAGAAATTGAAAGAAATCGTCTGCTAAAGGAGGCTTTTAAGTGAGTCGAAATAGGAAATGACGACATAGGACCCGAATGTGAAGGAAATACAATCGCATGATGCTGATGTCAATGCTCTGCTGTCAGGCGCATGAACCTCACACACATTAGTCAAACAGTACCTTTCATTTATTTCTGCTGCAAGACACCGTCTACTTTCAAATGGCACACTAGAGGCAATAAATGCATGAGACAGGGGATTTTACCTGCACTAGGCCAGAACGTGGAGTCTTTCGGATGAGACGATAAACCGAGGTCCCGTGTGCCCATGCACTTAGCACACGTTACACCCAGTGGCAACAAAAAAGTTGTCATGTTGGTCAAAATTTACTCCCCCTCCCCCTTTCCTTCCTCATCAGTCACACAAAAGTCGCATGCAAATAAAAAAAGATGGCGCGCCTCTGGCTGCGACGCGCTCTCCAGGTGGGAGCAACCTGAATTTCACAGAGATGCCTCTGTGACTATAAAGTACATAATGCCAAATAGCACCCTACCATACTGTTGTCACATCAGTTGTCCATTTTTCAGGCCACGTGTACAGTTGAGATAACGGTTGTGGACGTGAATGACAATGACCCAGTGTGGGCCCAGGACAGCTTTGGAGCTGTGGTCAGTGAGAAGGCCTCCAACAACACCCAACTGATCTTTGTGAGTCACAGAGGACCACACTGTGTGAACATTGTGTTGGTTTGCCTTTTTTAAATTCTTTTTATTCCAATCACAGTTGCATTGGGTAACATAATATTGTGAAGATGTTAAAACCCGCTTTGTTTCCATAGAAAAATATATATACTTAAATGGATACGAAAAAAGGACATTAGATACGAGACAATAGCAAAATCTCAACCAACAATGGTCGAGGGGATGGTGAAGAATAGATGGGTTGGGAATGGTTCAGATAACCTTCAATGTTTTTTCGTTGGGACTTGGGAAACTTCTGATGGTTTTGTAGCGTTTCCGCATCCCCCTCCCCTTAATTCTCTTTGTACATGTTTATGTTTAACATGTAATCGAGAGATCCAATTTAAACAAAAAATAAGGCACAGGGCGCTGACGGATTTGGGAAGCACATTCAAAAGTTGATTAAACTGTTTAGTTTACACGATGTTATGGTTAACGTTTTGATTTTGTGTGACTTTTCAGTTTTGTCGCGTTCATTTGAACGAAGCTTAATGAACAAAGTAGTAAGATGCATCACATTTTTGAACTTATGCATACAACCATGTCCTCGCAAATTCCTGCCTACCCTCGTATTCTCCTGCAACTTCGTCCCCTTCCTATATACTTAACCTCCCACCACCCCATCTCTGCATATCTTACTTTCAAACAGATATGCACAGTAAAGCACACTCGATCTCTTCCTCTCAAACAGATACACACAGGTCCGCAACTGGACTTCAGTTGCTCACGTTTACTTTCGGGTACCTGTAGTCCTATGCCACATCTACAGTTTCATACCATGTTTGTGCAGACTCCAGAGCTGTCGGTGCACGATGCAGACGAGGGTGTGTACGGTGATTCAGGGTTGAGGTTCAGTCTGGAGCCCTCGTTCCCCGAGGTGCCGTTCCGGGTGGATGGGGACACAGGGCAGGTGTTCCTGGCCCTCCTCAACGCCTCTGACCACCTGGACAGGGAAGTCAGGCCCACATACACCTTGACAGTAAGGAATTGTATCTGTATGATTTACCTTTGGTCCTTTTCGTTTCTTCTTCTTCTTCTGCGTTCCAAGGCCATATGACCATAATGGGTAAGGTACATATGTGTCCGTTTTTCAGTTTTCACTGGTCTCCCCGCTGCGTACAGCCGACACATTCCGATTTTGGAGGAACTCAAAGGAGAAACATTATTTGGACGATTTGTTTTTAAAAGGCAGGAGAACGGGCCAATAAGTCAGGAAGATAATAGATGACAGAAAGCAAAGGAAAAAGGCAGAGTCAAAGAGAGTGGCAGATTAGAGGAAGTTACAAGCAAAGAACTTCCAGAAGGTGGGGGAACTATTTTTACGAAATACCCCCCCCCCCCCCCCCCCCCCCCCCCCCCCCCGTATCCCCACGCGGACTTTTCGTTTAATTTGTTGGTCTCTTGTTTGTGCTTTCGTTATTTGTGTCGTTCTTGTGTGTGTGTGTGTGTGTGTGTGTGTGTGTGTGTGTGTGTGTGTGTGTGTGTGTGTGTGTGTGTGTGTGTGTGTGCGTGCGTGTGAAGTGTGTGTGTATTCGTGCGCGCGCATGTGTTTTTTGTTATTCTTGTTTATTTTGTAAGTTTTGTGTTTATCTATCAGTCAGGATTCACTACGATTCACTACTAGGATCTTACTACTGTCAGTAGCCTATTACTCATTTTTTGTCTGTCTGCCTGTATGTAGGTCTGTCTGCTAGGTCTTACTCTGTCTAGCCTCTTACTCTCTCTCTCTCTGCTCTATGTAGGTCTGTCTGCCGGTCTGTCTGTCTGCCTCTCTCTCTCTCTCTCGTTCATCTCTCTCCTTTCTCACTATCTCCGTCTCTGTATGTCTCTGTCTCCCCGCCCCTTTTCTCTCTCTCACTCTGCGTGCTGGCTGCCTTGTCTAAAGATTTCTCTCTCATCTAGTCCGACCTAATTGACTAACTAACGCAGAAACAAAGTCGTAATGACTACAACTTGTTATACAGTGGAACCTCCCTTATAAGACCTTCAAAATTCATCCAAAATGAGGTATTATAAGGGAGGGGTCTTATAAGGGGGGTAATTTTAATACTTCCAAAGAAGGGCAATGTCTCAGAGAAGCAGGTCTTATGTGGGAGGGAGTCTTATAATGGGGGGTTCCACTGTATTCCGCCCTCGCACCCTACCCACTACCCTCTATTCCTGAACTCTAACCCCAATAATTATTCACCCTCCAGTTAACAGCCATCGACGACGAAGGTGGAGGTAAGAACGGAAGCACAACCCTAGAGATCACGATCAGCAACGTGAACGACCACAGCCCCAGGTTCTCCCAAGACCACTACACGTTCAGCCTGAGGGAGGACCTGCCCGTGGGCTGGCTGGTGGGCACCCTCAACGCCACGGATCAGGACCACCAGCAGGACGATGGGGACAACGCTACAGAGGAGAGTGGTGGTGGAGGGTTCTTGAGGTTCTTCCTGCGTCCGCCCGGAGGTGGGCAGGGCCAGTTTTATTTGGACCCCGTGTCAGGTACAGAGAGAGAGAGACAGAGGGGACGGGGTGGGGGTGGGGGTTGAGAGAGAGGGGGAGAGAGATAGAGCGAGGGGGAGGGAGAGACAGGGGAGAGAGAGACAGAGAGAGACAGAGAGAGAGACACAGGTTGACACTGGTTTTAATGTGCAGGCCACCGACCCATAACACATAGGCCTACCATTGCAAAATAACAAAACAACATCAACAACAATAATAACAACAATAATAATTATGGTGATGATAACATAATAATAACGATAATGATAACAGCAACGATAATAGTAAATAAACACAACAAAACAACATCATCAACAACAACAACAATAGTAATAACAACAATAATAATTATGATGATGATAAAATAACAACAACGATAATGATAACAGCAATGATGATAGTAAATAAACACATCAATAAACACTTTAAAAAATCAATAAACACTTAAATCCTTGAGACACATTTACAAGTACATAAACAAATGCACTAAACATAGGCATAATTCTGGCGAGTATAACGATTACAGTTCTGCTTTTAATCTTAAAGCATGACACAAATAGGCTACATCCCAAAGATTGAGATTTAGACATATTTGACACCAAAGAAACTCTTCAAAATCCTGTGTACCGTTGCCATTTGACATTACATCAACATAATCCAGATAAGATGAAAATAAATAAGTCAGCCAACCCATAACAAGTTAATTGATCAATCAGCGGCTTCTATGTATTAGGCGTTACAATTTCACAATCAAGGGGATGCATACATACAGGAACAAGACTAATAAGAATCATGAGAAATGTTCTGCCCTGAATTTTGAAGAGAGAGAGAGAGGGTGGGGGAGGAGAATGAAGTGGAGAGAGAGAAAGAGGTGGGAGGGGAGGGGGTAGAGAGGAGGCGAAAGAAGGAGAGAGAGGGGGAGGGGATGGGAGAGAGAGAGGGTAATAGGGAATTAATGCGTACTGTATGTGTGTGTGCATGTGAGCGTGTGTGCCTTTGTGTGTAACTAATGTAAATGTGTGTGTGCGCGCGCGTGCGTACATGCGTGTATGTGTGTGTATGTGCAGTGTGGAAGCAAAATGTTCGTACATCAAACACTGTGGTTGTTTCAGGCCAGTTGTTGCTATCGGGTCCATTGGACAGGGAGACACAGGATCACTATGTTCTGGCCCTGGGAGTGTACGATGGACTCTTCTGGGGAAATGCCATGGTCAGTGTGTGTGTGTGTGTGCGTCTGTGTCTGTGTACATGCATGCATGCTTGTGTGTGTGTACGCGCCTACTCATATATCAGGTATGTTAGGTGTGATATATGGGGTAAATGAAGAGTTAATTGTGAATGTTCAACTTTGTCTACAACGTAGCCTACTTGCAAAAATAATGATGCCAACGCACAAGTTTGGAAAGACAAGCAGGGAGAGGGGCGGGAAAGAGAGACTAAAGAGTATTGGAAAAGTATTTCTTCTTACCGTTTTTTTTCTCGTGTGAATTTGTATTGGAGGAAATATATATTCTTACCATCTTTTTTCGTGTAAAATAATATAAAAACAATATTGGAGAAAATAATAGGCTATGCTTATTCCTATGTTCGTTTTTCGTATCCAAGAGTATTGGAAGATATTCTTTCTTTCTGTTTTTAATGTTTTTTTAATTTTCACTTTTATGATTCTTATAGATCTAAATGAAATCGGATTTGCCTGGGACATAAATCAGAATCACGTGAAGATAAACAATCAGGATCTAAACTTCCAAACTAATTCTCCTCTTGCCTGAATGTCCATTCTCAGGCCAATATAACCGTGGAGGATGTCAACGACAATTGTCCCACCTTTGAAGACCCTGACCCTTTCACGGTGACAGTGATGGAGAATCAGGATCCTGGCGTCATACATACCTTCAACGTCACCGATGCTGATGACGACAGAAACGCTGACGTCACCCTGCACATCAATGATACAAGTGAGTGTGGTTTTCAGTTTGGGGTGTTTGAATAAATTTATGCTGTGTTGTGATTTGACTGTTATCATGTTTTATCAACGAATAAAGTTGACAAGTTTGGAGAATTGAATAGATGTAGACTGTGCGATTTAACTGCTCACATGTTCTGTGGCTGTTGGCATGGGAAAACCATTTGCCGCACATCCCTAAAACCCGTATTTCGAAGGGGTCAATAGACTAAAGTGAACGCAAAGCGATACAAGCGGGGCATGGCCGCTAGTATCTAGTAAAATCATACAGGTCATGGCAAATGGTGTACTGTGGTTTGGCATTTTGATGGCTTAAGAAAACTCCTTGAGATGCACTTATGTACGGGTTTGAAATCAATTGATTCGTACGTCGAAGGAGCCTATAAAGGCTATAACCTCGACAGAAACTGGGGGAGCGCAATGAGAGTTTGAACTCTTTTTTTTAAACCTTTTTATATTAAAGTTGACCATAGGCTTTTATTTCGCAGTATCCAGGCTGGACCAATCCGGCTAGCGAAGCGCTCACCGGGGACGAACCCCGACCGGCACAGCTCCTGACCTTCATTTACCACTTTTGATTATAGTAAAAAGCTCAGTTTATAGCAACTCACAAGCTCTTTCTCTCGACCAAACTGGACGTTGGGTGGAAGATTGAAATTACAATTAGCCTTCTGTGTTGATGATGAAAATGATGTTTTACGTCCTCTCGGTCGTAGACACACATGGTACATTTGTAAATACAAAGATGTTGGGAACAATACTGGCTGCAATGCCCGGAGGCAGTGCAACACCAGTAAAGTCCCGAGTTTTTAACAATATAGATAGGTGTAGCGGTAACCATGCCTCGGTTAAACCTCATCGGCTATGGTACCGCCACGAAGCCTTCTGTGTTCCTTTTGTGACGGTAATTTATAGCTTTCACCTTATATGGCTAACCTGATGTGGTCTGGCTCTGTTCTGTACTACACCTTTACAGATGCCGGTAACTACCTGAGTCTCAGCTCCGACGGAACGTTAAGCACTACGCAGAGATTGGACAGAGAGAAGGAGGACCAAAGATCCTTGACCTTCGTCGTGTGGGCGCGAGACGGGGGCACGCCCGCGTGTGTGACGTCACTGCACGTGACTCTGGAGGTGCAGGGCGATAACGAGGCTGCCCCGGAAGTGTGTCAGATCACCCGCGAGCAGAACCCGGTCTGTGGGGGGAACATCTCCATTGTGGCTTTTGACGGCGATTCTGAAGGTGAGAGGCCGTTAGTTTATCAAACTATCCATCCTCAATGCACCTCCATCTTTTCTCAGATTTGTATCAGTGCATAATGCTATGCAGGCTAGCGGATTGTTGGCTTCTTGTTCTTTTTGTTTTAGGTTGTCCCTGAGCTAAGTAAATTATCAGTTTTCTAAGAAACCCCTGTGAGGGGGGGGGGGGGGGGGGGGGGGGGGGGGGGGGGGGACGTTGTGTTTTTTTATTTAACTTTTTTTCTCACAATATTTCACAAGCAAAAAAAAAGCAAACAAGAAGCAAAAAGCAAATAAAGGGGAACTTCTTTGTGTCTCTACTTTTTGACTGAGACAGCATAGCCATAGTTGTTGTCGTGATAAAGAAAAAAATAGATGAAATATAAACATTAAAAACGTATGTACAAGTAACTAAGCATGAGAACGGGAGCAACATGGATTACGGAACTATTGTCTTCTAATGGCAAATCGCTGACGAAATAGCAGATTATCCGCAAATCACATCATACTTTTTTTTGTCACAGGCACATTTCTGGTGGCTCTGACGTGGATGGATTCTGACGAAGGCGAAGGAGGCCAAGCAACCCTTTTCCTAGAACAGGACCAGGAGCATCTGTTCACCCTGAACCACACCTCCTCCACCACCAGCCTGCTGACCCTGGCCAGAACGCTGGACAAGGGTGATCTGACCTCCAGGGGCAGGCTGGGGGAGGACAACAGTACCTACATAGCTGTGGTGAGGGCGGAGGACGGCGGGGGGTCCCAGTCCAGGAGCAGCAGCGTCTTCTTGGTGCTGACCGTTCAGGAGAGGTCGCCCACCATGCCCGTATTTGCCGTGTCCTTTTACAACTTCACTGTGGGGGAAAACCAGCTTCCAGCAGGTCGGTTATTTGATTGAGTTTATAGATCGTCCGGTGAAATCCAGAGGGTACTATCAGACTTCTTTTTTCTTTTTGTTATAGTACCTACTGGTTTTCATTCGACGAAATGCTCTCTTGTCTGTATAATGGTAACGTTTGTCTGATGTTGACAGGGGCAAAATGAATTTGATGTGAATCCTTCAATAAAGGTTGTTGGGTTTTGACGCAAGGTGAAATTTATCAGATGCTGACTAAAGGCAAAATTATCAGATGTTGTGTTTGATTTTTGGTTGTGAGTTAGTCAGAAGTTGATATTTCGCAAGTTTGCGTCCTCAGGACAGTTTGTCAGCATTTTCTTGACGTCCTTAATCACGAACATCAATTCATGTTTAGCATAGTTTGTTGTAGGAGTTTAAATGTGCATTTACATTTGGGTAAACTTTATCCCAAAGAAGCATTTACTTTGATAGTTACTTGGAACTTAAAGATATCATTCACGTCGTTAGTTAGGCTACTATGTACGTTGTATTGAAACATAAGCCATCTGCGTTCAATTTGATTGTTCACTTTGCTCACAAAAGGGGCAGACAAGCTCCATGGTTTACAGCGTGTTTTTATATGGATCAGTAGGCCCCTAAGCCCAGTTCTGTGGATTATGTTCTGTCTGTGAGATAGGAAGAACAATCTCTGGTGCTTCTGATAAATGGTTACAACTCTTCTGATGTTCTGTCTCTGGCAGTGATTGGACGTGTGGAAGCTGTAACACAAAGTGACAACGATCTGCCCATGAACTACGACCTGCAGTCTACAGCTGACTTCTCAATTGACGCCACGGTGTGTTTCAACAACTTTAAAACTTTAAGCTACTATTGGCGCGGAATATGCGGCGTTAGCTGCTATGCATGGAACATTTTTGTGTGTGAATATTTAATAAAATACATGTAGGCCTAATGGGTTTGTTTTGGGTCAAAGCTTTAGTGCGAGCACATATCATTCGCGTTCAAAGACTTGAATTACTCCCTTCATGCAGGGCTGCCCGCTTCTCTGTTGAAAATAGAAGTTTCCGTGTACTGCACTACATAACGAAGTTGCTTGAATTAACCATAAACCATTGTATTGATCTCGAACAACGTACCTATCTCAGTCCCTCACATGTGAACTCTCTCTTCCTTTTAATCAAAGCTAAATCACATATCTTTTTCGAACTATTCGTAAGTCAAACATATTAGTCCATCATGCCCATGCAAAGACTCTCTCTCTCTCTCTCTCTCTCTCTCTCTCTCTCTCTCTCTCTCTCTCTCTCTCTCTGTCTCTCTGTCTCTCTCTCTCTCTCTCTCTCTCTCTCTCTCTCGCAGGTTTTTATGCCTTGGATTATTTTTCACCTCCCCCAACCAGTCCATTTCATTGTATTGTGGTCAATGGCCGATGTACAATTAAAATCTTTCAGTGTTCAGTGTTCTCTCTCTCTCTCTCTCTCTCTCTCTCTCTCCTTATTTTACCTCCCCCCTTTCTCTCTCTGCGCGCGCGCATGCGTGTGTGTAAATGCGATTTAAAAAAGTTTTTCTGTCTTTTTTCTCTCTCCAATGATATGTGTAAATTGTATGCATTCTTTAGATAAAGAGCGTTGATTGTAATATTTTAACGGGCCTTGCCTGTATGTCTGTTTAAGAAATGTTTCTG
The DNA here is from genome assembly GCA_017654935.2 of Phymorhynchus buccinoides. Lineage (NCBI taxonomy): Eukaryota > Metazoa > Mollusca > Gastropoda > Neogastropoda > Raphitomidae > Phymorhynchus > Phymorhynchus buccinoides. The sequence continues at coordinate 13,629,927 of CM065680.1, read as the reverse complement.
GGGATTGTGAAAACATATATGAAAGGTTTGTACTGTCTGTCCGGTTTTAAGAACTGTCTCTGGAGAATGTGGAACATTACAAACACAGCCTTGTTTTGCTCACAGGGCAACATTTCGACCGTCGAGAAGCTGGACAGAGAAACGGAGGACCAATACACCTTGCTGGTGTTGGCTTGGGAAACCACAGAGCTGTCAGAAACCGCCACAGCAGTGGTGAGATGGAGGAAAGAGAGAGAACGAACGAACGAATAATTTTAATGAGTTGGCCTTTCTGCCCATGTCATAAAGGAACAGGGTGGGGGGACGTAAAAACAAAGAAAAAGAATAAACCAAAATATTATAATAGCATACATAATGACACATGAAAACCTTTCACGAACACTGCATGAATATGACACATAAAGAGAATCAGTGAAAAGCAATGACTTAGGAGAGGGAGAGAGAGAGAGAGAGAGAGAGAGAGAGAGAGAGAGAGAGAGAGAGAGAGACAATTGACAATTGACAATGATTTAATTGCATATAGGCCTGTGGCCCGTTACAATGTCATCGTAACAAAAGCAAAAAACAACAACTGAAAAGCACAAAGAAACAATGAGCAAATAAACATATGCATGCATACATACATTCATACATACATAGATACATACATACATACATACATACATACATACATACATACATACATACATACATACATACATACATACGCACGCACGCACGCACACGCACGCACGCACACACACACACACACACACACACACACACACACACACACACACACACACACACACACAGAGTCTGTGATACTTGGCTTCAGTGCTCTAGTTCAGGAACTAGGGTGCGTGTGAAATCATGAGTGCGTCGTAGACAGTCAACACGGGTACTAGTATACATGCAAATTAGACTAAACGCCCCAAAACGATTGGCAGTTTAGTCTAATTCACATACTACCACCCGTGTTGACTGTTTAAGACGCGTTCATGATTACGGTGCCTGGAACTAGGGTGAGATTAAAGTTTAAAAGGGGTTCCGAAGGATAGATGAGGGGGGGGGGGGGGTATTTGGGAGGTGGAAGGGTGGTTAGGGAATGCACAGAGAGAGAGAGAGAGAGGGAATGAGAGAGAGAGAGAGAGAGAGAGAGAGAGAGAGAGAGAGAGAGAGAGAGAGAGAGAGAGAGGGGTGTATTTAATGAACGCATTAAATTGTGTAAATTATGATAAATATCAAACCAATTACATTTTAAATTTGTATTGATGAACGTTTGTCCATGCAGAATGTTTTCAAAGTGGAAAACCCCCAACAACTACCAACCAAACGGGCAACAAAACACACAATGCATTACTTATGGTGATGCATTATCATTTATTACTGTTATGATGTTTGAATTGAACGAAGTCTTATTCGTCCTCGGTTTTAGTTCTTCCTATTTTCAGTTCGAATTTCAGTGACGACATTCTGTGCATTAGCCTCTTCTGTTAGCTGGAGGTCAAGGTCGGACTCGACCCACTACTGCACTCACACTCTCTTCAGTGACCTGAACTTGTACATAAATAATTTGACCCCTTCAAGACTTCACCGCCTTAGACTGGCCTGGGGTTGCCTAGAGAAAAAAAATATAGCAAATAAGAAGCGCAACAAAATTCAACACTGTCAATGATTCAGTTTTGACAACGTTACTGGTTCATCCAAGTTTATTTTTCGCTTCGAAATCGTGGTTACTTGCATTATAATCAGAATCATTAGTCTCCTTATTACTATCACTGTTAATGAAAATATATTGGAGTATTTTCTGAGGCTCGTGTAGGTCCGAGTTTTTTTTAATAAACATTTTCAACATTAAAATTTGAAACAGAAGTGCCAAGCATAAGTGAAGCGAAAGTTGGAAGAGTGGTGTTAAGAGAAGTAACTCGATAAATGTGGTTTGGATTGAAAAAAGCATGGAATTAGACACATTTTAGACTAAGAAATCGCTGTTCCGAGAATACTTGGAATTAGGTCCTGACTGGCGTTCTCCTGAATGAAAATCCGTTTACCGTACTCCGGTCTGAAACAGACACATAATTATGGGACATTAGTAAATATAAAGATGGTGGGAACGATCCTGGAGGCAATGCCCGGAGGCAGTGCAACTCCAGGAAAGTCCCGAATTTTTAGCGATACAGATGTATTTATAAAGCTCATGTTCTTCTTCGCTTTAACATCCTCCGTCAGCTTGTTGACGACTATGATAGTGTGCCGAGTGTACTCGGAATTCGTCCAGAATGAGTTAAGAAACGTTAACCCATGTTGTCTGTTCAGGTCCTTGTACATGTCACGGACGAGAATGACCATGCTCCCGAGTTCTCGGGCGGGCCGACCTACGCGGTGTCTGTCATGGAGAACGTGCAAGGAGTGCCCCTGATGACCTTCGACACCACTGACCCGGACTCTGGACACAACGGGGAGGTCACCTTCAGCCTGGTCAACTCCTCTTCTTTCGGTACGTAGGACTGGACTTGCTGCTGTAGTTGATGAGGATAGGGAGAGTGTAGGATGAATGGCGTGTTATTGTCTTTGTCTCTTCCCCGTGGAGATACTGGGGGGAGGGGGGGTCGTAAAAAAATAGTTCCCCCACCTTCTTGAAGTTCTGTGCTTGTAAATCCATCTAATCTGCCCCTCTCTTTGACTCTGCCTTTTCCTTTTCCTTACTATCTTTCTTGACTTATTGGCCCATTTTCCTGCCTTTTAAAAAAAAATCTTCCAAATAATTTTTCTTTGAGCTCCTCCGAAATCGGAATGTGTCGGCTGTACGCAGCGGGGAAACCAGTGAAAACTGAAAACCGGACACATGCGTACCTTACCCATTATGGCCATATGGCCTGGGAACGCAGAAGAAGAAGAAGACGTTTCTGTCTCTGTGTCTGTCTGTCTCTGTCTCTCTCTCTCTCTCTCTCTCTCTCTCTCTCTCTCTCTCTCTCTCTCTCTCTCTCTCTCTCTCTCTCTCTCTCTCTCTCTCTCTCTCTCTCTCTCTCTCTCTCTCTCTCTCTCTCTCTCTCTCTCTCTCTCTCTCTCTCGCTGTATGTGTGTGTGTGTGTGTGTGTGTGTGTGTGTGTGTGTGTGTGTGTGTGTGCGCATGCGCGCTTGCGCGTATTTGTGTCCACAGATGCTTGTACATGTGACCATGCATTACACAAGCCAAAGACGTGTTATCCTCTATTCAGTATATCATGAATGTCCTCACCCTTTCCATCCTCGAGCTAGTTTATTTGTACTAAATAGTCTTTGTCTCAAACGTTCTTTTATTTTTCTCACTCAGATGGTACTTTCGCATTGGACAGTGCTTCAGGCTTGCTGTGGCTAAACAAGTCGTTGGACAGAGAGGAAAGGTCATCTTACAGCCTGTATGTGCAGGTACGGTCAATTTGTCGTGTTTACTGTGGTTTTTATTGTGCATGGAATTTCCGAGTTTCACACATCTGCAACGATAATAATCCGTGTTGCTTTTTCATGAAGATTCGTTATTGTTTGCCCCCCGTGGGGATACCGGGGGGTCTTTTGTATAAATAGTTCCCCCACTTTCTGCAAGTTCTTGCTTGTAACTTCCTCTAATCTGTCACTCTCTTTGACTCTGCCTTTTCTCCTTGCTTACTGTTATATACTATGTTTCTGCGTTTCCTGTTCATTCTCCTGCCGTTTTTCAAGAAACACTTTCAAAAAGATTTTCTCCGAAGTCGGACATGCTGAGCCTAACTATTTCTTACTTAGGCGCATAACGGCAGCATGACGTATGTGCGCTCATAATTGACAGGCAACTGTCTGAGCGATCGAAGAATAAGAATTCATTGTTTGAATTTTGTGTAAAGTTGTATACACATTTTTGTTGTCTACGGCAATGAAGAAATGAATGTTCTGACTTAAAAAAGCCTTTGCACCTTCAGAATTGGCAATGCTTTTGTCTAGATACCTTTGTTGTCATTGAATATACAGAGCAGGAAAAGTACAAGTGTAAAGGGGCTGCTACACTACATACGATCCGATCCCAATGCGATTCTCGTGTGAAATTCAACTGTCTAAACGAAACAGTTGAAACCCTACTAATTTTGTTCACTATATTTGTAGTCACCCGTACACGAATCTGATGAAATATCTATATATTGTTTTATATAAAACGTTTTATTTGATTCATGTCTTGGGGTCTACATGAGTATAGTGAGCGAACTCGCATAGTATGCCAAAATGGGTGGCGCTGTACTAAAGCGACACGCTCTTCTTGTGGGAGCAACCCGAATTTCACAGAGACGAGTTTCTGTGACCAGCAAACACCAAAATACCAACAAGAAAAAAAAAAAAAGTGTAATTATTTTTAGATGGAAATATTTCACTTCATGAATCGTGACTCACAGACATCATCACAATCGGATCGTACTGGGGTCAAATCGCATGCAGTGTGGCTGGCCCTTAAAGACACACTGATGCACCACGATTAAGTCCCTTGGTTTTTTTCTAGGTAGCTGTGACCCACATACAAATGTCCCCAACTTCAAATTGAGGCTGCTGTTTAAAATGTTCGTTTTCAATTTGGGGACATTTGTATGGGAGTCAAACCTGGTCAAAACAAGATTTCTTACCAGCTATAAGAGGGAAAACACGTGAAACCCGTGATTTTTACACGTGACCTGGTGGGTCTTTAAGGCACTGAATTTTCATTTTGGACAGGCTGCAGACAGGGGGACCCCTGCCCACAGTTCGCAGGTGTTGGTGCAGGTGACTGTACAGGATGCTAACGATAACGGGCCCAGCTTTTCCCGCCACACCTATGTGGCCTATCTCGATGAGGACGCCCCGGCAGCCACTCTGGTAAACACATCCGTACGCGTTAACAATATTCACAAAATATGGTAATATGACTTACAACTCACTGTGATGCCATGGGGAAACAGAGATATTTTGTGAATATTGTTAACGTGCACAGAGACCTTAAGGATTATGCAACAACAAAAAATCAGTATTGGATACAGATGTATAGGAGCCTACCTAGAGACAGGCACTTACACATGTATATGCGTACACGCACGCGCGCACGCACGGACGCATGCACACACACACACACACACACACACACACACACACACACACACACACACACACACACACACATAAACACAGCAGCAGAAACATTTATAGAATATACACTTTTCTCGTTACTATTATTGTGGCTATCTTGTGGGAGCATGGTTGTTTGACTGATTGTATGAGAGCGGGTGAAACGCCACTCGGCGTGCGAATGAGTGCATTGAGTTTAAAAGAGCAATATAAAACGTCATCTTGTGTTGTCCGTTCTTGTTGTTATCACCTTTTTTTTTAAAAACCTTCTTCTGCGTGAGGTACATATATGTCCGGTTTTCACTTTCCACTGGTCTCCCCGCTGAGAATTACATGATTATTAGAGTGGCACAGTGGTAACGCGTTCGCCTCGTGTCAAGTAAGCCCGAGGTCGAAACTGGGTACAGGGGATTTTTCCTCTCACTTTGCATTAGGCCTTGCGGTCTGAATGTGGAGTCTTTCGGATGAGACGATAAACGGAGGTCCCGTGTGCTCATGTACTTAGCACACGTTAAACCCAGTGGCAACAAAACAGCTGTCATTTGGTCAAACTTTACCCCCTCCCTTTTGCTTCCTCATCAGTCACAAAAAATCGCATGCAAAAAAAAGAAGACAAAAAGGGTGGCGCGCCTCTGGCTGCGACGCGCTCTCCAGGTGGGAGCAACCCGAATTTCACAGAGATGCCTCTGTGACTATAAAGTACCTAACACCTAATACCTGAAGAAGGTGATGGTGGTGACGATTTGGGACATGGTGTGGCGCAGGTGAAGGAGGTGAGGGCCACAGACGTGGACTCTGGTCTCAACGGGCAGGTGCTGTATCATCTCCTGACTTCTTCCTCCCAGGACCAGTCCTCTGGCTCCTCCTCCTCCTCTGATCTGTTCTTCATCAACCAGTTCTGTGAGTTCTGAGGATTTTACTCTCTTCTTAAAGAGTGCAATAATGACAACTATTGTGAGCAAGAAGAACCCAACTTTGTGCTTGAGGATAAAACGATGTAATGATGTAGGCCTACCCTCTCCCTTGCACACATAGACACACACAGACATACACACATACAAACATACACACACACACACACGCGTACACACACACACACACACACACACACACACACACACACACACACACACACACACACACACACACACACACACACACACACACACACACACACATTCCCTCTTGCCCATGCACTCACACACACACGCACGCAAGCGTGCCCGCACTCACGCACACACATACACACACACACACACACAAAAAACACATTTTCCTCCCACACCCACTTCCCCCCACATTGTGTTCACTAACTAAACAAAAACCTCTTCATAACACCAGCGGGCTCCATCTACACGTCACAAGCCTTACAACCCAGCCTCGCAGAAGACGTGTTCAACCTGACAGTCAAAGCGCAGGACTTGGGCACCCCACCCATGGAGTCGCTGGCCCGGGTGACCGTGTACGTCAACAACCTGACCGAGGTGCTGCCCAGGGTACGACTGCACCCCGAAATGGTGGCTCTGGTGGTGGGCACCCCTGCTGGGACATTGGTCCCCGTCAATGTCACTGGAGGGGCGGGCGTCTACAACTTCTCCATTGTCGGTTAGTTCTGTCTATGTGACTCTGTTCCTGTATCTGTTGTGTCTCTGTGTCTTTTTGTATATGTCTCTGTCTCTGCCCCCACCCCCCTCTCTCTGTGCCCTATTTTCTTTTTGTGTAGGCAAGGATGTGTCAATTTTGTGTATTTACGATGTAATTGTCCCCATCAGATATATAGGGGCTTAGGCCTAAAATCTGATTAAGCAATTCGTATTCGTATATTCGTATTCCTATATTCATATTTGTACTCGTATATTCGTATTCTCTCTCTCTCTCTCTCTCTCTCTCTCTCTCTCTCTCTCTCTCTCTCTCTCTCTCTCTCTCTCTCTCTCTCTCTCTCTCTCTCTCTCTCTCTCTCTCTCTCTACTGGATACGTTTGCTGGATATGGATCAAAATAGAATTCCCAAACAATCCTATAAAATGCTAGTCACTCTAGATTCACAAGGTAAAGATTGTTGGGCAAGTAAAATCAGGGAAATTTTATGTGAAACAGGATTTGCTTTTGTATGGCTCTACCAATCTGTTGGTAATCCCACTATCTTTCTTAAGCAATTTAAACAAAGGCTAATTGACATGTTTGTTCAAGAGTGGTCCGGTGCCATCAGAGATAGAGATAGATATGTGTCTTATAGGAGTTTCAAAACTATTTTTGAAAAAGAGCAATATTTTTCTTTTGTCGACACATACTGCTTTCGTGTTGCTTTGTCACATTTACGTTTTGGTGTTCTCCCATTGAACAATAATATGCACAGATACAGTCAGAATGTTTCAGACCGTACATGTCCTGTCTGTGTGTCAAAAATAGAAAACGAAGACCACTTTATTTTCAAATGTCCTTTATATACTGACCTACGGCAGAAGCTTTTACACAAGTTCTCTCCACTGTCACTACATTCACTCCTTCAGGCAA
>CM065680.1:13612332-13617332 GCA_017654935.2 Phymorhynchus buccinoides | reverse complement strand
TGCGAACCGGTGGGCACCCGTTTTCTTAGAATGGGTTGTTTTGAATACTGTTCTCTTTTTCCTCTGGAACTGTCCGAGATAAAAAATTAAAAAAGGGGAAAAACCCGCATTGTTCTAACCTTTCATGCAAAGATTCGTCTTTAAAAAAAAGTCATACTCTTCCACAAAAAGACTAAGCTGTGGCATGAATTTCCCGTGTTGTAAATCTCTCACTTATCTATTGTCCCATCACTCTTCAGGCTCATGCCAACCAATGATAAATGCCACTTGAGTAAAGGGCGTTTTCCCATAATTTCGTAACATTCCAGTTAACGGTGATCGTCACCACGGTGAAGATGGAACAGGAACGCTACGCAGCGCTTCTCCCGGAAAACCAGCCCACGCCTTATTTCTTGCTGGACGTCAACAGCAATGCCGAGAGAGCCGGGGTCCCTGTTGTCTACCGTCTGCAAGGACAGGGAATCCAAGGTCCGTCTCTCTCCCACTGATCTGTTTCTGTCTATCTTTGTCTGTTCAAAAGCAATGCTGAGAGAGATGAAATGCCTGTGGTCTCTCTTTGACTGTCTCTCCATCACTTATGACGTCTCACTTATTTTGTTGTTGGACGTCAACAGCAATGCTGAGAGAGCTGAAGTGCCTGTGGTCTATTGCCTGCAAGGACAGGGGATCCATCTGTTTCTGTATGTATGTCTCCCCCTTCTCTCATGTTTCTGCTTCTTGTCCGTCAACAGCAATGCTGAGAGAGCTGAAGTGCCTGTGGTCTATTGCCTGCAAGGACAGGGGATCCATGGTCTGTTTCTGTTTGTATGTATCCCCCTTCTCTCATGTTTCTGCTTCTTGTCCATCAACAGCAATGCTGAGAGAGCTGAAGTGCCTGTGGTCTATTGCCTGCAAGGACAGGGGATCCAAGGTCTGTTTCTGTCTGTATGTCTCCCCCTTCTCTCATGTTTCTGCTTCTTGTCCGTCAACAGCAATGCTGAGAGAGCTGAAGTGCCTGTGGTCTATTGCCTGCAAGGACAGGGGATCCAAGGTCTGTCTGTCTGTATGTCTCCCCCTTCTCTCATGTTTCTGCTTCTTGTCCGTCAACAGCAATGCTGAGAGAGCTGAAGTGCCTGTGGTCTATTGCCTGCAAGGACAGGGGATCCAAGGTCTGTCTGTCTGTATGTCTCCCCCTTCTCTCATGTTTCTGCTTCTTGTCCGTCAACATCAATGCTGAGAGAGCAGGTTTCTTCATCCTACCTCTCGGACGATATCACCATCTACCAGCCAGCTCGCCCGTTACGTTCAATTTCAGAATATCTTTCCCTTCAGATCCCCAGGAATAAGCTTTCAGCTGCTGGTCGGCGTTCTTTTGCAGTTTCCAGGACCATCTGCCTGGAACAAACTTCCCCTCTCCCTCCGTCAGCGACCCACCCTCTCCGCCTTCAACCCGAAAACCCACCTATTTTCCCGTGATTTAAGTCTTCTCATTCTTTTTCTCCCCTCTGAATGCTGTGTAGTGTTTTCGTTTTTGAATGCATGTGAATGTTAAGTATGTGCGCGCTTCGACTTGAATTTATTTTTATTATCAAGACTAAGCGCCTTATGCCCCGTGCGTGCGTGCGTGTGTGTGGTTTGTGAATAATGCTGTTGTCGTGTGTGTTTGTATCCGCGCGCAGCAAAGGGTTAGCATTGTCAATTATCAAAATATGCTTGTACATGATGTGCTTGTGCACACTTACGTATATGTGTGTTCTTTCTTGTGTATGTATGTGTATGTGCATGGGCGTCCATGCGCACTCATGTTCACACACGTGCTCCCCCTTCCCCTATTTTACACGGTGGAAGACAAGTTTCCATGTGCGTTGTACAATACCAATGGACAATAAAGGAAACTTATGACATGACTTATTTCCCCGGTTTTGTTGTGTGTGTGTGTGTGTGTGTGTGTGTGTGTGTGTGTGTGTGTGTGTGTGTGTGTGTGTGTGTGTGTGTGTGTGTGTGTGTGTGTGTGTGTGTGTGTATGTGTGTGAGTGTGCGTGCGTGTGTGTGGTTTGTGAGTTTTCAATGTTTTCTTTGTTTATGATTTGCTTTATGTTGTGTTATGGATGGCTTGATACAAAGAAGTATAGTGTAATGCTTATTCAATGTCCATCTGGAAACAAACATTGACTTTGACTGTGGCACATTTGTGTGTGTGTTCCAGGGGTGTTCATCATGGAGGAGAGCACGGGCCAGCTGGTGTGCAACCGGTCACTGGACAGAGAGGAGAGGTCAGAGTATGTCATGACTGTCCTCGTCTTCCTGGCTCATCAGCTGTCGGACAGCACCACCCAGAGAAGGAAAAGATGTAGGAATAAGCTTAGGTTGTACTCTCTCTCTCTCTCATTCCCTCTCTCTCTCTCTCTCTCTCTCTCTCTCTCTCTCTCTCTCTCTCTCTCTCTCTCTCTCTCTCTCTCTCTCTCTCTCTCTCTCTCCTTCCGTCTGTCAAATAAAGTTTTCCAGTGTCCAGTGTCTCTCTCTCTCTCTCCCTCTCTCTCTCTCTCTCTCTCTCTCTCTCTCTCTCTCTCTCTCTCTCTCTCTCTCTCTCTCTCCTCTCCGTCTGTCAAATAAAGTTGTCCAGTGTCCAGTGTCCAGTGTCTCTCTCTCTTCCACCCTCTCTCTCTCTCTCTCTTATTTCTCTCTCTCTCTCTCTCTCTCTCTCTCTCTCTCTCTCTCTCAAGAAAAGGAAAATCTCTCTCTTAAAGAAACAAGCAAATATTCTCTCTCTCTGGGGACTGGGCTCTCTCTCTCTCTCAGTCGATGTCTCTCATGTGTACTGCCAGTGTGTGTGTGTGTGTGTGTGTGTGTGTGTGTGTGTGTGTGTGTGTGTGTGTGTGTGTGTGTGTGTGTGTGTGTGTGTGTGTGTGTGTGTGTGTGTGTGTGTCAGAGAGACAGAGACACAGAGTCAGAAACAGAAAAAGACGGAGAAGAGGTTTAAACACATGTTCCCTTCTCTTCCACTGAAACTTTTGAAGTAATGTTGCAGTCGTGGGTAGTTGCGGTTTGGTAGTAGTAGTAGTAGTAGTAGTAGTAGTAGTAGTAGTAGTAGTAGTAGTAGTAGTAGAAGTGGTAGTAATAGTAGTAGTAGTTTTTGTAGTAGTAGTAGTAGTAGAAGTAGTTGTTGTTGTCGTCGTCGTTGTCATCGTAGTAGTAGTAATAGTAGTAGTAGTAGTAGTAGTAGTAGTAGTAGTAGTAGTAGTAGTAGGCCCTAGGCCCCTCGTACTAGTATTATTAGTAATAGTAAAAATAGTACTGTGGTAATCGTTATGTTGTGATTGTGGTTGCTGTTATTTTAAAAACTGAAGCTGCAAGAAATTATTTTTGTGAAGGTTAGGATAGTGGTGATAGACCTAAATTGACTCTCTGTTGAGTGAAAATCTTAAAACAATCAGTTTTTGTTTTGCCTTTCACTCATTGCTAAATCAAAGTTTCAATGTTCAAAGCCATCTCACCCACATTTACTTCTTCTTTTCCAGCTCTGAGCAATGAGGCAGAAATTCGGGTGATTGTGGATGACGTCAATGACAATGCACCCCGGTTTGACGTCACGACCAACTTGTTCGGAATCCCCTCGTCAGCTCCGGCCAATTTTATAGTGACCACACTACAGGTCAGTGGCTGTCGGTCTCGTTGTGTACAGCAATCCTGGAGTTCTTTCATATCTTCCATCTTGTCAAGGGTGAAACGCATTTCTCGCTTTTGGCAAAATACAAATATGTTCATAGCATTGACAAGAAAACTGTAGTGTGTACAGAATGGCATTAACGTTGATAAATGTAATGAACATTAAAAGGTCTGTGCACATTATTTTTAAGGCTACAGCATAATTAATTGTTCCGCTAAAATTTGATGAATATCTGTTTGGAACTTTTTGTTTATAGCAAACCTACTAAATGGCAAAATAAATAAATAAATAAATAAAATGAATGTATTAAAAAAAAATCGACGCTGCATGCAGAAATGCTTCCTAATTGAAAGGTATTATTCCCCCTTGGGGATACCGGGGAGTCTTTCGTACAAATAGTTCCCCTGCTTCCTGGAAGTTCTGTACTTGTAGCTTCCTCTAATCTATCACTATCTTTGACTCTGCCTTTTTCATTTGCTTAAGGCTTCTACTATCTTTCTGATCCATTCTCCTACCTTTTTTCTAGAAATTCTTTAAAAAAAATTCTCTAGCCGAATACGGACAGGCTGGGCCAAACTATTTCTTATGCGCATAACGGCAGCGAAACACATCTGCACTCATATGACAGGAAACTCTCTGAGTGGTCGAAAAAGAAAAAGAAGAAGAAGAAGAAGAAAGTCTTTGTCATTCTCAAAAGACCAAACTGTACTCGTTTGAAGATTTTTCCATTGTTGCAGAGAATCAACATGGGTGCAACTTTTCCTGGTATACAAGGATTTCCTGGTTTTGAATTTTACCAGAAAAGGACTTTCCTTTTTTTAATTTGTCAAACAAGATCTTTGTGTGTCTACTGTATTTTTCAAACACTTTAAAATAAGCAGTTGTATAAATTGTGGAAACAGCAAACTAAAATACCTTTATAAATAATAAATTTCTTCAGCTGCAGGGGGACATTACCCCTAGACCCCGGCCTTTCAGGGTTTTTTCATTTTGCGTAGTTGCACCCACGAATCAATGAGCCATTCATCTCTTGCTCCCACTTTACTGTTACCCCACAAACTTCTGAACTGTAAACCACAGGCCATAGACCCAGACGAGGGGACCGACGAAGATCTGGTTTACACTGCCACCGGGGGTGACACGCACGTGTTTTACGTCAGCGCTGACGGCAAGGTGACGTCACTGGTGCCCATGACTGGTGCGGCGACTGGCAGCGGGTTCGGCCTGTCGGTCAACGCTACAGACAACAGAGGGCAGTGCGGGGGAGTGGCCCCTGGCAGTGACCAGGCCACGTGTCGAACGACCAAACTTGAGATCAGGGTGAGAGGATTTGTGTGTGCATCAGGCATCAGAA
>CM065680.1:13597332-13604832 GCA_017654935.2 Phymorhynchus buccinoides | reverse complement strand
AGCGACATGGATCCCGAAGATGAGGGGCGCAGCTTCAATCCCCGGATGTTCCTGAAAAACATGCGCGAGTCAGAGTAAGACTTCCTGTACATCAATCGTTGTTACCCCCGTCAATTGTTTTAGCTCCTAATTGTCGTTTCCCCTTGTAAACGTTGTGGATGCGTGATCTCTATAGACAGCCTTCCGTATCTATAGAACATGACTGTGCAATAAAGGTTTGTTTTATAGAAGCCTACGTGAAAATGTGCATCATTGTTGTCTACTCTGTGAATAGGGTTTATATGTTTTATTTGTGTTTAGGATCCAGTTTACCGCTTCTTCCTTTCGTGAAGAAAGCTTCGTATTTTGGATCAGTTGTGTCTAATTCGGGGTATTTTGCAAATTTGCATCATTGTTGTCTGCTTTGTGAATAAGATTTATATGTTTTATTTGTGTTTAGGATCCAGATTACCGCTTCTTCCTTTCGTGAAGAAAGCTTCGTATTGTGGAGCAGTTGTGTCTAATTCGGGGTATTTGTTTTCTCTGCATTCTCTGCTTCAGGAGATTTGATATCTGCTATCATTGCTAAGCATAGTGGTCATAACGCGGGACCGCTGCTGGTATGTGTGTGTGTGTGTGTGTGTGTGTGTGTGTGTGTGTGTGTGTGTGTGTGTGTGTGTGTGTGTGTGTGTGTGTGTGTGTGTGTGTGTGTGTGTGTGTTCTCTCTCACTTGCATGGGCCTTTTGAGTTTTCTTTGTCGTGCATGCATATTTGGGTTTTATGGATTTGATTTCCAAGCCGAGTTATGTTACTGGAGGGCGTATTTGTTATTGGCTACCGTGCACTAACGGACTGTGTTGTACATAGCAAGTGTTTGCATCATTTTTAAATATATGTGTTCGGTTGACTTTTTTAATGTTGAATTTGATTTGAGTTTTTGTGATGATGCTATATCTGAGTTGTTTTGTCACGTTACTCGTTTTTGTTTTCACATTAATATAGTTATTTTAAAAATATAGTCAAGATTAGCAACTCTTTTAGATAGTATTAGACACATTTGAGTTTCCTCACCAGAGAATGCATTGCGTTGTCGCCTAGTCTTTTTCTTTGTGATAATTGTGGTGCTTTTCTGATCCAGCTTATGGAAAACATGGCATACCCTCCTTCTTCCCCTTCCAACCCCTCTTTCACCCACGAAGAAGTTGTGCTTGACTTGTGTCTGACTATGCTCCTCAGAAAGCAGAAGAGGACTCCGTTGTGTGATTTTTCTAGACTAAATATGAAGATTATTATGCTGATGCCTTGCCAAAAATACTTCCCTATCAAATCGAAAAGTAGTTGGCAGAATGTTCCATAGCCTTCTTTATTCCCTTTGTGATGGCATATGTCCTTCGATTTGGTCTAGAGAACGAAAAGACAATCTGCACTGAGGCATACATGGTCTTTAAAGTCCAACTAGTGCAACGCCTTCTTAACTAGTTTGAGAGTCAAACACTTTCGCAAAAACAACAACAACCCTACACAAAAACTAAGCTGTAGAATCATTTTGTCCAATTCTGTTGAAAATCACCCATAAGACATCACTGACTCTGGCTTCACTATGGAGGAACCAATTCCTTAACCTTGTAGAGAAAGCCCGTTTAAAGTTAAGTGCCCCTATTGTTGATCATAATTACGCTCAATGGTGGAATTATTGTGACGAGTGTCAGCCCTTCACATGACGCTTTCACTTTGTTTATATGTCAATTTTTAATGTTCAATTCCAGGTAACATTCAACTGATTTCATGTGTCCTCACCAGTCTTATTACTTATTATCACCCGCATGCCATTATTCGTGATTTTCTTCTTCTTCTTCTTCTTCTTCTTCTTCTTCTTCTTCTTCTTCTTCTTCTTCTTCTTCTTCTTCTTCTATCCTGGTTCATAGTTAGTGTTTTTACTTTGTGACTTAACTTAAAAATAGGCCTACTAAGCTTACATGTAAAGGATTGTATTGAGCAAACAAATGTCCTAGGAAACACATAATTGAAATCTTATAACTAAGCACTTGATATTTGTTAAAACTGTTGCCATAAGAGTTAGTAAAGTGGGGGGTGATTTGGGAAGGTGTGTGTGTGTGTGTGTGTGTGTGTGTGTGTGGGGGGGGGGGTGAGGGGGGGGGGGGGGCAGTGAGCTATGCTATTCATACTCTCTCTCTCTCTCTCTCTCTCTCTCTCTCTCTCTCTCTCTCTCTCTCTCTCTCTCTCTCCCCCCCCCCCCCTCTCTCTCTCTGTGTCATAACTGATTGTTTTTTTTCCGTTTCCTTTATTATTTATAGCTGAATGTTTGCATATATTCTTTTTTTATTTATGCCAACTACAATATTCTTGTTTTTGTATTTCACTTCCAGTGATATGGGCCAATGGCCTAATAATGTAACCATTTTGGTCATTGTTCATCTCTCTCCCTCTTCCTCTCTCTCTCGTCCCCTCTCTCTCTCTCTCTCTCTCTCTGTATACTGATAACGGTGTTCATATATCTAGGTGATGGTATTCTTTAGTAAATTGATTATGGGGAGCATTGTTTCATGCTGTTAATTATTATTGTTATTATTATTATATTTTTTTTTCTCATATAAGTTATTAGATCAGTAATCTTTGATCCCGTAGCGTATATTCAATTATTTTCACAGTGGATGTATGCTCGCCATATGTTTATGCCGCAGTTGTCATTATGTATTGTTTCTCTAATATTTGTGTTTGCTTAGCGGTTAGTATAATTATGTGTTTTATTTTGTTGTTGTTCCTGTTTTGTCTGTTATTTTTGTGTGTGTGTTTGTGTAAATGTGTTGTACATGGGTCAATGGCCAAAGTATATTAAACATCTGAAGTCGGAAGTCTCTCTCTCTCTCTCTCTCTCTCTCTCTCTCTCTCTCTCTCTCTCTCTCTCTCTCTCTCTCTCTCTCTCTCTCTCTCTCTCTCTCTCTCTCTCTCTCTCTCTCTCTCTCTCTCTCTCTCTCTCTCTCTCTCTCCCCCCCCGCTACAATCTGTCTGTCTGTATTTCGTTTCTGTCTTTATCCTCCCCCCTTCCCCAATAATTGCACGCACAAACATGCTTTTTCTTGTGCCTTCCTCCAAGAGTTTCCAACTGTAAAAGTAAATGCATTGTCGTTGTTTTTAGTCAACACTGTGTGGTATGTGTAGCCCCCTGAACGTATTCTTTAATGTTATTTGAGAAATAATATGTTATGCCTTTTATTTATACTTCTGATGATTCGCCTGTCTGGCCGATATGTGACAATGTCAGTATGTTTGCTACATTCACGTGTTTAGATTTCACAACATGTACTTTGTAAGTAGCTATATTAAAGATAAATGGTTATGTAGTAAATTCGTATGAACCTGTATTTTAGATCAGCATGCTGACTTTAGAGACCCATTAATGACGATGTTACAGTTATTTAACTATGGCGGTACCATAGCCGATGAGGTTTAACTGAGGAGTGGTTACCGCTACACCTATCTATATTGTTAAAAACTCGGGACTTTACTGGTGTTGCACTGCCTCCGGGCATTGCACCCAGTATTGTTCCCAACATCTTTGTATTTACAAATGTCCCATATGTGTCTATGACCGAGAGGACGTAAAACGTAATTTTCACCACATGTTACAGTCTTATAATGCGCATGGTTTTATTTCGTCTTAGAATGAGTATGTTGCTCCCTTTTCTCCTTTGTCTACAATGCATGATGATCACATTCTCTCCGCGCTTACTGTCTGTCCCCTATCTGTCAAAAAGATGTGTTAAATGGGCATACACACAAAAAGGCCAATGTGTGTACTTCTCCTAGTAACATTTTGTTGTTTTTGTGTGTTCATATTGTTCTGCTGTTTTCTCTCTGTGCTTACCAAGGATGTTATACTGAGGTAAGTGCAACGATATGCTGGTTTACAGTTCACAGTCTGCCAATTTCGAGCACTTAAAATGACCAAGTCATCAGTTCTGCCGCATAGCAGGTGATTCGGGATACAATAGATATCTAAGTTGGATGGATTTCATTATTCCATTGCTGTGTTGCAAGGTTTAATCCACAGTCCTAATTTGTCAGATTTTTTGGCGTGGTTTTGGTTTGCTGTGGTCTTCATAATACCGAGTGGTGGTTTGTGTGCGCAAAACAAAAACGTTCGTCATTCGTGGATCGAGTTTGGTTCTGGGGTCATGCAGAAACACCTTATTTATGTCATTCATTTTAGAATGGTGGAAGAGTGAACTTAGGCAACTTAAAAAAAATGGAATGAAATCAATTGTATGAGGCCTAAAATGACAGCTCCAAATAAGGTTGTTTTGCTTTCTTTATTTTTTTTTCTCCATTTTTTGAAACTTTTATGACTCCGAGTAAGAACACACACAAAAACACACCAGAACACAAACAAATAAGATTGTAAAGATTAGCTGTTGCATATACAGTGTTCAATTATCCACAATATTTACCTTTAAACTACTGGACATAAGAGATGTTACTACTGCAAAAAATGAAAGGCCTTTGTCTTCATAGGATCAAGATAAAATTAATTTGGAGTGCAATGTTTGCTCGCGCATGAATATAGTAGGTTTGTGAGTGTTTGCGTGTAAAACTGTGTATCCTTATGCATTCTTATCATCAAAGAAGCCTCTTACTAAACTTAATTTGCCATTTTAAATTATGTTTCATAAAGACACCAATTTTTGTATAAGCAGTTGTTGTTTTTAGCTGGTTCTGTTTGTTATTTACCAGGATGCATAACCTTACAACGCAAGCAATAAAAGATTATGTATTCATCCCAGTCGTAAAGCTTTACTTGAAATCAAATAACGTTATTGTCAAATAAAAACAAAAACAAGTTTGTTGTTTGATTTGTTGTGTTGACGTACACTAGCTTGAAAGGCTCCATGGATCATCCGAACAGTCAGAACACTTGAACACTATGGTACAAATGCATCAGCTAGGGATGAGAACATTACGTGCGAGACCGTTTTTGATTACCCCGCCACGTGGGCAGCCACATTCTGTCTTCGGGGAAAAAAACCATGTTTAAAATGGAACATGTTCTTCACACTACGTGTGGCAGTGGAGTATAAATCAACAGATTAAACAGTACGCACATCATTTTAGAAAGTGAATTGACGCCTGCCTTGACTGTGTTTCCAGGTTCTGCCCTGTGCCTGTGGAGCAGTCGGTGGTGACGGAGGTTCAGGAGTGTGTGATGCACTTTGACAACGAGAGGCTGGAGGTGAACACCGTGGTCTTAAGGCAGGAGGTCCTGCAGCGAACACAGGCCCTGGAGCTGGAAGCCAGGCTGAAGGAAGACGAGCCCGGTTCACCCCCACAGGAGCAATTGGAGGTGGACTCCGGAACGGAGAACGTCATCGACGATTCCATGTCCTCGGAAGAACGTTCAGAGAGCGGGGGCAGACCCAAAACGTCGGCCTTAACTGGGGAACAGGGTGGGGAGTCTTGGTTAAGTGAATCCCCAACACCAATCGTACCTAATGTCAGTTCTTTCCAGGCTGAATCTTTTAAGCTTGATGAAGCTGTTTACATCTTCAAGGATACCTCTGATACTGAACAGGGTGGGGAGTCTTTGTCAAGTAAAACCCCAACACCCGTTGTAGCTAATGTTAGTTCTTCTCAGGCTCAAGCTTCAAGGCTTGACGAAGGTGTTTACATCTCGAAGGACACTGAGAAGAGTAGGGAATCTATGTCAGATAAAAATCCAATACCTGTTGCGGTTAATGTTAGTCCTTCCCAGGCTCAATCTTCAAGGTCTGATGAAGCTGTTTACATCACGACGGATACACCTGATGCTGAACAAAGTTTGCCCGTTCCTGCAAGATTCCCCCAAACGCTGGAGAGTGAACTTGTGGCATTTGTAAATAAAAGAAATCAATCACTCCACGAAAGTGTCTCAGTAGAAATGGATGCAGACAGAAATTTAGAAAGCAAACCAGACACAAATCACAACGAAAATATCTCGTCACCAAACAGTCAGGATCTCCCATCCAGTAATCAGGAACACATCTACGAAAACGCTGATACAGTCGCCACCCCAAGAGAACTTTCCGAGGAACCAGAGCCAGACTATGAGAACCACGTGTCCTTCCCCAACCTCTCTGAAGGTCACGACGACGTCCAGCCTGTCACGGGAGACACTGCACACACAGCCCCAGGCGTTCACACCCCGGGATCTTCACTCCCAGCCGACAGCACCTCCAGTAAGATTGTTAACACGAACGGCTCTGTCAGCAATCCACGGGTCAACCAGAGAACCCCGGTGAGTGTCCCGGCTCCCCTGCCTCAGCCAGGCCCCAGCAGCAACTATCTGCAGGCCACCAGCAAGCTGCTGGACAGTCTGAAGTTTCGGAAGTCGGGCCGGTACACTGTGGTAAACCCCCTGTACCAGGAAGACACCGGCGTGCTGGACGGCTGGGCCAAGGACTATGACAGTAAGGTTCAGGCCGTGCCTAGCATGTCCACTGCTTTGTGAGTCCTCCCTTACATCTCTGCACCAGGAAGACCACGTCTGGGCCGAAGACTATGACAGCAAGGTTCTGACCATGCCCACCATGTCCACTGCTTTGAAATTCCTCGCCTGTATCTCCGGGGCCCAAGGGTCCAGCATTTCATCGCAGCCCTCTGCAGTCCTGTCCATACCACTTGACGTTCTCAAACAATCAGTGCCTATAACAACGTGTTCTTGCTTCAAGGGCCCCTGTGCCTTTGATGGAAGCAAATTGTAACCACTGGCCAAATCATTTCAGTCCAAGTTGTATGTCCACATCCACATTCCCATCTCATATTTCCTGAGTCCCCACCCCTCCTGTTTCTATGTGAAATTAATGTTGATATTAAAATGCTGGATTTGCATTCTTGGAGACGTTTTGCCCCTCAGTAAGTAAAAACCATTGTACTTCATTATCCAATAAGAAACATTATAGGCCTGATATCTCTTCCCTCTTTCCTCCGGTAAAGTATTCAATTAAAATGTTTTTGTTGATATGTTTGCAATGTAGATGTGTTGTTTTTTCTTTCAGTGAAATATGTGGTTCTTTCTAGTAAATCTGGGATTGCTTTTTGATCAATAATACGATGACAAAAATGTGTAGACCTTTTACGAATCATTGGGTAAGGATATTGTTCAACCCCGAGATATCTAGCTTGTTTTTTTGATGACCACCATCAAACATTAGACGTTTAGAAACGCTTATAAACGTACGTAAAGTTATTGATCTATTTATATTTTTCCTAGACCTGGCCGATAAGCTTTGGTTAGGCCTGAGGGTCAGGAAAGTAAAAATCCTTTTTTTAACTTGGTCCGGTGGGGACCACTTATAGTTTTAACACAACTAACATTTTTGACTTTGTTGCATCGGTCCTTTTTTGTTAGATCGATGCAGCCAAACTTTTTCTGCATCTCTATTTTTAATAATAAAAAGAATTGTGTTTATAACACAAATGTAAATATGTTTTACAAAGGCCTTTTTTGAAATTTTAAATTCTTGTTGT
>CM065680.1:13587332-13592332 GCA_017654935.2 Phymorhynchus buccinoides | reverse complement strand
TTGGAAGTTCTTTAAGAGCCCCCCAAAAAGATGGAGCACCCTGAAATTGGAATCCAAAATGTAGAAAACAAAAATCCATCACTTCAACAACTTTGCTCAGATATCATAAGCGCGTTTAATTGTTATTTCTTTCCGGACTTTTGATTGAAAACGGATTAGTATTTGGTTTACAATATTGTTTTAGAACAATGCAGTGCTTTTTCAGTGTGTGTGTGTTTTGTTTTTTTACAAACCACGGAGCATGCCATTCATTATTGTTGTTTTATTTCTATTGCTTAAAACCCGACATTGAATAATATTGCTTCGTTTTATAATCTCCAATGCTTATTTGTCGCTCAACTCCGTTTATGCTACCCGCGTCTGCAAATTTTCAAAGTTAATGACTGTTTGAGTATCATGGTTTTTGTTGTTGTTCCTGTGTTTTCACTCACTTTATATATGAAAAGGAAGGTCCTGATAAAAACAAGCGCGGATTCGCAATCGTTTGTGGCAGCGGTCTATTTTTACCACTCCAGTCATTACATACACTGAGTCGCCTCCCCTGGCTTTTCAATAATTTTAATCTGTAAACCAGAATGTTATCTCTGCACCATTTCGTAACTTTTTATATCTTTTGGAAAACATTTAAAACTATTTATCCTACTTATACTCATCGAAAGAAGCACCGCATACTCGTCGTGTCTGTTGCAGTGTCTGTATTACGTATGTTTATTATTTTGTACGCGTTAAAATGAAGATTCATGTGCTCTGTTCAGTATACAATTCTTTCCATACCTAAGGACTGAAATGTTACTTTATCCCCAAGTATTTTTTTCTCTTTTACAATATGTGCGACAATTTTTGACCGACCGACCGACAGACCAATAGACCGACGACGAAAATGGTGTTTTACGTCCTCTTGGTCTGAATCACACATATGGGACATTTTTAAATACAAATATGGTGGGAACAATACTGGAGGCAATGCCCGGAGGCAGTACGAAACCAGTAAAGTCCCGATTTAAAAAAAAATTAATACAGATAGCTGTAGCGGTAACCACACCTCGGTTAAACCTCATTGGCTATGGCACCGCTACAAGTATTTAATTACCAACAGACCGACAAAGTGAGTTATAGGTTTGTGGCTTGTGCCACAAACAAAAATCACGCTGTGCGTAGCTAGTAAAGGCATGAACTTAATTGTTAACTCTGTATGTTAAAGGGCACTTTGAACGTAAAAACCATGGGCATGTTGTATTGCTTTTGTTATTAATTTGTACACAGCCTTTAGTCATCTCTTCTCTTGGTTAAACTAGCACGCAAATGGATTCAGTGGATGTGTTAAATGCGCGTTAAGAAAAGAACAATGTCTCTCTTTCCCATCAAATTCAATTTGAAGAAAGCGGAGAGCCCGAACATATGTGCTCTTAGATAGTTTCTTTAGACTGACAGAATCATGTCAACGAACGTTTGCTATTGCTGATTGTGTAGCGTTAAAAACCTAACATGAACATAGAACGAGTTTGCATCACTTATGACTAGAGAGACATTTGCTGTCGTTCTATTCTGGCATCCGCGCCAGAAATTTAAGATGTAGTCGTACAGTAAGGAAAACAGGCTAATGTTAAGATCAGCTCCCTCCGCTGTTCCAGGGTGAAGTTGGCCAATCAGCTCCCTCCAATTTACCTTTTCCGTTAAGCCGATTGGCCAACTTCACCCTGGAACAGCGGAGGGAGCTGATCTTAATATTTGCCGGAAAACAATAATAAATGTATCGTGTTAACAAGTACAGTTTATTGTTCATTAACAAGAATAAATATCAGCAAACAGGTACAGTACTTTGAATGAATGAATCACAAGGTTAAGGTTAACAAAACGGCACTTGTTGTACCCAGGCATATCACCAGGATATGGTAAAACAAATAATAAAATATCAATAATTCCATCATATAAAAAGGCGAGCACATAAAAGATCATTGTTTGGCAGGTTATCTTTGAAGTTCTACATATATGTATCACCAAGAATCTCATTTTTTGTTATGGGGAAACATCGAAACAGACATTCTTCGAGATAAATTCAACCTCATTCATCAGAACGTTTAAAAAAACCCAGATCTATTTAAATGTCAGAAGCAATATTCCTTCAAAGATTAAGATCATTATCAAAGCTTCGCCGTGACACTGAATGCAGTTAACGTGAAGGGAAACACCTTACTTTAAGCTAGTCTGTACAGATGTACTAGTATTGGGATACGTGGTCAAAAACGAGTTTTTCACATTGTTATAAAAAAATAAAAACTGTAAAAGCCTGTAAGTCACTAAATCTTCTCACGGATACAGACTGTAAGAACAGTGCTAATTAACTGACTAAAGTATTTGAACAACCTAAACAAATGAAACATGTCAGGGAATAAGTATATAGTAGATTCGAATACGAACACTTTCTTATTTGTTGTCTTATATACAGCGTGTACGCTGTAATAAATGCTGAATTTGCAAATGTTAATCTCTTTTGAAATAATGCCGTCAGTCTCTATTCTTTCTATAACTCTTTTGTTTCATAAAGTTTAGACAAATAAAGACAGGAAATAGCCTAAAGACAATTGGGTTTTTTATTATCCCCAAAGACTCAGTCAATCATTGACTGCATTATAATCTATTATAGCATAAAAAACATGTTAGTCTTGTGCAATGCCAAGACTATATTATTTTCAAAGACAAGCAGATGCCATCAAAACAATAAGTATTTGTTTGATATTAATCCCGTTTTGGGCAGAAACTTGTCATTTGTAATGTTCTTTTGTGTTAGAAATTGGGAGTTGGGGGCAGCCAAATCAATCGTTATTGCAATCCACGCTCTGTGTATTATAACATCAATTCATGACAATCAGCAAAGACAAGATGCCACAGTGCACAACGTTTAGAGTGAATGAGAGAGAGAGAGAGAGAGAGAGAGAGAGAGAGAGAGAGAGAGAGAGAGAGAGAGAGAGAGAGAGAGAGAGAGAGAGAGAGAGAGAGAGAGAGAGAGAGAGAGAGAAACAGACAGAGAGACAGACAGAGAGCATGTGTGAGCGTGCGTGTGCAATTTTGAAACTGTCAATATGTCAACTTGAATCTTCCCCTAGTCAATTTCAAAATAACCACAATACCCCATATTTAATTAAGTAAACAACACGACAATGATATGTGCTTTCCTTTCCCTCATCAACTGGACATCCATTATTATCATTGTAAAAAATGTACAAAAGTATTTTCTCTTCATTTTTAAGTTAAAAAAAAAACAATCCCAAGAGAAGACTCACCGAAGGGCAATTTATCTTTAGCAGCATGGACACTAGGGGAAGACGGGGTAAAAAGCGCATGGGCGGGTAAGAAGCCCACCCCAATTATCTCATTTAAAGAAGAATTTCAGTCTCATTTTGCTCATGAGACGAGCGTTATGTCTAGCATTCGTCTCATGGGAAATTTGACTGAAATTTTCTTTATTTCATGAGATAATTGGGGTGGGCTTCTTACCCGCCCATGCGCTTTTTACCCCGTCTTCCCCTACAAGTGTAACAATTTCAATTTTTGATTTGTCATAAAAGAATAATTCAGAAAATAAATAATAGCAATCAAAAGAATCAATAACTAAATAATTCCTTCCTCATCAAAATACCACTTTGACTATTTAAAAAACCAACAACAACATAACAACGAGACGAAGAAAGGGAAAACAGATTTTTGACCACAAACGTTTCCCATAGTACGACCATCGGCAAAATCCACATCCGCAAAGGGCCAGCCACAAGTCCGCTAAAATCGTAGGACTGTACGATACGATTCGATCACGTGATCTCGAAGCGCGAATCACATCTGTTCTTGGAGACCACGTGATTGAATCGTATCGTACAGTCATACGATTTTAGTGGACGTGTGGCTGGCCCTTAAGAGAAAATAATCAGTTGACGGTAAAGGGCCAGCCACACGTCAGTTAAAATCGTACGACTGTACGATACGATTCGATAAAGTGATCTCGAAGCGCGAATCACCTTTGCTCTTGGAGACCACGTGATCGGATCGTATCGTACAGTCGTACGATTTTAACAGACGTGTGGCTGGTCCTTAAGAAAAGCTTGTCTTGCTCTTTGCTTCTTTTGTCACCCAAATTATCTCACCAAAATGTGGATGGAGCCAGTAGCAGGTCATCTTCGTTGTCACGTTTCGCTTATTCAAATACCCTCCCCCCAAAAAACCCAACTTCAATCGTGAGTAGGCGAGGCAGTGAGCGAATGCCATCTTGTGACCACGGAACGAGGATGCGCCATGATTTCCTGCCAATGGATGAGCTCCTCGCCACGCGCGTACATGAAGGGACCAATCACCACGCGCCCGTATTCCACGTCGTGCGCGAGCACGCTCCCGGTTCTCCGCTGGGCGGTGAGCATGAGGGCGACCTCCAGGCGGTAGGACTCCAGCTGCTTGCTGGACACGGAGAAGGACAGAGACTCGTTGATGGTCATGTCCAGGGAGCCAGGCGCGGAGCTCGTGCGTTTCGTCCGGTTCACTTTGCGTCCGTAGAACAGTTGAAGTCTGAGGTATAGCCCTGTAATAAACAACGAGAAGACTTTGAGGTCATAAACATGTAATCGGACAAAGATCTCCCAACGATACTAAAAAGTTGGTAAAATCAAAACTTTAAAAAATAAACAACAAAGCTGACGAAAGCTCTATAAGCTCATAGCTTGCTCCACTCTCTCTTCCTACCTGGTAAGATTTTGCCTTATTATCTCCTCAAACAACAACAAGAATTTGTCTGATTTGAACGGCAGATTTTGCATTCGTAGCAGAACAGTTGAAATCTGAGACATAAACCTGCAAGCGGGCAACAGAAAAGGTCCTCAATGGTACTAAGGCAGCGATGTTAAAACACTTTATTTATCTTCAATACATACTAAAGAATGTTATTCTGTGACTACGTCTGCGCTGGTAACGTACAACCACTATACGATTGCAGCCGATTTAACGCCATAATAATAACA
>CM065680.1:13579832-13582332 GCA_017654935.2 Phymorhynchus buccinoides | reverse complement strand
ATACATGTTGACGAGATGTAAATTTGCAACTGTTTACGAAGGAGACAAAAAGACACTTTGTTTCATTAATTCATCGCTTTGTGCAACTCAACCGCAACAAAGACGCCTCGTTCGTTCCCTGTTTATCTGGAATCAATCGTTCGTTGGGGGAAATAAAGTAGTCTCACAAAAAGCCCTCGACATTATGAAAATCCCCAAAATCTTCTGTCACGATGGACTCGATGGGGCTTATTATCCCCACGTGAGTCCGGATACAGAGAGCAAAAGAAAGAAATGCAAAAATTAGGATTGGAAGTCTGGTATGCAAAGTCGAAGAACAAAAAGCGAAGGCACAAGAGAGAGAGAGAGAGAGAGAGAGAGAGAGAGAGAAGAGGGAGGGTGAATAGACTTCCCTTCCGGTCAGTAATGTGTGGGCGAACTTCGTTGTTCTAAAGACACGAACGAACGGTGTTTAAATGTAACCCCTCCCCCTCTCAGTAATGTTGGGCGAACTTCGTTGTTCTAAAGACACGAACGAACGGTCTCTCCCCCTCTCTCTCTCTCTAGTCTCTCTCTCTCTCTCTCTCTCTCTCTCTCTCTCTCTCTCTCTCTCTCTCTCTCTCTCTCTCTCTCTCTCTCTTAGTCTCTCTCTGTTGAGTGCGCTTACTTTCTTTTCTTTTCTTTTTTTGCCTTCTTTTTAACTGTGTTGGCATGGGAAAAAATAAAAAATAAAAAATAAAAAATAAAAACGCGCCTTTTGACCATTACATCCGAAATATCATTTCCTTGTGACCCTTCCTTCTCGGAGCCCTAGCTGGTGCACCCCTTTCACAAAACAAAATGAGCTCATAATAATAACTTCTCCAAGTTGGAAAGGAGTAAGAAAGGAGTAGGCTACAAAGTCACGCAGTTATGACGGGGACAGATTATAAGGAACGCAGTTTGAAACAAAACAAAACAAAACAAAGATCAAATCATGAGAAACAACGTGAAAACAAAAGCTACGTGACAGGAGTCAGGGCCGGATTTAGGGGGAGGGGGGGGGGGGGGGGTCTTGATTACCGGACACCCCCCCACCCACCCCGCCCCACATACAGACAAAACAAAAAGACAGACAGAAACGGAGTCAGAGATAGAAAGAGAAACATGACCGTAGCAGGGCCAGACCAAGTGATTCTTAAGGGGGTGGGGGTGGGGGGGTGGGGGGGGTGGGCGTCCGCCGGGGGTCCAGGGAGCTGCATCGGGTCCGGGTTAGGGGGTAGTACCGATTTGGGGGCCCAGGGGACCCCGGGAATTTGTACAAACTAGGGATTATTAAGGCAAAAATCGAGCCATTCTCTTACTTTTCACCCTTGTATAAGGTACATACTGGGGGCTGGTGGGGGATCCAGAAACCAGGACCCCCACCCCCGTAGATCCGGCCCTGCATAGAGAAAGAAAGTGTGAAAGACAGAAAGACACAGGGTATGGTTAAAGAAGGCAAAGGGAAGCAACTCCTTCCTTTTTTCTATTTTTGGATATTGCTGACTGACCTGGCAGGTCTTTGACCTTGATGAGAGTCACGTTGAGCTGTTCCACGGCGGCGTCATAGACCAGGGAGTACCACAGGCGTCCGTAGGTGGACATGGGTCTGTAGTTGTCCTCCTCCTCGGAGTAACTGCTGCTGTGACTGCCCACCAGACAAGGGAAACAAGATGTAAATTAAAAAAAAAATGGAAACAAAATGTAGTACTGGTTATGATTTTACGTAATGACAAGGCAAGTTTTTTAGTGTGAAGAAAGGTGGATTAGGTATTATTAGGTATTAGGTAGTTTATAGTCACAGAGGCGTCTCTGTGAAATTCGGGTTGCTCCCACTTGGAGAGCGCGTCGCAGCCACAGGCACGCCACCCATTTTTAAAAATAATAATTTTGCATGCGAGTTTTGTGTTACTGATGAGGAAGGAAAGGGTATGTGTGGTAAATTTTGACAAAATGACAACTTTCTTTATTTTGCCACTGGGTTTAGCGTATGCTAAGTGTATGGGCACACGGGGCCTCGGTTTATCGTCTCATCCGAAAGACTCCACGTTCAGACCGTAAGGCCTAGTGCAAAGTGAGAGGGAAAATCCCCTGTACCCAGGTTCGAACTTGGGTTTACTTGACACGAAGCGAACGCGCTACCACTGTGCCACTCTACACTAGGATGCGCTCTTCCCGGCGCAGATCCCCAATGTCTACAGTGACAGAGTAGTCAATTATTACTGTGGTCACTTAAAGGAAGGAAAGAAGAAGGAAGACAGGCCTTCTTCATCTTCATCATTATATGTCCATCATTATCCCCTCACCATCATCTTCCTATCATCATCAGCAGCATCCTCATCCTCATCCTCATCATCCTCATCATCGATCTAATTATCATCATCATCCCATCATCATCGATCTAATAATAATAATAATAATCATCATCATCATCGATCTAATTACCATCATCATAATGTATAGATTGATGATGGTCCCATGTACAGCATGCGGGTCTTAC
>CM065680.1:13567332-13569832 GCA_017654935.2 Phymorhynchus buccinoides | reverse complement strand
GTAGTGGTAGCAACGGGTAGTTCTTTCGATACGTAGCGATAGCGCTACGCACCCTATTTAAAGCACCTTTTTTCCAAGTTAACACCGTCCAGTTATATAGATCTGTATCGTTAAAAAATCGGGACTTTCCTGGAGTTGCACTGCCTCCGGGCATTGCCTCCAGGATCGTTCCCACCATCTTTATATCTACTAATGTCCCATATGTGTCTGTTTCAGACCGGAGGACGTTAAACGGATTTTCATTCAGTTAACATCGACTTTGCACCTGCGGTGTCACAGGTAGAAAGTACCGTAAAACCAGTAAAGTGTGTTCGGGTTTTAAAAGAAATGAATGGTTTTATATTTTACTGTACGGTAGATTCAACACATTCATCACGTGTAAGTTAAAATATACAGAAGCACGTGCCATAACACGTTTTAAGGAGTGGTGGAGTTTTACAAGGAGAAAGCAAATGGCCCGAGGGGGCAACGTGTGTAGGCCTGTAACACGAGGATGACATGATGGATGACACTTTGGCAAAGAGACGTGGTCATGACGTGCTGGGTTATCTTTCCTCACATTGTGGCTTAAAGACCCCCCAAGTCACGAGTCACATTCCCTCTTATGCTAGGAAGATTTTTTAAGATGTTTTACTAGCTATAAGAGGGAAAACACGTGAAAAACGTAATTTTGACACCTGACGTGGTGGGTCTTTAAGAAACAGCGAAGCTTAGAGAGACAGTAAATCCCATGAAAATCTTGAAAACCAGCCTTTACTTAGATTATAGACAGCAAGTGGATTACATGGATTAAAATAAGTAGGGTAATCCGATTACCTAAGTTTAGTAAACGTAAAAGGTCTGCTACACTACATACGATTCGCTGTCAATGCGATGCGAGTGTGACGATGCGAGTCATGATTCACGTGAAATACTTCCGTCTGAAAATAATTCTACTACTTTCGCTCCATATACTCAAGTAGACCCAATACATGAATTTCGCGTGAATCATGACTCACATCGTCACAATCGCATCGCATTGACAGCGAATCGTATGTAGTGTAGCAGGCCCTTAAGATTCAGATTTTGCTGTTCTTACCCTCCGACCCGACCCTCCGTAAGCAAGCGTATAAGCCTCAAGTTTTTGCGATTTGTTTTTGCGATTTTGCTACTTATCTTTGAAAGATAGATCTTCACACATTCTTTAGAAGTTGAAGGATTGGTTGGTCATTCACAGTACAGGGACTTTTTCTGCTGTTTTATTCCATCAAAGTGAGCAAAAACTACTCGGCCTAATATAATCGGCTACACTCTATCACCATTGAGATTGTTGTCTTTTGCCTCAATACGTAACGGCAGTTAAGAAACGTATCGGAAGGCACTTGTGGTCCGCATAGTCACATAGTAAAAAGCCAAGTGTCCGTGTGTGTGTCTGAAGCACAAAACGGGCCTTATAACTCCGACGTTGTTTGACCGAATCGCTTCAAATTTGCTGTGAGCCCTAACGGGGCGATGGCAACGGCAACCGAGGCGGCCGTGTCATTTGCGCGGTTCGGCAAATGCGTGAAACGCGCATCCACCGGCCTCTATGCGCAAGCATCTCCGGCATTTCTGGACCGATTCTAGCCTTCACATTTGGCAGGTAGATGACCGGGGACGATGACGATCGGTGTGCCAAACCGGAAGCGAATCGGTTCAGAAACGCGCACTCTATATTTCGCGAACCCGACGAAACCAGTACTCAGCGTTACCAGTACGTGGCGTTACCAGTACGGTGCATTGCCAGTACTAGGCGTTGCGCTAGTTATAATAATAACCCAGGATAGAAGTGAGACTGAGAAATAATTTGATGACAATAATGACACGCAAAGTAGATGAGAACAATGACACTGACACTCACTTTGTCCACTCATGGTTAGTAATTAACACATTGTAGGTGACAGCCCACAAGTGCACATCATCTCAACAGTAGCTTCTTGAATCGTCTCCCTTTTCTTCCACTATCCACTGAAAGTGATGTCCCTTGAACGCTTCACAACCGAGCAGCCATCTTGAAGTTTCTTTCAGAAGCTCTTTGTGTTAACGACGACCCCGAACCACAGATCTATCTAATACGTTTGTGCCCCCAGCAAACTACCAAACCCGTTGTCATCCTTTTCTTTTTTTGTCTTTTCCTTTAAAGACCCACCAGGTCACGTGTCAAAATCACGGGTTTCACGTGTTTTCCCTCTTATAGCTGGTAAGAAATCTATTTTTAACCAGGTTTGACTCCCGTACAAATGTCCCCAAACTGAAAACGAAACATCATTTTAAAGTGCAGCCTCAATTTGAAGTTGAGGACATTTGTATGTGGGTCACAACTCACAACTACATAGAAAAAAACAAGGGACTTAAGCGTGGTGCGTCAGTGTGTCTTTAAGTCAACCGCATCCTCGTGTTCCTTCTCTTTCCCTAGTATCATCCTCCCTTCCTTGGCGACACTCACACGCACGCACGGAAGCACGCGGACACACACACACAC
>CM065680.1:13524832-13549832 GCA_017654935.2 Phymorhynchus buccinoides | reverse complement strand
CGGCATACGTGTTAGAATAATAGCTTTTTTCTGTCTAATTATTTTTCCGTGCTGCGTATATTATCAAAGATATTCTAAAAGGGTAAGATGGACTACTTAAGAGCTCGGCGAACCGGGCTGATAGAGTTATCGTTAGTGGGGACAGTACACTTTTCACAGTGGAGGCTATCCAAAAACTCAGACTGGAACTTGAACGGAGAATTCAACTGGCCTATCGACGTGTAAAATGTGTCCTGTTTAAAAGGGACATAACTAGTGTTTCTGTACTCACTACTCATATAGGGAAAAGAGACCGGATGCTTATCTTCCCCTTTAGAATATCTTTGATATTATCCGCACCACCCACAGGGAAAAAAAATCGCATGAAAAAAATTGCGTGGCGCGCCTCTGGCTGCGACGCGCTCTCCAGGTGGGAGCAACCCAAATTTCACAGACGCCTCTGTGACTATAAAGTACCTAATACTTAATATCGGAGCTGCGTTCATTTTAACATGTTTTGTACATTTTCAAGCTCTGAATATGAAAAACCCCACCACATCCGTAACCACACTGCCATGTTTGCTCAGAGGTGAAAGTAAACATTTTATGATTATGCATAAAATGGACTACTCGCCGTTAATGATATAGTTACTTTAACTCCCACGCCTGGGTTCAGGGGATTTTTCCTCTCACTTTGCACTAGGCCTCACGGTCTGAACGTGGAGTCTTTCAGATGAGACGATAAACCGAGGTCCCGTGTGCCCATGCACTTAGCACACGTTAAGCCCAGTGGCACCGAAAAAGTTGTCATTTGGTCAAAATTTTGACCACCACCCCCTCACACAAAAATCGCATGCAAAAAAAAAAGTGTGGCGCGCTTCTGGCTGCGACGCTCTCTGCAGGTGGGAGCAACCCGAATTTCACAGAGACGCCTCTGTGACTATAAAGTACCTAATACCTACTAATACCACGTAAGTAGCCTATGAGGACTGGTAAACTACAGTATGGAACCCAGTTAGGGAATGAAAATAATTTGAATTTGATGAAGGCTATAAAACTGTTTGGATATATAGGGGAGAGTGGGGTAAAACGCCCATGGTTGTCTCAGGATAGGCCTTATGAGTTGAATCATTTGCTTATTTCGTGCACAGAAAGCCTTTGAAACATTGTAAGATATGCACAAATAGTTATTCTATTTATCCTGAAATTTTCAGGCGAAAAAAAAAGGATTTTGAGAAAAAAACCTTGTTTTATGCGAACATATTGCACATGGGCGTTTTACCCCTCTCTCACCGACTCCATTCAACAATTTAATGTTAACCCCTAAAGCTGGGATGAGCGTAAGGCCTATTAATGGATAAGAATGAGACATGTTCAATACATTTTGTTTGGAAATACCCCCTACCCCCAACACACACACACACACACACACACAACAAGAACAACAACATACGGTATTTATACAGCGCTGCATCTTGAAATAAATCAAATCAAAGCGCACACACACGTTAGCATTCATAACGCATTCAAAATGCAATACAAAGCGAGCACACACATTTGACATAAATGGTATACAGCAGAAACAGACCTAAAGGCAAGAGAGAGAGAAGAGAAAGAGAGTGGAGCCTCAATCACGAGGGAACAGGTGGGTTTTGAGGTTAGATTTGAAGGCTGAGAGGGTCGGTCGCTGACGGAGGGAAAGAGGAAGTTTGTTCCAAGATGTCGGTCCTGAGACAGCAAAAGAGCGCCGACCAACAGTTGAAAGCTTATACCTAGGGATCTGGAGAGAAAGCGGGTCAGAAACTGAACGTAAAGTGCGAGCTGGCGTATAGATGGAAATATTGTCGCAGAGGTAAGATGGAGCAGCTTTATGGATAGATTTATAGCAAAGGGTGTTTAATTTATACTCAATTCTGTCTGCGACAGGAAGCCAGTGCAAAGAACGGAGAAGTGGGCTAACGTGATCAAACTTTTTCTTCCTAAGGACAAGACGAGCAGCACACACACACACACACACACACACACACACACACACACACACAACACACACACACACACACACAACACACACACACACACACACACACACACACACACACACACACACACACCAAACAACAAACAACAACAACAACAACAACAACAAAAGCTGTTAAAATGTGTAGTGGAGAGTTTTAATATAATTACTACGATTTAATCTATTAGTAAGACTAACATAATTGACCCGAATTTGACCGCAAAAAAAAAGCGAGTATCATTTTTAATAAGAAAATTAAAACAAATAATAGGCTAAATCAATAAATGTTGGCAACTACTGACGTTCGATGTTCTATGCGTAATGTGTTAAATTAGATACCCACAGTAACAAAGACAAGATTGAAATAGATAATTACAAGTGACGCAGCTGATAAGACTGACAATAGACAAGGTCATGTGAAGACTAATTTTCATATTTTAGATTCAAACGTGTGCTTAGAGTGATATTTGATCAAAGAAACCACAAACACCACTAACTGTGTAAAATAAAAGTAATGTGCAATGTGCTTAGAGTGACTGAGATAAGAGAGAATTTCTTCATTAGGCAACTATGGGTTTTAGTCACCCCCTCTCCTCTCATGTTTACGATCCTCAGTCTCAAAATCTGCTTATTTCAGTTTTATGAAAGTAATCATAAGCTGATTCTACCCCTATTCCTTTCTCAAAAATGGCAGAACGTTGCTTCTCGATTACGTTTTGTTGTTGCGAAAAATTGAGGGAGGTGGAGGGGACTAAATTACCTCTTTGCCCCAAATAAATGAAAGGGTAGTGATGATATACAACACTGGTTGCTGTTCTTTTATTAATACAGTGGAACCTCCCCTATAAGACCTCCCATTATAAGACTCCCTCCCATATAAGACCTACTTCTCTGAAACATTGCCCTTCTTTGTAAGTGCTAAAATTACCTCTCTTATAAGACCCCTCCCTTATAAGACCTCATTTTGCCACTGTATCTGTTAATTAATTTCCCTTATTTCAATTCTTTTACGTTATTTTTTTAATGATTTAAGTGGATACTTGCGTGAACAGTCGTGTTTGTTTGTTTGTTTGATTGCATGTTTAATTACTGAAAATTTTAATTAAAATATAGAAATATTATCAGTTTTAAATGTCTGTTCTATCTAAGCCACATCTTGTCAGAATTGATTAGTTTATGTGTATGTATGTTTAAAGAAACCGTATCCTTCTTCTTCTGCGTTCCCAGGCCATAATGGGTAAGGTACCATACGTATGTGTCCGGTTTTTAGTTTTTACTGGTCTCCCCGCTGCGTACAGCCGACACATTCCGATTTCGGAAGGAGCTCAAAAGAGAAACATTATTCGGAAGATTTTTTTTTAAAGGCAGGAGAATGGGCCAATAAGTCAGAAAGATACTAGATGATAGAAAGCAAAGGGAAAAGGCAGAGTCAAAGAGAGTGGCAGCTTAGAGGAAGCTACAAGCACAGAACTTCAAGAAGGTAGGGGAACTATTTTTACGAAAGACCCCCCCCCCCCCCCCCCCGGTATCCCCACGGGGAGAGACTCGTGAAGGGTGCGGGGTCGTCCAGCTCCCCGTATGGAGGCACGAGGCATCTACCCACTGCCCCATAAAGTAACCGCATAAAATTCATCAAGACACAAGAGAGGCACTTAATCAAAAAGATGAGTGTATAACTGTATAAAAGTAAGAACATACAAAACAACCATGTCAGTTTAACAAACATTTTAAAAAAAAAGAATCCACATAACAAAAGAGGTCTTACGAAAGCAATTTTGAAATAAAAAAACAAAAGCAACAAAGAATGCAAAATGTGGAAGAAATTCAAAACCAACAAAGAATGCAAAATGTGGAAGAAAATCAATGCAACAAAAAACAAAGCAATCATAAAAGAAATTTAAAAAAAAAATCAATCAGAAAAATTAACAAAAGAGTGCATTAATATATCGAAATAAATCAACAACAAGGATGAGAGAAACATCGCAAAAGAGAAGGTACATGGAAACAAACATAGACAAACAAAAAGATTTAAAGAAAAGAAAGAAAAAATGAACGAGAAAGAAAGGAAAGAGAGAAAGAAAGGAAGAAAGAAAGAAAGAAAGAAAGAAAGAAAGAAAAGAAAGAAAGAAAGGAAGAAGAGAAAGAAAGAAAGAAAGAAAGAAGGAAAAAGAAAGAAAGAAAGAAGAAAAGAAAGGAAGAAAGAAAGAAAGGAAAGAAGAAAGAAAGAAAAAGAAAGAAAGAAAGAAAGGAAGAAAGAAAGAAAGGAAGAAAGAAAGAAATAAAGGAAAGAAAGAAAGAAAGAAAGAGAGAAAGAAAGGAAAGAGAGAAAGAAAGAAAGAAAGAAAGAAAGAAAGAAAGAAAGAGGAAGAAAGAAAGAAAGAAAGGAAGAAAGAAAGAAAGGAAAGAGAAAGAAAGAAAGAAAGAAAGAAAGAAAGAAAGGAAGGAAAGAGAGAAAGAAAGAAAGAGAGAAAGAAAAAGAAAGAAGGAAAAAGAAGAAAGAAAGGAAGAGAAAGGAAAAGAAAGAAAGAAAGAAAGAAAGAAGAAAGAAAGAAAGAAAAAGAAAGAAAGAGAGAAAAAGAAAGAAAGAAAGAAAGAAAGAAAGAAAGAAAGAAAGGAAAGAGAGAAAGAAAGGAAGAAAGAAAGAAAGGAAGGAAAGAGAGAAAGAAAGGAAGAAAGAAAGAAAGGAAGGAAAGAAGAAAGAAAGAAAGG
Organism: Phymorhynchus buccinoides; assembly: GCA_017654935.2. Taxonomy (NCBI): domain Eukaryota; kingdom Metazoa; phylum Mollusca; class Gastropoda; order Neogastropoda; family Raphitomidae; genus Phymorhynchus; species Phymorhynchus buccinoides. Next base: position 13,545,127 of record CM065680.1, on the reverse strand, counting down.
AAGAAAGAAAGAAAGAAAGAAAGAGAGAAAGAAAGGAAAGAAAGAAAGAAAGAAAGAAAGAAAGAGAAAGAAAGAAAGAAAGAAAGAAAGAAAGGAAAGAAGAAAGAAAGAAAGAAAGAAAGAAAGAAAGAAAAGAAAGGAAAGAAAGGAAAGAAAGAAAGAAAGAAAGGAAAGAAAGAAAGAAAGAAAAGAAAGAAAAAGAAAGAAAGAAAGAAAGAAAGAAAGAAAGAAAGAAAGGAAAGAAAGAAAGAAAGGAAGAAAGAAAGAAAGAAAGAAAGAAAGAAAGAAAGAGAAAGAAAAAAGAAAGAGAAAGAAAGAAAGAAAGAAAGAAAGAAAGAAAGGAAGAAAGAAAGACACAACAAAAGAAAAAAAATAAAGACTGAAAAACGATTCTCAAACAAACATTACACAAAGTCAAGACAAAGCATGGACAAACACAAAAAACACAATAAATAAATAAATAAATAAATAATTTTCAAATTAATAAACAATAAAAAAAAAGTAAACATAAGTAAGCATCAAGACAAACAAACATTACACAAATTCAAGACAAAGCATGGACAAACACAAAACACACAATAAATAAATAAATAAATAAATAAATAAATAAATATTTTTCAAATTAATAAACAACAAATAAAAAAGTAAGCATAAGTAAGTAACAAGACAAACAAACATTACACAAATTCAAGACAAAGCATGGACAAACACAAAGAAACACAACAAATAGATAAATAAATAAATAATAATGATTTAAAAACATGAATAATTTTCAAATTAATAAACAACAAACAAATTCACAAGCAAGTAAATAACAAGAATAAATAAATGAATAAATAAATAATAATAATTTTGCTTTAAAGGAATAATTTTCAAATTAATAAACAACAAACAAATTCACAAGCAAGTAAATAACAAGACAAACAAAGATTGCACAAATTAAAGACAAAGCATGGACAAACACAAAGAAACACAACAAAATAAATAATAAACAAAAATAATAATAAAAATAATAAATAAATAATTTTCAAATTAATAAACAACAAACAAATTCACAAGTAAGTAAATAACAAGAATAAAATAAAATCTCACTGATCGGTTGTTTCTGTTCATCTTCGTGTAGCTGCTGTTCCCCCATCTTGCACGCAGGTAGGCTTTTTGAACAGTTTGAACAGGTTTGTTTTTTGATTTGTTAGCCTAGTATGAAAGGTCTAAAACTCCAAATTCGGACCCCCCCAACCCAATGGTACCCCTTCTCTCTCTGTCTCTCTTTTCCCACTGAACTATGCCGATTTCAGCAAAACTTTCACAAGTGTCCTACTACTACTACTACTACTACTACTAGCGAATTACCTCTAAAACCATTACTGTGCCCCCATTTTAAGGGTCTTAAAAGTTCTTGCACAGTTTAGTATTCCCTCTCGTTATGTCTTAGCTTAAACGTTTTTCATTATGTTAACTTTCACTGCTTTCAGTTATTCCAGAGTGGTCAAGATCGCCAGCACAAGTCGACTGAGCTGAAGTCAAGTCGTGGTCGCTGGTTTTAATGGCTAGAGGTGTTTTTTAAAATAGTCTTGACACTCGCTGATCTCGTGTCGACGTTGTGGTTGTTGTCGTCGATGGCCTTATTTGCCCGCCTGCCCCCGCCCCGATCTGTCTCTCTCTCCCCCCCCCCCCCTCTCTCTCTCTCTCTGTCTCTCTCTTTCTCACTCTCTCTGTGTCTCTCTCTCTGTCTCTGTCTCTCTCTCTGTGTCTCTGTGTGTCTCTCTGTCTCTGTCTCTGTCTCTGTCTCTGTCTCTCTCTCTCTCTCTCTCTCTCTCTCTCTCTCTCTCTCTCTCTCTCTCTCTCTCTCTCTCTCTCTCATCTCTCTCTCTCTCTCTCTCTCTCTCTCTCTCTCTCTCTCTCTCTCTCTCTCTCACGTTGCGTCTCCAGTTTCTCTCCGACGCGTGTAGGCCTAAATGGCGCGAGGGCGGGACTCATCGATCGATCGCTTTTTTGTGTGCTTCATTTTGTTTTCGTCTTTTTCTTTCTCTCTGTCTTCAAAGTGTTCCGATGAACAACCTCTCTCTCTCTGTCTCTCTCAAAGTCTCTCTCTCTCTCCTCTCGTCTCTCTCTCTCTAACTCTCTCTCTCTCTCTGTGCTCTCTCTCTCTCTCTCTCTCTCTCTCTCTCTCTCTCTCTCTCTCTCTCTCTCTCTCTCTCTCTCTCTCTCTCTCTCTCTCTCTCTCTCTCTCTCTCTCTCTCTCTCCTGCCTCTCTCTCTCTCTCTCTCTCTCTCTCTCTCTCTCTCTGCCCCCATCTCTCTCTCTCTCTCTCTCTCCTCTCTCTCTCTCTCTCTCTCTCTCTCTCTCTCTCTCTCTCTCTCTCTCTCTCTCTCTCTCTTCTCTCTCTCTCTCTCTCTCTCTCTCTCTCTCTCTGCCTCTCTCTCTCTCTCTGTCTCTCTGTCTCTGTTCTCTCTCTCTCTCTCTCTGTCTCTACTCTCTCTCTCTCTCTCTCTCTCTCTCTCTCTCTCTCTCTCTCTCTCTCTCTCTCTCTCTCTCTCTCTCTCTCTCTCTCTCTCTCTCTCTCTCTCTCTCTCTCTCTCTCTCTCTCTCTCTCTCTCTCTCTCTCTGGCTCGCTCGCCTCAGTACACAAGCACGTGGCGATCGGAACATAGCATAACGGTGTTGTGCTGTGGATGCATTAGATGGACAAATAAAGGCTTCAATTGTAGTGCTCGTGTTGCATAGTCTTGGTTGGCTGGGCTGTTGAGGGCCGACTACACTGTATGCCATTCCATCCACTACGATCCGATTTTGACATTTGTGAGGCATGATTGACGTGAAATTTTCGCATTTTCCAAACTCTCTCTCTCTGTCTCTGTGTCTCTCTGTGTGTCTCTCTCTGTCTCTGTCTCTGTCTCTCTCTCTCTGTCTCTGTCTCTCTCTCTGTCTCTGTCTCTGTCTCTGTCTCTGTCTCTCTCTCTCTCTCTCTCTCTCTCTCTCTCTCTCTCTCTCTCTCTCTCTCTCTCTCTCTCTCTCTCTCTCTCTCCTCTAGGAAACAACACTTCAACAAAATGGTATATATAGACTATGACACATCTACTCTATGGCGAGTCATAAACACTATCACACATAAGTCTAATCGCCAGCAGACTAATAACTTTCACTGGTCGCCAGACTCATTCAATAAGCACTTTATAAATTTAGCAGTCTCTAAGTCCAATAGATATATCACAACCTGCTAAAGAATATAAACCACCACCTTCTCTTCAAACCTTTTGTAATACTAACGTTAAACCTGGGAATTCTTTTAAAATACGTTCAATGGCTGTTCACGAAGTTGGCTCTCTTATTTCAAATCTAAAAAATACAAAATCAATGGGACCTGAAAAAATAAGTATCTCTCTCTCTTAAAACTTTCCCTTCCCTACATAATATAACCTCTTACCTTCATATACAACGCGCGTTCAGACCACAAGCGAAATCTTTAAGCTAATAATCTCTTTCATCCCCTACAATCTGGCTCTCGACATCACCATTCGTGTCAAACTGCCCTAGTCCACCTCTGTGATACATGGCTTTCAGCAATCAACCAAGGTAAAATGACAGGTTCCTAGACTTCAAGAAAGCGTTTGATCTTGTGAATCATGAAATATTACTAAAAATAACTGGCGCTATATCTACGAGATGAAAACACGATCTCTTTCTTTGCATCCTATCTTACTAATAGAACACAGTTTGTTTTCAGTAATGACACAAACTCGAGCAGAGATCATAAAGACTGGTATACCCAAAGGATCAGTCTTAGGGCCTCTTCTATTCTGTCTATTCATTAATGATCTACCTTTATCAATATCGACTGACTCTGTCTCGTGTGATCTCTTTGCTGGTGACACCTCTCTCCATTCTAGTGCAACTAACCTATCCTCCATTCAAACCTCTCTTCAGTCAGCTTTGCATGATGCTTCTGTTTGGTGTAACAAAAACTTTATGGTCCACCCTAAAAAACCTAAAAGCATGGTAATTACCTCAAGACAAAAGCATAAAAAAGAACCTATAATTTTAAATGTTCATATTAATGACAATGCCATAGACCAAGTACGCGAGCACCGAGTCCTGGGAGTGATAACAGACGAGCTAAAATGGCAACTCCATATTGAAAAAATGACACATAAACTTGCACGCAGCTTATTCCTACTAACAAAACACACCCACTTACACCCTTCATAGATATAGACGCACGCACAATGTTTTTTTCATGCCCATTGTCTCTCCCACATTAATTACGCATCTGTAGTCTGGAACTCTGCTGCAAATTTTCACCAATTAAAACTTGATTCTATGTACTAAAATAATTCTTCCTGATCCTGAACTTAGTACATCAGAAAAACAAGTCCAGTTAAACATACTTCCACTGCAATCACAGCTTAGCAAGAATAAAGCCATTCTCATGTACAAAGTACACTATGACTTAGCTCCACAATACCTGAAAAGAAATTAGTTACACAAGCCTCACATCGCTATGGTTCAAGTAACTATACCACATACAAGAATAGATAAATTCAAATCAAGTTTTACTTTTTCGGGTTCCTCCATATGGAATTCCCTTCCGTCCGACATTCAATTATGCTCCTCTTTCTCAACCTTCAAAACGAGTCTTCGAGAGACACTAACATTCGACCCTCCATAATTTCTTCTTTTTTTTCCTTGGTCATATATATCTCCTGATCCACTATATTGCTTAATATAACGATGTCAGTATGTGTTCACTTTGTTTTATTTGTTTAGTACTCTCCAACAATGCGCCTGATATATGCTAAAATTAATGATTAAATTTGTCCTCATTTTTATTGTAAATTGTTACCGGTTTCATACCCTATTTTGTTTGCCCTGTTCTATTATAATGTATATTTCTTTTATACGTGCTTCCACCAACCACCCGAGAGTGTTTGTTTGTTTTAAAAAAATGGCCTAGTGAAACTAAAGTACAATTACACACACACACACACACACACACACACACACACACACACACACACACACACACACACACACACACACACACACACACACACACACACACACACACACACACACACACACACACACACACACAGAGACGCGTGTGCGCGTTTTCCTTCTCACACCACCCACCCATTGTTCTAATAACTAATAATAAATCATAACGCCACCTGAATCAATTTTTCACAGCTGTTTTGACATGTCAATATCCTAATCAATCGAGCGTGCAGTCTAATCTAACCTTATTACGGAATGTTAATGCTATGATAAACGATGCACATGCTTTATTGAGTTCTACCCTTGCACAATATTGAATTTCCTATCAGCTTTGATATTAATATGTTGAATAGATATGCTCTTAAAGGCGGGAATTGATTATTAGTGTACATGTACATGCTTGCATGTTTGCACGAACACGCGCGCGCACACACGCAATCACAGACACAGTCAAACATGCACACACACGTGCGCGCGCGCACACACCATGCAAACCACACACAGACACACAGACTCACAATACACACACACAAACACACGCGTGCACACACATGCACGCACACACGAACGCAAGCACACAACGCGAGCGAGCACGCATACATACACACGAGCGCGCGCACGCACACACCCTCACACACACACACACACACACACACACACACACACACACACACACACACACACACACACACACACACGCTCTTTCCACACACCCTTTTCAGTGAAACTTCCCTTTTAAGACCTTGAAAAATTATCCAAATTAAGGTCTTAAGTGGGAGGGGGTTGTATAAGAGAGAGAAATAGAGATATATATTATATAGTATGAAAGAAAAATCTCAGTGAATAGCCAGCTCCGTACCCCTACTCTGAAGGACTGAAAAGTTAGTGCATTTGAAATGCAGAATACTTTGCTTTGATAAAACGTTTCTGTGTCCAATGTCCAATATATATAGACAGAGAGAGACAGACAGACAGACAGAGAGAGAGAGAGAGAGAGAGAGAGAGAGACAGACAGACAGACAGAGAGAGAGAGAGACAGACAGACAGGAAGTATGGTGATGAGTTATAAGCAATAAAAGCAATTAAAATCGAGCCGAACATTTTAAAAACAAAATCTGTTGTTTTGATGGGTTTCGTTGCTGTTGTTGTTTCTTGTTTGTTTCTGTTTGTTTGTTTGTTTACTTGTGTGTTTGCTCGTTGAATAACAGAAATTGCCAATCGCTGTGCATTTAGAACCATAAATAGTTAACGTTACAGTTCATGAACAGGAAAATAAGGATGGCATCATTTTCAACCATCATGTCTGTCACCCACAGTGGCTGTAAGCCGAGAAATTAAACGCGACAGAAATAAACCCTAATAACTTAGCAACCACCCTCGACTCTAGTGGTGTCTAAACAACGCCTACTGCCAGAAATTGAAACCAAAAGCTATTGAAAGACGAAGATTGAAATAGTGAGGCTACTGAGGATCAGAGGAGATTGTAGCGAAATCAATAAAGGGAAGGAACTCTCTCTTAATTAACTCCCTACACCAAGGTTATTTACGACAACACCGTGGGCAACAGCCAAAGGGAGACCGATCCAACTTCATCCTCAAAATGAGCCAGGTCTGCCTATATGACCATCACCCACACAGTACACAACAACAGTGGTGGAGAGAATTAGTGCACAAGCAAATCAACATTTATCCAAGAATGGTACAGCCTTCTAATCTTGAAATATGTATACACTTAAACAACACACGACAAAGAACGAACTGGTATGCCTCGGTGGAAGTTGGGTTAAACAAAGATTGAAATATTGAGGCTAGGAGAGTAGATTGTAGTGAAACGAATAAGGTTATTTACGACAACATCGCCTAGCAAGGTATGAGCAACAGCCAAAGGGAGACAGACCCAATTTCATCCTCAAAAAGGGATAAGCCAAGTCTGCCTATATATGACCATCACCCACAAAGTACACAACATTTATTTAAAGACGATTAATCCTGTATCCTGGACCTTGACAGCAGACATTGAAAGAAGAATCAGAGCAGTAGAGATGGGATGCTTTCCAAAAATCCTCGGCATCGCCTACAAAGATCACATCACCAAAGAAGAAGTCAAAAAACGAACTGTACATGCAATTGGACCATATGTTGATCTAGTGACCCAAGACACAAGTTAAAATGGTATGGACATGTTACCCGTTCATCAGGCCTTGCCAAGACAACCCTACAGGGCACGGTCCAAGCAGGAAGAAGAAGAGGCAGACAGAAGAAGAGATGGGAAGACAACATCCGCGAGTGGACAGGCCTGGAGCTGAGAGACACAGTAAGGAAAGATGAGAACCGGGAAGAGTGGAAGAGACTGGTTGTAAAATCTTCAGAGGCGTCCCCCTACGGTCATCCAGACTACGGGATTCGGGATTCCTGCATATAAATCTTCCCCCCCCCCCCCCCCCCCCCCCCCCCCCCCCCCCCCCCCCCCCCCCCCCCCCCCCCCCCCCCCCCCCCCCCCCCCCCCCCCCCCCCCCCCCCCCCCCCCCCCCCCCCCGAAACGTAACCTCTATGCTTATGTATTGGAAATGCATATGCCGTGTTTTGCAAAGCAAAATGCTTTTACATTCAACTACTTCGAGTTCAAATCACACATAAAATATATTTTTTTGAAAAGGCATTCCCAACCGGGAGTTCGTGGTGAGAGGGTCGACTATATTGACTCTCTCATCATGTGATGATTCCGAGGCAAAGTGGCAGATTGCTATCGACGTCCTACTGGGTGGCAGTCGGTGGGAAGGGCGACACAGGAACTCCTCCCTCACCAGATGGGAGTTGAGGGACTTGCAAGCTGACACCACGACATGCAGCAACTTGGATCATCTCTGCTGATTTGACTTCGTCAATGATCCGCCGGCACCCAGCAGTGGGCTTTGGCTGTGCTGTTGCCCCGGGGATGGGACACGCTGGCTCATCCTCTGGGGAGGGTCCTTCAGCACAGCGCCACTCACTGTTGGGAAGGGGACCCCTCTTAAAGGACCACGCCCGCCTGCAGAGACGACCCCACTTCGCCTGCACGTCTCCTGTCAGTTTGCGACGACATCAGCTTCCGGTACGGAGTAGGTCGCCCGGTGGCCCTGAAGACGGCCTTTGGGGGAGAAAACTGCTCAGACTACACCAACGAAACAAGATCAGCGGACTACAGGAGCATCTGGACAACCTTCGGCTTGTCTCACAATGCTCAAGTCTCCAACCGCCTAATAGATGCCAACACCTGCATCAAGATCAAGAACCTACACGGCTGCTGACTTCAGCATCAGGGCAAGATACTTTTCGACTCGGACTCCGTCCGAAATGTTCCAGTAACCGGAGGTGCATCCTCGTCTGTAAGGGGTGTGCAACGTAGTGCCGGATTTATCTACGACGACGTCTGCCACGTCAAGAACTCCTGTCCCACCCATCATCATCATCATCATCATCACCACCACCTCACCGAGAAGACTTCGTCTTCAGGAATACTGTCCTTAAGAGGCTACGCCTAATAGGACCCTAATCTAATCAACATTCAAAAAAGGAGCTGTAATGGCCTTCCAAAATGCTAGACTTAATTGAGGATGTCGTGAATGTTTAATGTAAATTGGTGAGATCATTAAACTCTCGGGTTTTGTGCTGTTTTGGGGGGGACTTAATGCATAAATCATCTTAGCATTGTTTCGATAATAATAAACTATTCTTGCCTTGAATGTTTGTTACCTTTTTTAACTTTGTGTGTTCATTTCATGAATTAGTTGAACTGTATAAGGAGTTAACTTATGCACGAACGCACGTGTAGTTCCGCACGTGACTATGTGTGTGTGTGTGTGTGTGTGTGTGTGTGTGTGTGTGTGTGTGTGTGTGTGTGTGTGTGCGTGCGTGCGTGCGCGCGCGTGCGCGTGTGTGCGTGTGCGTGTGCGTGTGCGTGTCGTGTGTGTGTGTGTGTGCGTGTGTGCGTGTGTGCGTGTGCGTGCGTGTGTGTGTGCGTGCGTGCGTGCGTGCGTGCGTGCGTGTGTGCGTGCGTACGTGCGCGCGCGCGCGCGCGCGCGCGTGTGTGTGTGTGTGTGTGTGTGTGTGTTTTTTTTAATGTTTAATATTCTTAGCATATCGTTTTCCTTTGATTTCACTTTTGGAATTGTACAGAATGTAAGCGTGATCTGTTGATTCTTGCTTTGTTTTATTTTGTGTGTGGATTGTTTATGTGTTGTATGTTCGGCTTTTTAAAATTGGAATTCTCTTTTGGGGCACGTACACAAAACCAGTTTGCCATACTACTTAGGGTAAGACGGGGTAAAAAGCCCATGGGCGGGTAAGAAGCCCATGCCAATTATCTCATGAAATGAAGCAAATTTTAGTCACACTTTGCCCATGAGACGAGTGTTAATGTTTAGCATTCGTCTCATGGACAAATTTGATTGACATGTTCTTTATTTCATGAGATAATTGACATGGGCTTCTTACCCGCCCATGGGTTTTTTACCCCGTCTTACCCTACAATGTACCAATATAGTAATGGCAAAATCTTCATTTAGGTACAACGCAATATACACCAACGCAGGGAATGAGTAGTATGTGTTATACATTTTTTCTTGTAGGACAGTGTATGTATGACTTCTATGCATTTTACATATGTTATGTTATTTTTGTGCATATATCTTTGTGCTTAATTTTGTAATTCACGCGCACGCACACACATGCACGCACGCGCACACACACACACACACACACATACACACGCATGCACGCACGCATGCACTCACACACACACACACACACACACGCACACGCACACACACACACACACACACACACGCACACACACACGCACACACACACACACACACACACACACACACACACACACACACACACAGAGTCACGTGCGGAACTACACCTGCGTTCGTGCATAAGTTAACTCCTTATACAGTTAAACTAATTCATGAAATGAACAGCTCCAGAAATAAATGTATATTAACAAAGGCTCTGTCGTCGAAAAGGCAATCCGAGCACGCCTTTATAGCTGAGATTTAACCCCCCCCCCAAAAGTTAATAGGACTTGTTTAATTAAAACTATCGCCTTTTATAATTCCAAGTTCAATACGACCAGTCTTAACTAAAACCAGAGCAAGGGTTTTCATGTTTTTGCCCCCAACTAAACAAAAAGTAATGTCCCATATGACTTCGGCCGGGAGGACGTAAAGCTAAACTTTCTTCTTCATGTTTTAATTAAAACTATCACTTTTTATAAGTACAAGTTCAACAAGACCAAGATTTACTAAAACCAGAGCAAGGGTTTTCATGTTTAATATGCCTGTCTGTCTGTCTGTCTGTCTGTCTGTCGGTCGGTCGGTCGGTCGGTCGGTCGGTCGGTCGGTCTCTCTCTCTCTCTCTCTCTCTCTCTCTCTCTCTCTCTCTCTCTTCTCTCTCTCTCTCTCTCTCTCTCTCTCTCTCTCTCTCTCTCTCTCTCTCTCTCTCTCTCTCTCTCTCTCTCTCTCTCTCTCTCTCTCTCTCTCTCTCTCTCTCTCTCTCTCTCTCTCTCTCTCTCTCTCCTCTCTCTCAATGTGTGTGTGTGTGTGTGTGTGTGTGTGTGTGTGTGTGTGTGTGTGTGTGTGTGTGTGTGTGTGTGTGTGTGTGTGTGTGTGTGTGTGTGTGTGTGTGTGTGTGTGTGTGTGTGTGTGTGTGTGTGTGTGTGTGTGTGTGTGTGTGTGTGTGCGTGTGCGTGCGTGTGCGTGCGTGCGTGCGTGTGCGTGGTTATTTGACTATAATAATCAAACACAGTGTGTGGTTTAAAAAAAGAAAAGAATCAAACACATTGGGGTTTATTAATAATAATCAAACACAGTGTGTGCCTTCTACAAGAACACATTTATTTTCAACACACATACAAGAAGGTACACAAGGTGCTATCACTCTTCTCCGCTAAAAGCCAGAAAGTACTATCAATATAAATTCCTTGGTTTTGTGAGAATACTTTTCGGCTTTTATCCGAGAAGAATGATAGTACCTTCCCGAATATAGCCCTTGGAATTGGCCACTGCACGGCAAGAGTTAATCCCTTGTTGATCAGTATCCAGAAGAGCATTCACTTTTGCAAAAGACAGCCATTAAGAGGCCTCAAATAGGGTCATTGGCGAGAGTTATTCCCTTGTTTGGTCAGTACTCAACCATCTTCCCCCACCCACCAAGGGCATTCACTCTTGCAAAAGGTGTTCTTTGCAGTGACCAGTAGGCACCAATATCTATACTATTCCACACCTGACATGCACTACCTCTTTTATTTGTTTTGCAAAAAGAACAATGCTTGATTTGCATAAATAGTTTTGAGGATATTGTTTTATTTCTTTTTTTTATAACGTGTTTATTATATCAGAGAGAATATAGTCTGTGATTATATTAAGTGTTGATTATGCAGGCTTTTTTAATTGGTTTGGTTACCAGCAATTTACTTCTGTTTTTGTTTTGTGTTAACTGTTCAATTCGATACCTTTTCTTTGCGTACTATAAGCTTTGATTTGTCGTACTCGAGTGCTATATATTTTTGTAATTGTTAATGTCTGAATAAAATTTGTTTAAATCAGGATAGGGTTAGAGTTATAGGGCTACATTTTTGCTACCTAGACTAAACAAAATTTCCCTCATAGTTAAGAAGCAATGACAAGAAACACGTTTGCCAGTGTTAGAATCTAACACGCGATTATTTAAATCAAGCGACTTTTTCTTTTTACACGATTCTCAAAACAACAAAACGTGATGTTAAAAAAATGGTGGAATAGTATAGGTTACATATGAATCACCCATATTTGTTAATAAATCAGTTTAAGTAATATTGCTTACTGAAAAAACAACAACAAATAAACAAACACAAAAAAGAAACGCAAGTAAATCCGTAAAATAAAATAAAAGAAGGCCTTTTGTGTTCTTTTTTTCTATTAGGGGAAGACGGGGTAAAAAGTGCATGGGCGGGTAAGAAGCCCACCCCAATTATCTCATGAAATAAAGAAAATTTCAGTTTCTTACCCGCCCATGCGCTTTTTACCCCGTCTTCCCCTATACAATTCACGGTAAGTGTCAATGTTTATGTTACGTAATAATTATAAGAGAAAATTAACATGAAGAATAAAGTGACCTCAGTTCATTTTTGTCTCTCCGTGACGTGTGTTCCTAAAAATAGAGTATCTGTCATGTTCTGTTGGTATCGAACAGCTGCTACATGAGATGGGTGTGTTAAGTGTTACATATACTGAAATGGCAAATTCTAAGCATTATGCGAAAACAACCTCTTATTTTCACCGCGAATGTCAATGTCAGACCTCTCTTTCTCTCTATCTGACTCTCTCTGACTCTCTCTCTCTCTCTCTCTCTCTCTCTCTCTCTCTCTCTCTCTCTCTCTCTCTCTCTCTCTCTCTCTCTCTCTCTCTCTCTCTCTCTCTCTCTCTCTCTCTCTCTCTCTCTCTCTTATCTATATTATATGATGTCTAGTGCTGGCTTTAAAGATCGTTAAGTGCATTAAAAGGAACGCGCGCGCATACACACACACACACACACACACACACACGCACGCACGCACGCATTTATGCACACACACGTACACACGGACAGAGAGGGTGAGAGAGCGAATGTGTGTGATGTGTGTGTGTGTGTGTGTGTGTGTGTGTGTGTGTGTGTGTGTGTGTGTGTGTGTGTGTGTGTGTGTGTGTGTGTGTGTGTGTGTGTGTGTGTGTGTGTGTGTGTGTGTGTGTGTGTGAGAGAGAGAGAGAGAGAGAGAGAGAGAGAGAGAGAGAGATGTGAGAAAAAACCCAAGCAAAGTTGGAATGGGCGACTTAGTGGGATTTTTTTCACGCCAGAGGGCATGACGCTCGAGAGGGTCTTATCACGCTATATTCTTTAGTTGAGCGTAGTGAGAGAGAGAGAGAGAGAGAGAGAGAGAGAGAGAGAGAGAGAGAGAGGGCTGGACTCCTCCCTATATCTCGCTCTCTCTTTATCCCCAACTAAGAAAATAGCGTGATAAGCCCCTCTCGAGCGTCATGCCCCCTGGCGGGAAAAAAATCCCACTAAGTCGCCCATTGGGGTTGCACTATCCCCTTAATTTCTGCAATTCAGCCATTGCTCCTTTTTTGTATATTCTATAAGTCCTTTTTGTTCTCCTAGCGACCTATTTTCAATAAAACTTTCTATCGTCAACCTTAGGCCTAAATAGCCTATCGTATCCTCGATCGATCCTAGGAAGTTTCAGAAAGGAAGAAAAATAAATATTATAATTCTAGAATAATATTTTTTTTAAACCATCCACAACAAGAGTAAAGAAAGCGAGACGAGATTGGCTAAAAACGAAATGTCGAGTCGACCGACAACTACATGGTATTGCTCAACCAAACTTCTCTTCTTCTTCGATCGCTCAGACAGTTTCCTGTCAATTCTGAGCGCAGATGCGTCATGCTGCTGTTTTGCGCCTAACTAAGAAATACTTAGGCCCAGCAAGTCCGACTTCGTATTCGGCAACGCCCTTCTCTTTTACTTGGCTCAACCAAACTAAATAAAAGAGAAGGGCGTAGCCGAATACGACAACAAGTCCCTCGCCGCATTTCGAAGGGCATATATAAACCAGAAGGCAATATCAGAAAAGGAATAAAGAAAGGCTGACAGTACCTTAAGGTAAATACCTCTCCAATTGTTTCTCAACGGGTCTCATCAGCTTTAGAGAATTAACTCAACTCAATTCAACTCAAAATCACTTTATTGTTTCTCAACGGGTCTCATCAGCTTTAGAGAATTAACTCAACTCAACTCAACTCAAAATCACTTTATTGTTTCTCAACGGGTCTCATCAGCTTTAGAGAACTAACTCAACTCAACTCAACTCACAATCACTTTATTGTTTCTCAACGGGTCTCATCAGCTTTAGAGAACTAACTCAACTCAACTCAACTCAAAATCAATTGTTTCTCAACGGGTCTCAAGCTTTAGAGAACTAACTCACTTCAACTCACAATCACTTTATTGTTTCTCAACGGGTCTCATCAGCTTTAGAGAACTAACTCAACTCAACTCAACTCAAAATCACTTTATTGTTTCTCAACGGGTCTCATCAGCTTTAGAGAATTAACTCGACTCAACTCAACTCAAAATCACTTTATTGTTTCTCAACGGGTCTCATCAGCTTTAGAGAACTAACTCAACTCAACTCAACTCATCACTTTATTGTTTCTCAACGGGTCTCATCAGCTTTAGAGAGGATTGTTTCTCAACGGGTCTCATCAGCTTTAGAGAACTAACTCAACTCAACTCAACTCACAATCACTTTATTGTTCTCAACGGGTCTCATCAGCTTTAGAGAACTAACTCAACTCAACTCAACTCACAATCACTTTATTGTTTCTCAACGGGTCTCATCAGCTTTAGAGAACTAACTCAACTCAATTCAACTCAAAATCACTTTATTGTTTCTCAACGGGTCTCATCAGCTTTAGAGAATTAACTCAACTCAACTCAACTCAAAATCACTTTATTGTTTCTCAACGGGTCTCATCAGCTTTAGAGAACTCAACTCAACTCAACACTTTATTGTTTCTCAACGGGTCTCATCAGCTTTAGAGAACTAACTCAACTCAACTCAACTCAAAATCACTTTATTGTTTCTCAACGGGTCTCATCAGCGTAACTCAACTCAATCACTTTATTGTTTCTCACATCTCATCAGCTTTAGAGAACTAACTCAACTCAACTCAACTCACAATCACTTTATTATCTCTCGAGGAGGAATTTTGCCCAGGCGCCAGAATAACAGAGACATGGACATTCAGCATGCGTGAATATAAGCACATTTTGACTTGAGCAGTCACATGAGTGTAACGAAGATGCATCAGATGCATACGGACATAGACATTTAATTCATTGATCATTGTACGCATTAGCAGTGGTTCTGAGTTCACAAGACTTTGTCCGGACATACAAAATCAATTTGTCCTTCGGATAATAACCCTACATGCTTCACTGATTCCACCCTGTCCCTCAACGGATCTCTCTGTCGTACGCATTTTGCAGTGATTCTGTAGCACAGTTCACAAGATTTTGACCAGACAGACAAAAGTGTTCTCCCGGTGGTGATATTTTTAAATGCTTCACAAATTTCATCAGGCTGCTCAATGAGGGACACATCAGTTCTGGTAATAAATAAATTTGGAGTGATTATGTGCAGCAGTTCGGAAGATAAGGCGGGCACACAACACCAAAAAACACACCCCAAAACACATATAAACAACATCGACAAAACCGGACACGGACGATCGCCATATTCCACCACTCCAAACGGAGGCGATAGGCTAAGAAGAAATAAGTGTGACAAGGTCTGTTATAAAACAAGCGTCAAGGGCGACAACAAGGTAGCAATTGATCTGAGCCAAAACCAAACAAAGGGAAATAAGAAAGCGCTGAATGTTCAATATTTGAGAGAAAAGAAAGAAAGAAAGAAAGGAAGGAAGGAAGGAAGAAAGAAAGAAAGAAAGAAAGAAAGAGATCGGCGGATGCGCGACACCCACACACTCCAAGACTCATAACCAGCAATATAATTTATGGGGGTTGATCATGCTGGGAGAGGATAAGCATATACTCCTCACAAAAAGTCAAGCAACAGAATCAAATTGGTGTTTAGTCAGCCCTTTGAAAATGCGACTAATGTTAAGATCAGCTCCCTCCGCTGTTCCAGGGTGCAGTTGGCCAATCAGTTCCCTCCGATTTACCTTTTTCGTTAAGCTGAGACACGCGGGAACAGCTGGAGGGAGCTGATCTTAACATTTGCCGAAAATGCACCTCTTCTTCTTCTTGCATATAGCATCCCCCATCAACAATTTGATGATTATTAACGCTTAGTGCTTAGGGGGGATTTTTATGATGTATGATTTTATAAGTACGATTTGAATTACTATTAAGGCCTGTGAAACTAAAAATGTTCATCTGGCTTAATCTAGTCAATCCTGTTTTGTTTGGCTGGTTTTAGTTTGTTTGTCTTCCATTCTTGTTTTCTTTTGTTTTGTTTTCGAAGAACCTTGCGAAACGACCACCCGGTAGACAGAGCAAGATCAGATTTATTTTTGAAATGTTATGTCATCCTTCTTATAAATAGCCACAGAAATGTCATGACCGGCTACAGCAATCCTTCATGCTGGTTGGGTCTGGTTGATAAATGGTGTCTTTATTACAGGTATCAGTATCGGGTATCTGTATCTGTGACAGGTGCGTTGGTTGGGTCTGGTTGATAAATGGTGTCTTTATTACATACATCAGTATCGGGTATCTGTATCTGTGACAGGTGCGTTGGTTGGGTCTGGTTGATAAATGGTGTCTTTATTACATACATCAGTATCGGGTATCTGTATCTGTGACAGGTGTGTTGGTTGGGTCTGGTTGATAAATGGTGTCTTTATTACATACATCAGTATCGGGTATCTGTATCTGTAACAGGTGCGTTGGTTGGGTCTGGTTGATAAATGGTGTCTTTATTACATACATCAGTATCGGGTATCTGTATCTGTGACAGGTGTGTTGGTTGGGTCTGGTTGATAAATGGTGTCTTTATTACATACATCAGTATCGGGTATCTGTATCTGTAACAGGTGCGTTGGTTGGGTCTGGTTGATAAATGGTGTCTTTATTACATACATAAGTATCGGGTATCTGTATCTGTAACAGGTGCGTTGGTTGGGTCTGGTTGATAAATGGTGTCTTTATTACATACATCAGTATCGGGTATCTGTATCTGTAACAGGTGCGTTGGTTGGGTCTGGTTGATAAATGGTGTCTTTATTACATACATCAGTATCGGGTATCTGTATCTGTAACAGGTGCGTTGGTTGGCAGGGCTAAATTTAGGCCTATGGAGAATCGTCTGCTCAGTGCACCATGCTCGTCTGATTTGTCTCCCTTATGTTGCCTTTAACGTTACAGATTGTCACACGTCGAGTTTAATTTCTCAACAAGTGTTTAACTTATTCGCATCGCAACGATTTTGAATGATTAAAAAAACTCACAAATCACTCCAGCCATACACACAAACAAAACATACATAAAAAAGGAGAAATGAAAGAAGATTACGGGTTTTTACTTCAGGTTTAGACATAAAGGAAGTGGTAGATCAGACTTTCTTTTTAATATATAGACTTTATGTAGAAAAACTCTCTACACCGATTGGTTCCCCCACAACAAACCACTACAAAAACAAAGTCAGAGGCAAAATTGTGGTATAAGGGAGCGAAGAGAGTTTAGAAGTAACCAAGGTATGGTGTGCCCACATATTTACTTCCATTGAAGCAAATGCATCAAATTGACAGCTATCTATTAATTCCAGACATATAATTATATATGGCCGGAACAACTTGGCGTAAGAGAAAAAAATGACTCCTGTAAAAGTTTGACCCCTGGGTTCAAAAATGTCTGGAGATAACTTCTTGTCTGTCCCTTGGATCCGAGGATGATGTCTACTCGCTGCGACTTCATCTGTGGACACGCAGGTCAAACCTCGGAGGTCAAACTCATGCTGTTGCAGGACGGACATGGAACACCAGTTGTTGTGACGGAGACAGATGCAGCTCTGGGACGTCTCTCTCGTCTTGTTGCCAGGAAATGCCGGACATCATCTTCTAAATTCTTCGCTGATTTCCTGATCAAGTCACGGTTCTGTTGGCTGCGGCAGCTTCGAGTTAGCGATGCTGAGGTCCTGTCCACTTGAGTTTGGCCTTGAAATTGTCTTTGTACCTGTTCTTGGCGACGACCCCCTAGTGTCAGCTCACAGACGAAGATAAAGTTTTCAAGATCCGCGGAGAAAACGAAACCCTCTATTTTTTTTAAGTGTTATTATTCTCCATAGCAACATTAGTCAAAACGTATAGAAATTTAACATGGTTAATTTTTCTCCGAAGAAAGTTGAAACAAGGAGTCATTATTTTGGAGGAAAATCTTTCTCAGTAGGTCTGACGCTAATGGTGCATGAGGTGGTAAAGGCAGAAATACTTAATTTTTTGGGGGTATTGTTGTTGAAGGATGGGTGTTAGCAAAAAGTGGTTGGAAAGAAATCTGGAGAAAATGATCATTGCACACCTGTAGGACAGTGACGTCAGTTGATTCCTGGGGGTGATTTACGCGTTTTCTCGCTGTCTGCAGCATAATAAACAACACTTGTATGAACGAAGGTTGGAGAGGATTGTCAAAAGTTATTCCAGTTGATTCATAAATATTGTTCATTTTCATTTATCACGCATGCGCGTCCACATGACCACTTGCGCGTGGGCGCATATGCTTATATCTCAACAATTCATTCAAGAATAAGCGATGAACAATTTATTAAGAATGAATTATACATTCTACCTCCTCACGTAACACTTATGATGTGATGTGTTTAACTATCTTGATTATTAAAAAAACCCAACATCAGGACTTTCCTGGTATAGCAGTACCTCCAGGATCGTCCCACTATCTTTATAGTTATTAATGTCCCATATGTGCCTGTTCCAGGTTGGATGACGTTAAACGAACTTTCATTCATAATAAATTGCAAATGTTGCAGACACGTGAATGCTTGCTTACAGGCATTTAATCAGCACAAAAGCGTCACTGATTTATATGCCTACATTACATTTGCAATAACGCTCGGTTGTAGAGTACATCTATAAAGATGAGTAGCATATAGACACAAGCACGTGTGCGCGCGCACAAGATAATCTATAGATTGACTCCAAAGCTCGTATGCTAGTAAGTGCACACACACACACACACACACACACACACACACACACACACACACACACACACACACACACACACACACACACACACACACACACACACACACACACACACACACACACACACACACAGCCTCACTCACTCACACACACACGAACATACCACACACACACACACACACACACACACACACACACACACACACACACACACACACACACACACAAAAACACAGAGCCTATTCTTCAACCCACACACACACGATTTTGACTTGACTTGACACACACACACACACACACACACACACACACACACACACACACACACACACACACACACACACACACACACACACACACACACACACACACACACGCGCTCTCTCTCGCGCCTTTCTTAGTTTACATCCAGTAGATATGATTCACGTGCATCAGCGGCATCTAACTAATAATATCTCATCAATTAGTAAAACGAGGATGCCAAAGAATCCATGTCCATCCACGAATAGAAAGGCGAGGCGAAGAATTACATCAAGGTCTTTTTTTGCGAAAAGGTACCATCATTCTTCTCGGAGTGCAAACCCGAAGGTACTATATCAGAATTCATGATTTCTTTTCATATAGTACCCTCTGACTTTCAAACGAGAAGAAAATAGTAAGTACCTTTTGGTATATTTCCCTTAATATTATGATCAGGCTGCTACGCCAGTAAGCCACGTGATACGACGTATCTATTTTTAGCTGCACGTGACACTCTGACAGGGGGGAAACCAACCTCTTAATAACAGGTATGTGGCTTATCCAACGTGATGGCAACTCTCGTGTTGAAGAGACAAGATAGTCGCACGTGCTCTGAACATTATGTCCGGTATTACATTGAAGACAACGAAAGAGACGTAATCGATTGTTTCACCTAACTTTAACCCTTTCGCCGCCAGCCATTTTTCAGCCAAAATATACCATTAAACTTAACTGGGGAGAGAAAAAATATTATTAGCAATATTGACATGTATAACATTAGGCCTATCCTTACCTCCCAAAATTAAGAAAATAGGGTCTTTGGATAACAGGACCTGGTTTGATGCCTTTTAGTGACATGGGTGTTAAACCATTGGGGTGCATAAATGCGACATTGGCGGTGAAAGGGCTAAGATGGAGGGAAAGAATTGATAGAGTAGACAATTGTAATCTGAAGTTTTTTGCATTAGCCTATTGCCGTGATAGTAACATTAATTTGTTATTATAGTGTACGCTAAAAACAGGACAACAATTTCATCTCTCTCTCTCTCTCTCTCTCTCTCTCTCTCTCTCTCTCTCTCTCTCTCTCTCTCTCTCTCTCTCTCTCTCTCTCTCTCTCTCTCTCTCTCTCTCTCTCTCTCTCTCTGTAAATGTGTATGTGATAATGTGTGTGTGTGGTAGTGGTGGTGGTGGTGGTGGTGGTGTGTGTGTGTGTGTGTGTGTGTGTGTGTGTGTGTGTGTGTGTGTGTGTGTGTGTGTGTGTGTGTGTGTGTGTGTGTGTGTGTGTGTGTGTGTGTCTGTCTGTTGTGGCGTG
>CM065680.1:13507332-13509832 GCA_017654935.2 Phymorhynchus buccinoides | reverse complement strand
CGTTTGTATTTCAGGGACACACACACACACATTATATATACGATTATGTCCTTGTCCACGTATAATATATCATACATACATACATACATACATACTGCCACCACCACCACCACCATCACCCCCCCACCACCACCACCACCACCACCACAGGAACAACAGAAAAACGACAACAACAGCAGAATGGTCAACAGCAAAATAACAGCAACAACAACAGCAGCAGCAGCAAGAACAGCGAAAGATCAACAAAAACAACAACAAAAACAATAGCAATAAAACAACAACCAACAACAACACCATCACCACCACCACCAACAACAACAATAACAGTACAGGGGCAACAGCAAAGCAACAATAAAAACAACGGCAGCAACAGCAAAAACAGCAAAGCAAGAACAATAACAGAGGAGAAAACCCCCTACAAAATTGTTTGTTTCCTGTTTTGACAACCCTCTATTATATTGAATCACGCAGGTGGGGCTCTTTTCGTAGGCTATATGCGGTGTTGTCGTTGTTGTTGTCGTTGTTGTTGTCGTTGTTGTCGTTGTTGATGTTGTCGTCGTTGTTGTCGTTGTTGTCGTTGTTGTCGTTGCTGATATTGTCGTCGTTCTTGTCGTTGTTGTTGTTGTCGTTTTTGCTGTTGTCGTCGTTGTTGTTGTTGTCGTTGTTGTTGTTGTCGTCGTTGTTGTTGTTGTCGTAGTTGTTGCTGTCGTCGTTGTTGTTTAGTATGTTCCCTGTTTTGAAAGTCCTCTTGCATAGCAGTAGGCACGTGTGCCTGTGTGCACTCCTGTACATATGTATTCATTCTCTGTGTATATCTCTGTCTGCCCCTTTCTCTCTCTCTCTCTCTCTCTCTCTCTCTCTCTCTCTCTCTCTCTCTCTCTCTCTCTCTCTCTCTCTCTCTCTCTCTCTCTCTCTCTCTCTCTCTCTCTCTCTCTCTCTCTCTCGTTATTTGCTTTTTTAAATTTTGCTTTAATTTTGTTTACTTTGATGTCTTGTGTCATTATCATGATGTCCATATAATTATCTGTTTGTCGTATCGTTTTGTATTATAGTCTTGCTTTCGTCGCAAGGACAGATTGTAAGAATAGATTAGGCCTAACATCTCAATCCTTGCGTAATAAAGTTTTCAAGCTTCAAGTCTCTCTCTCTCTCTCTCTCTCTCTCTCTCTCTCTCTCTCTCTCTCTCTCTCTCTCTCTCTCTCTCTCTCTCTCTCTCTCTCTCTCTCTCTCTCTCTCTCTCTCTCTCTCTCTCTCTGTGTTCTGGTGTATACACGCGTGGGTGTTAAAAACAAAACCCAAACACTTCCCTTTTGCAGCTGCAACTTTCCCGTTTTGGACTTTCACATCTACGTTTTTATACTAAACACTCGCTTTCAACACAAACGAAGGGGAGGGGGAAGGGGCTTATAAAAGATATTATATTGTTTAGCTGCATGAATGAATCTGACGAAATCCTACCAGTTTCTTTCGCCAATATTTGGAGTCCCCCCCCCCCCCCCCCCCCCTTCACTTATATGTTTATGCTTTTGATAGCATGAGAGAGAGAGAGAGAGAGAGAGAGGAGAGAGAGAGAGAGAGAGAGAGAGAGAGAGAGACAGACAGACAGACAGACAGACAGACAGACACTAACAGAGAGAGAGAGTGAGAGAGAGAGAGGAGAGAGAGAGAGGGGGGGGGGAGGGCAGAAAGAGAAAGAGAGAGATGGAGAGAGAGAGAGAGACAGAGAAACATCTTCATCCTTGTTAAATAAAGTTTTTTCAGTGTTCAGTGCGCTCTCTCTCGCTCTCTCTCTCTCTCTCTCTCTCTCTCTCTCTCTCTCTCTCTCTCTCTCTCTCTCTCTCTCTCTCTCTCTCTCTCTCTCTCCTCTCTCTCTCTCTCTCTCTCTCTCTCTCTCTCTCTCTCTCTCTCTCTCTCTCTCTCTCTCTCTCATGCTATCAAAAGCATATACCAAGTTGTTATAGCGAGTGTTCGAACAAAGCATGGCATTACCGAAACATTTGCATGTCTCCGTGGAGTAAATAAAGCAAGGAGATATTATACACTAGTAGTAGGGGAAGACGGGGTAAAAAGCGCATGGGCGGGTAAGAAGCCCACCCCAATTATCTCATGAAATGAAGCAAATTTCAGTCTCATTTTGCCCATGAGACGAGCGTTAATGTCTAGCATTCGTCTCATGGGCAAATTTGACTGACATTTTTTTTATTTCATGAGATAATTGGGGTGGGCTTCTCTAAATACCCGCCCTAAACCTAACCCTACCCACCCCCCCCCACTATGTACTGCAGTACACCGCGATTTGTCACAGTTGTGGTTCGTTGCGTTTTCCCCTCTTATAGTGTGGGGGGTAGGGTTAGGTTTAGGGCTAGGGTTAGGGATAGGGTTAGTATTCCAAAAAGGTTATTAGCTAAAAATGTTCCTAAAATACAGCTTTATGTATGGTAAGAAAGGCAATAACGGAAAAATAGAATTAACCAAGATAGGTAGGGGGGGGGGGGGGGGG
>CM065680.1:13499832-13502332 GCA_017654935.2 Phymorhynchus buccinoides | reverse complement strand
AGACCAGCTGCAGTATTGAATAGAAAATATTGTCGCTGCAGTATTTCACAGGAAATATTGTCGCTGCGACACGATTTTATGGTCATTTCTTGTAAAACCCTGTCGCACTTCAGTATTTGACGAAACACTGTCGCTGAGCGATATTTGTTCATAAACCATCTGCAATATTTCACAGGAAGTATTGTCACTGGGACACGATTTTATGGGCGACGTGATTATATACGACACTGGCCTTGGTGGCGTGCTGACGTTCATTACCAGTTGTACAAAATAAAATAAAATAAAAAGCCAATAGAAACATTAAAGAGGATTAAGCCAAAGATGGATTTTGACAAACGAGGTCCAATCAGTCTGGACTGACGGACACACGCAAGGTTGAACCAACTAACTAACGTGATCAACGTGTTCGGCCTTGACAATGTTTAACCGTTATTATTTTTTGTTTTCAATCAGGATGGAGTCTGAAATTGATTTGCAGATTTCGCCTAGATGGCGATTATTAGTACAGGGGAGAGTGGTGATGATGATTGTGGTGGTGGTGATGGGGGTCGAATGGTGGTGAGAGCATTTTACATTTTAATGAAAATAATAGAGAGAGAGAGAGAGAGAGAGAGAGAGAGAGAGAGAGAGAGAGAGAGAGAGAGAGAGAGAGAGAGAGAGAGAGAGACAGACAGACAGACAGACAGACAGACAGTGAAGCAGACAGAGAGACTGAGACAGACAGACAGGCCAACAGACAGACAATCAGAGAATTTGACGGGCAGTCAGGAGATAGGAGGAAATAAAATCTATCTGTCTGGAATCAATTTTAATATCTGCTGCTTGGGGCTTTTTTTTGTTACTGATAAAAAAATTGCCAGTTGGCTGGGTTTATGTCGCCAAGAGCAGTAATGATTGGTGTAGAAAATCGTGGAGATAAAACATGACAGGATTCGACCTCAAACAGCTGTTTGCAAATTATTCAATATTATAATTTGGCCAAATTTGACCATTTTCTTCCCCACTTCCGGTTGGCACTTCCGGTTCGAATTTATAACGAAAGTGTTGCAATGTTACTCTTTACCAAATACTGAAAATATGAAAGTATTCCATGCAACCGTTTTCGAATTATTCAGGATTAAAGTTTGGCCAAAATTGGCAATTGTTTGCCTTTTTTCGGCCAAGTTTTGGCCAATCGGTTTAATATTGGTCATATAGCATTAGAATAGTGTCCTTAAATTGTCCTGCAAATGTAATCGAAATCGGATGAAACATACAAAACAATCCATATAATGGAAAACAGTGAAAGTGACACAACCCAATTTACTTAAATTTAAATAACTTCCAAACTATTTAACATATCATCACCAAACTCCTTTCTGACCAGGGCCTGTATTCACGTTGAGATAGCATGAGACTTAGCATGATGCTAACTTAGAAGCTCTTCCAATGTCCTATAGGAGAGAAAGGGCGAGAGAAAGGGCTACAATACCCAGTAGTTAGTTTTGTGGTGTCACTTCCGCTTTTGGCTATTCCGTGAGCCAAATGAAATCTGCACGTTCCTAGCTGGAGCACTTCCGGTTCGTACTTCCAGTTCGGTGTTATAATGGTAGTGTTGGCCACTATTTTTAAGTAAATACTGAAAATATGAAGAAATTCCGTTCAGCCGTTTTTGATATATTTAAGATTGAAATTTCGCCGATTTGGCGGTTTTTCGGCCACAATTTGCCGAAAATTCGACGAAATCATTTAATATTGCAAATTTCATATACTCACATGGTCCCACAACTTTTCAGAAAAAAATCAGTCAAATCGGAAAAAAGGGGAAGGAAAAGAATAAAAAGAAGAAGAAGAAGAAGAAGAAGAAGAAGAAGAAGAAGAAGAAGAAGAAGAAAAAGAATTCTTACAAATGCAATAGTATTCTACCTAAAGGGTAGAATCCTAATAATGAATATTTAGGGCGCTTAATCTTAGCAAAATGCCTATGCGCTTACAATCATAATAATAAAAAAAATACTAAAAGAATGAAACAGTATATCACACACACACATACACACACACACACACACACACACACACACACACACACACACACACACACACGCACACACGCACACACACAAGCGTGCACCGCGCATGTGCACCAAATCCACTTGATATTGTTAACTCGACAGCTTAACTTCAGGCACGTGGGAAAAAAGAAACGTCAAAATAGCTAATCTTGATGAAAATCCGTTTAACGTCCTCCGGTCTGAAGCAGACACATATGGGACATTAGTAGATATAAAGATGGTGGGAACGATCCTGGAGGCAGTGCAACTCCAGGAAAGTCCCGATTTTTTTAGCGATACAGATAGCAAATCTTGAAAAAGAACTGCTTATATAACTTATAAGCCACCTCTAAAGGTCTTTTTTCCCTACTTTGTCTGTCTCCCTGCCCCTCTTTGTTTTCAGTCCTGAAATAGATTTTTAACCCTTTCACCGCCAGCCATATTTCAGCCAAATATTTCCATTAAATTTA
>CM065680.1:13482332-13484832 GCA_017654935.2 Phymorhynchus buccinoides | reverse complement strand
AATGCAACCACGATATTCGAATAAAAATCAAAAGCAGTCCGTAAAAATATGTTTAGTTAGTATGTAGGCCTACTCTGTATTTTGCTTTAACAATATGCCACGCATTCTCAAAAAGAACTAAAAAAAAATCAGACTCACAGCGAGCGTTTTTTTGGGTTATATATCTTTACGTTTTGTTTGATTGTTGGCCTAATTTTCAAAACTTGACCAGCAAAAAAACTAGACCTACTTTTATTTTCAGTAACTCGGCCATTTTCTTTTTGAAATTATGTACGTGGGTGTTCTAGTCTTGATATGGAGGCTGTTTGACGCAGATGTCCATGATTTCATTCTGATTTGATTTTTATTTCGAAATCAATATCTTTCTTTCTCAGTCTGTCGAGTTTCTTATTGTCTCTTGTGTAAAATAGGCTTAATATAACTATTATCGTGTTTAAAATAAGGTATTATTAGCCCATGGTTTGTCATTTATGCAAGTTGTTGCTTTTTATTCATAGCCATTTTGTGTTTGTGTCGACCCGCTCCCCTTTTCCTCTCACACTTTTCATATTCTCGCTTACTATTCCAAATACTAATAATAATGATAATAATAATGATAATGATAATGATAACAATAATAATAATAATAATAATAATAATAATAATAATAATAATAATAATGATAATAATAATAATAATAATAATAATAATAATAATAATAATAATAATAATAATAATAATAATAATAATGATAATAATAATGATAATAATAATGATAATAATAATAATAATAATAATAATAATAATAATAATAATAACAATAATAATAATAATAATAATAATAATAATAATAATAATAATAAAGAAAAGAACAACCGTTGCTAAGGTAACAAGGTAAGGTAACAAGTGCGAATCGGTACCAAAGACAAAACGTTGGAAAAAATCACGCCTACATCCTCTATAATTATACCTAGGTCTTATTTATTCCAGAGCTTCAATAAATTATTGTCAAGCTTCGTGGGTCATATGACCCATGATTACAGAAAATGAGGGGCCAGTTTCTAAAACAAAGGGACCAGAAACGTGTCAATATAGTACTAAACGGAATTTTAGTGCGGACTTCATGCATTCTAATTATGACCCCTGGGTGCACAAAATGAGGGTCAATATGGATATTTAAACCTAGCCCCCCCGACACCCCCCCCCCCCACCCCCTGACAATGTGAAGCTCTGCGAATTTGATTCAATATGCCACATATATTAACAACATTTAACCAAACAGCAACATAGAGCATCCAAAGAGCAAAAGCACTCACCCACTTACTTAAATGCACCCACAATACTGCAAAATTGGGCAAAGAAGTAGTTTAGCTAGCTCCATCATGTTTACGACTCTCAATCCCAAAGCCTGGTTCTGTCAGTTACATGACAATAACCCTTGGGCTGATCCTAACCCTATCCCTTTCTCAAGAACGGTAGAATATGTTGCTTCTCGGTGAAAATAATGCAAAAATGTGATGGGGGTGTCTAAAGTACAACGGTGCCCAGATTGTTCTATGTAGAGACATACAAATCATTTGGCAAAGATGCAGATCAGCACCCCCTCCTCCATTTCTCGGTTCTTTCCGGGTGTTCCTTTTTCTTCCAATCTTGCCTCTTTTTCTCTCTCTCTTTTTTTTTTTTTACTGCAGATTGAGCACTTCAATCTCTATCGTTTTGTATATTTAACGTTAATTTTCATCCATTTACACAATTTACAAACATGCATTCAATAATAGTAGAAGTGCCAAGAGTTGCATGATCATTCTTTTTATTTTTTTCTTACTAAATATCTTTGACTTTTATTGATTGCGTAAAATGTGCTGAAGCTTGCTGCTTGTACCATTTGTATGTGTTGAGTATTATTAGAAGCCTTGGCTTGTTCTACTCCTGTCTACATCTTTTTTTGCTCTATAATTATGAAACAATATGTGTGTTAATAAAATATTTGTTTAAACCAGTAGAAGATAAACAAGCAGGACAGAAAGAACGCCATGAACCGAGACTGTGACAGGGGGTGTCTTTACCAATTATTTATTTAGTATTTGGTACTTAAGTATAATCACAGAGGCGCTTCTGTAAAATTCGGGTTGCTCCCACCTGGAGAATGCATCGTTGCCTCCCTTTTTTTGGCATGCGATTTTTGTGTGACTGATGAGGAAGAAAAGGGTGTGGTGGTAAATGTTGACCAATTAACAACTTTTTCGTTGCCACTGGGTTTAACGTATGCTAAGTACATGGGCACACGGAACCTCGGTTTACCTTCTCACCCGGAAAACTCCACGTTCAGACCGTAAGGACTAGTGCAGAATGAGGGGGAAAATCCCAGGTTTGAACTCGGGTTTTTTTAATACGAGGCGAACGCGTTACCTCTGTGCTACTCTACACCTAAGGACTTAATAGTGGATTTAGATCCCCCAAAACACCACCAACACCCACCCACACACCCCTAGCTTACTCTTTTAATAGTCAAAGTACTCGT
>CM065680.1:13362332-13474832 GCA_017654935.2 Phymorhynchus buccinoides | reverse complement strand
CGAAGTCGGACTTGCTGGGCCTAACTATTACTTAGTTAGGCGCATAACGGCAGCATGACGCATCTGCGCTCATAATTGACAGAAAACTGTCTGAGCGATCGAAGAAGAAGAAGAGCATAATATTATTCTGTTGCTTGTCAAAATAAATGAGTTATACTAATCATAGACGATCTGTGGGTTGTTGTAGTACTATATAGTATATGTAGGCCCCCTAAGGACTCTTTCCCCCAACTTGGATTGGTTTCTGTGTCGCTCCATTGGTGGTAGATAAGAAGTGTTTACAGAGGATCTCACGGCACCTGGGACAGTTCAGATGTGTCAAAACAGACTCTCAGTCGATTATTTGTCAAGGTAACTAATTGCAAAGTGTTTTGTAGTTTATAATGTAAACATTTGCGTCGCTATGACCACTAGGCATATTTCATAGTCTATTTCAATAAGTATTTCGATAACTATGCAATGTGGTGTACATTGTGGTACTTGTTTTTGCTTTTTAGACTCTGGCTGTGGTTCTCTCTCTCTGTGTGTATGTGTGTGCGCGCGCGCGCATGGAAGTGCATATGTGCGTGCGTGACCCAAAGGGCGTGTATGCGTGCGGCTACGTGAGAGCCTACGTACGTGTGTGTGTGTGATGATAGGTTAACGGTGTGTCATGGTGATGATGATGATGATGATTATACGCCTACGCATTAATGATGCGTTATAGTGAAGGTGTGATGATGGTAGTGATGATGATGACGACGTGTTATGGAGAAGATAAGGTGTGGCGCTAATATCTGTGTCTTATTATACTGGTGTTGTGCCCTTTACTCAAATGGCTTTTACCATTAGTTGTAGGGGCCAACAGTAACACGAGAGCTGTACAGTTGATGGTTTTCTACAGTAATGGAAAACCATGGTACAGTTTAGTCTCTTGTGGAAGACTGTGACTCTCGAACGAGGCCGGGACAATTGCACCGGCTCTGGTGCTGCAGCCAAAGGGATGGGTTGGCCTTTAGGGGACCTTCTTCAATGCCAGCTGTATTCTCAAATCCCTTTGGCCGAGAGAGTGGGGATATGCCCTGGGCAAGGCATCTCCACTATTAACAAATTATCGCCCAGCCCGCCAGAATAGTATCTGCCCCCTCTGCTATCTGGCAGTCATGGTCGGAAACGACTGGTTGGCATACATTATAATGGTGCGGAAAGGTGTGATGATGATGATGATGATGATGATGATGATGATGATGATGCAGTCTCGCTTAACTAGTCCAATTTGTAAATTGGATTTAGATGACGTCAAAAGATCATTTAGATATAGGCCCCTATTATTTTTTTTAAATAATTATTATTACTGATGATATTAATATCTACCTGTGTTACACTTTCTGCCATGAAGAGAAAGTCATTTTGTATTATACCCTGTCTAATCATGAGTGATTAGAGTCGTAAATGGCCTTCGGTGATAAACCTACGTGGTCCTACATTCTGCGTCCTTTTAGCCTTATAGTTATACTGAGCATGTCTTGCAGTCTCCTCCACTCTAGTCTGTTAACCCTTTCACCGCCAGCCGTAGTTCAGCCAACAATGTCCATTAAGTTTACCTGGGTAGAGAACAAAATCGAGTTTCCAGTATTGGGGATTCTTCTGTGACAAATATAAAAATAAGGTCTGTCCTTACTTCCCCAAACAAAGACAATATTTGGATAATAGACCCCAATTTGATGCCTTTTAGTGACATGGGTGTTAAATCACTGTGGTGCTAAAATGCGACTTTGGCGGTGAAAGGGTTAAAGCTGCTCCATCTTACATCGGCGACAATATTTCCATGTATACGCCAGCTCGCACTTTACGTTCAGTTTCAATCAATCAATCAATCATTTATTGTCCCAGTCTCATTAAAACAAGGAACTTTGTCTTGCAATCGATCAATACCAAAAAAAAACCACACACAATAAAATGCAATAAATGCGAACACCCTAATAGGAGTGTCTGTACACGTGAGCACCCCCACCCCCAAAACGGCAACAGAGCGACTGGCCAGTCTGACCCTCTATCTCTCCAGATCCCTAGGTATAAGCTTTCAACTGTTGGTTCGCGCTCTTTTGCTGTCTCAGGACCGACATCTTGGAACAAACTTCCTCTTTCCCTCCGTCAGCGACCGACCCTCTGCTTTCAAATATAACCTCAAAACCCACCTGTTCCCCCGTCATTGAGTCTCCACTCTCTTCTCTCTCTTGCCTTGAGGTCTGTTTCTGCTGTATACTATTTATGTCATACGTGTGTGTTCGCTTTGTATTGCATTTTTGTTTGAATGCGTTATGGATGCTAACGTGTGTGCGCGCTTTGATTTGATTTCCATCAAGATTCAGCGCCGCATAAATACTGTATGTTGTTGTTATTCTCTTTCCCTCGCTCACAATACAAGGACAGATTAGGCCAACTCCAAGGCGGCAGCTTTCAGTTTAGTTATTAATTACATACATGTTAAACAAAAATGTGTTCGTATTTGGTACATTACAGTCATAGAGGCGTCTCTATGAAATTTGGGTTGCTCCCACCTGGAGAGTGTATAACAGCTAGAGGCGCGCGCCACCCATTTCTTTTTTTCTCATGCGATTTGTGTGTGACTGATGAGGAAGGGAAAAGGGGTGGGTGTGGGGTGGGGGGAGGTAAATTTTGACCAAATGACAACTTTTTCGCTGCCACTGGGTTTAACGTGTGCTAAGTGCATGGACACACGGGACCTCGGTTTATCGTCTCATTCGAAAGGCTCCACGTTCAGACCGTAAGGCCTAGTGCAGAGTGAGAGGAAAAATCACCTGTACCCAGGTTCGAACTCGGGTTTTATTGTATACGAGGCGAGCACGTTAACTAGCTCTGTGCCAGTCAACCATTATTACGATCAATAAATTGATCAAGGGTCCTAAAGATAATGTTGTTGAAATGTAGGGCCTTCGTTGATTTCCACACTGTTGTCTGTCTTGTTCCTCCAAATTGGTCACCCGCATCTCATCCCCCATTCTCTTCACACTCGCTCGATCTATGAAAGCTCGTTTAATCGTCCTCCGGCATGGAACAGACACATATGGGACATTAATAGCTATAAAGAGTGTGGGACGATCCTGGAGGTACTGCATGCAATACTATGAAAGTCCCGAAGTTTTTTTAAAAATAATCAAGATTTCTGCTACTATACGACGACCTGCACGCATCCTTTATTTCACTTCCACTCTCTTTTCCTACTTTTTATAGGCCCAACAAGAGAGAGAGAGAGAGAGAGAGAGAGAGAGAGAGAGAGAGAGAGAGAGAGAGAGAGAGAGAGAGAGAGAGAGAGAGAGAGAGAGAGAGAGAGAGAGAGAGAGAGAGAGAGAGAGAGAGAGAGAGAGAGAGAGAGAGAGAGAGAGAGAGAGAGAGAGAGAGAGAGAGAGAGAGAGAGATGAAATGAACCTTTATTTTACAACGGTAAAAGTATTGGCATAGGGTAGCCATTTTTTATACTTGCCGTTAACATAAACAAACAAATACACACAATAAGAAAAAAGCAAGCTAATGCTAATAGAATATACTCTTAAAACATACCATCATGTGAAAGTACATTAACAAACAAAAAACAAGTGCAACGTCGAGCGTCTGTAAAGTCCCCTCGCAGCATCGCCGAGCTACTCCGAAATCGGAATGTGTCGGCTGTACACACAGCGGGGAGACCATTGAGAACTGAAAACAGGACGCACGCACGGACGGATGGACGGCCGGAAAGAAGTGGGACATAGCGGGCCTGTGACACAAAGGGCCTAGGGCACAGCGGGTAATGTAAAACTAAATACATCAGTGGATAGCTTGCATCTTGGCAAACTAGTATACCAAATTTGATGATGATAGACTGAATAGTTTTTGAGAAAAACGGTGGGCCTTTGACACAAAGGGCCTAGGGCACAGCGGGTAATGTAAAACTAAATACAACAGTGGATAGCTTGCATCTTGGCAAACTAGTATTCCAAATTTGATGATGATAGACTGAATAGTTTTTGAGAAAAACGGTGAGCCTGTGACACAAAGGGCCTAGGGCACAGCGGGTAATGTAAAACTAAATACATCAGTGGATAGCTTGCATCTTGGCAAACTAGTATACCAAATTTGATGATGATAGACTGAATAGTTTTTGAAAAAAACGGACGAATAGCCGGACGGACGGACGCCGGACGGACCAGACAAAAACAATAGTTCCCCGAACCTTCGGCTCGGGGAATAATGAAGAACATAAAATATGGTTTTAAACAACGACGGGGTGCGTAAAGCTTTCACTACGTATAGAAAGAACTACCCGTTGTTACCACTACGACCCATAGAGAAAGAACAAAAATGATGACTGTGCCAATCTGTCAGTTTGAATTCTGACAGACTAACCCTAACCCGAACCCTTTTCCTAACCTAACCCTATTCCTTATCTAAGTTTAACTTTGTTTTAACCCTAACACAAACCCTTAGTTGCCGTAGTGATTTAGCCCAGTAGTGTTATCGATACGTAGTGATAGCCGTACTTATTTATCTTGGTAGTGTTATCGATACGTAGCGATAGCAGGATGTCCCCCAAAGATATTACAATAATTCCATCCATAACAAGCTGTAGGCCTATCATAAATCAAACCAGATTAGAAGAAATTAAGCTTAAACCGGCAAAAAGGGCTTATGCATTCAAAATTAATTTCAATACAATGAAATCAGATAAAGGTCTTCATGTACAGTCCAATTTTGTAATCGTTCACAAACCACGGTTCCAAACTTTAATAGATGATTTTTCAGAGCACTGAAAGAGGGACATTTTGAGCATCCAGATTAATTTTTGATCAATAATTGTCACTTTTGTATTACATTCAAATAAAATAAAATCATCTTTATTATCTCATAACTGAGAAATTGCAGCCAGGTGCACATAAGAAAAATAACAACAATAAACACATTTATCAACAAAAACAACAACAATAAACACATTTATCAACAATTAAAGAATATAAACTAATAACTAATAACACTGCAATATTATAGTTAACAAACTGGACGAATACGAATACAAATTCAATCCCAAGGAGATGGACAGGCTGCTCAGCAAAACAATCACTCGATGCAGTGCATTAAGAGTTCAACAGATGAATTGATCTTGGTAAAAAAAAGTTTTCTGTGCTCTTATTTTCAGTTTTAGAGTTCTGTATCGACGGCCCGATGGTAATACTTCATAGTATTTTGCCAGAACATGACTGTTATCATTAAGAATTGTCCTGGCTTTCTTGACTACTTGTCTGTCATACAACTCTTGCATACCACTCTGCCTTGCACCCACAACTTTACTGCACACATTCACCATATCACTCAACACGCGCTTACTTTTTACACTCAAGCTTCCATACCAACAAATAAATGACACAGTAAGAACAGATTCAATGCAACATCGGTTGTAGGTTTGAAGAATATCTGAACAGACACCAATATTCCTTAGCCTCTGTAAACAAAAGATCCTGGACTGACTCTTCTTATGTGTATGCACAATGTGTTTATCAAAAGTAAGTTTCTAAATTGCTAAATCATGTACCCATGCATTAACAAGAAAGAGAGAGAGAGAGAGAGAGAGAGAGAGAGAGAGAGAGAGAGAGAGAGAGAGAGAGAGAGAGAGAGAGAGAGGGGGGGGGGGGGAGAGAAGTCGAAATGAGAGAGAGAGAGAGAGAGAGAGAGAGAGAGAGAGAGAGAGAGAGAGAGAGAGAGAGAGAGAGAGAGAGAGAGAAAAGTCGAAGTGAGAGAGAGAGAGAGAGGTGGGTGGGGGTGGGGGGCACGGAGTAGGCCTAAGAGAGAGAATGATTATAGAATCTGATCGTCGTTATTGTTGCTATGTAAAAAGTGGAGTGGAAAATTTCCCCTGAAGATCCCAGTAGTTATCACTACAGCTGCTGCCTCTATTAATAATGTACGGCAATGTACACACGTCACGAAGGGTGGGTGTTTTTTCTTCGCCGGCACGTGTGTGTTTTTGACGCGGCTGTATCCAACACTTCAGCTTGATTTGATTTTGGTGTATCGGCTTTGTATGGTACCCGTGCACTCGTTAACCCTTTCACCGCCAATGTCGCATTTTTGCACCACAATGTCACTAAAAGGCATCAAACCAGGGTCTGTTATCCAAAGACCCTATGTTCTTAATTTTGGGAGGTAAGCATAGGCCTTAATTTATGCATGTCACAGAGGAATTTCCAATATTGCAGATGATTTTGCATTCTCTACCCAGGTAAGATTAATGGGAAAATGTTGCTGAACAAAATGGCTGGCGGCGAAAGGGTTAAGGCCTAGCCACACTGCATACGATTTGACCCCAATACGATTGTGACAATGTCTACGAGTCATGATTCACGTGAAATATATCCGTCTACAAAATAACTCTTACCATTTTCGTTCACTATTCTCATGTAGACCGCAATACACGAATAAAATAAAATCTGATACAAATAAGATATTTTATCAGATTCGTGTACAGGAGATTAGGCCTACACATATATGATTTCATCAGAATCTTTTAGACAGTAGAATTTCACGTCAATCATGCCTCACAAATGTCAAAACCGGTTCGTAGTGAAGTGAACCATATGAATGAAAATCTGTTTAACGTCCTCCGGTCTGGAACAGACACATAGAAATTAGTAGATAATAAAGATGGTGGGAACGATCCTGGAGGCAATGCCCGGAGGCAGTGCAACACCAAGAAAGTCCCGATTTTTTTTATAACAATAACAGATGTGTAAACCGCAACTACCCCAATGTGCTAGAAAAAGTTAAAGCTTTACGTCCTCCCGCTCTTAAAACCCAATGTGTTGTTGTTGAGTGGAGTCTTTACGTCTTCATGGCGGAAAGCCCTTAGGGACAAGTTAAACCGTGTGCAGTGTTGGACCGTGTGCAGTGTTGGACCGTATGCAGTGTTGGACCGTGTGCAGTGTTGGACCGTGTGCAGTGTTGGACCGTATGCAGTGCTGGACCGTATGCAGTGTTGGACCGTGTGCAGTGTTGGACCGTGTGCAGTGTTGGACCGTGTGCAGTGTTGGACCGTGTGCAGTGTTGGACCGTGTGCAGTGCTGGACCGTATGCAGTTTTGGACCGTGTGCAGTGTTGGACCGTGTGCAGTGTTGTTCCGTATGCAGTGTGGCTAGGCCTTTACTGTAGAGGGTGTGCGCAGATTGACAGCCAGACAGGCGAGTGGCCGTGGAACTGGTCAGAAACGACACTCTTCCCATTTTCCAGGCTCTATCAAACGACCGTGCATGTGATGACAGGCTTTATGATCACGAAAATAGAAAAGAGTGCGTGAGAGCTTTTGGCGTGGGTGGAACAAGCAGACTGATTCAAGTGTTTTGTTTTCAAGCACGTCCTCCTCCCCCCACCCCCTCTTCCCCAACCCTTTGTTTCAATGTTTGCATCTCTGTATTTTGTCACAGTCAGCAACGAGAGCTCGTTAAAGAATTGTTTATAGCTTGTCAAGGGCAAATCCGTTGTTAAAAAAGAAAAGCCCTGAATATGCGAAATGGAAAACGAGGGATGGAAAAACATGACAGAGAAGGTCATCTGCAGTAGTTGGACTTTGGCATATTGCAGTTTTCTTAAGAAAATCAAGGCCTGTGCCCTCATCATCAGCTACTTTCAAAAGCGGGAAAAATATATTCTGCTCCACTTGTATAATTATTAAAATAAAAGAAAGCAAAGCAGCAGTCGTGCAAGGTCACCGAGTGATAAAAGGAGGAAATGTCCAAGCCAACTTGAATAATGTGAATAGTTCAAACAAGGGATGTAAACAATGACATGAGCTTCGATATCAAATACCTGAAAGTGGGCTGAATAGCTTGCCTTTTCAAAATGCAGGGAATGTCAACTATTTCAAGAAGTGACATTTTGCTCCACATACTGTGCAAGAATTTAGAGAACAGGTACATTTGTTATTTTTGAAAAGATACATATAATACATTTGATTTTCTCAAGACCAGTGAAAACTGAAAACAGGACACATATGTACCTTACCCATTATGGCCATGGAACACAGAAAAACCCCAGTAACAGAAGATACAGTGGAACCTCCCTTATAAGACATCCCATTATAGACTCACTGCCACAAAAGACCTTCTCAGAGACATTGCCCTTTGCAAGTATTGAAATTACCTCCCTTGTAAAACCTCATTTTGGATTATTTTTAAGGTCTTCGATCGCTCAGTTTCCTGTCAATTATGAGCGCAGATGCGTCATGCGCCTAAGTAAGAAATAATTAGGCTCAGCAAGTCTGACTTCGGCTTGATTTTTTAAGGTCTTCTTCTTCGATCGCTCAGTTTCCTGTCAATTATGAGCGCAGATGCGTCATGCGCCTAAGTAAGAAATAATTAGGCTCAGCAAGTCTGACTTCGGCTGGAGGAAATCTATTTGAAATTGTTTCTTGAACAAATGCAGGAAAATGGACCGGTAAGGCAGAAATAGTAGATGACAGTAAGCAAAGGGAAAAGGAAGAGTCAAAGAGAGTGTAGAGGAAGTTACAAGCACAGAACTTCCAGAAGGTGGGGGAACTATTTATACAAACATGGGTGCAACTACACAAAATGAAAAAAAACTGAAAGGCCGGGGTCTAGGGGCAATGTCCCCCTGCAGCTGAAGAAGAAATTGATTTATGAAAGTATTTTAGTTTGCTTTTTCCACAATTTATACAAATGCTTATATTAAAGTGTTTGAAAAATACAGTATAGATACAAAGATCTTGTTTGATAAAAAAAAATTAAAAAAAGGGAACTTCCTTTTCTGATAAAATTCAAAAACAGGAAATCTTTGCATACCAGGAAAAGTTGCACCCATGTACAAAAGACCCCCCGGCATCCCCACAGGAGGTTTTGAAGGTCTTATAAGAGAGGTTCCACTGTAATTTCCTCGGGTGAAAGTCAGAAAGTACTGAAGGCTGATAGCCCAATCTGGCTTTCACCTGACGACATTTTTGTAGACAAAAAGAGGGGCAACCAAAACTTCTTGAGAGAGAAAATGGAGTTTTACGTCCTCTTGGTCTGAATCAGACACATATGGGACATTTGTAAATGCAAATATGGTTGGAACAATACTGGAGGCAATGCCCGGAGGCAGTACGAAACCAGTAAAGTCCCGATTTAAAAAATTAATACAGATAGCTGCAGCGGTGACCACGCCTCGGTTAAACCTCATCGACTATGGCACCGCCACAAGTAGTGATAATAACCAAAACTTCTTCATTCTAGAGTACCTTTATATAGGGAGTGGCGACGACTTAGAACATGGAGCCATTTTGTGTCCAATAGGAATTGTTCGGAAATAATTAAATCATTAAGGGGAGTAATTTCATGGTGTGTGGGAGTGATCTTGCCTAATACAATCGGTCAAACAGGGGAAGTCACTCTACCATCAGCTCTTGTAGCCTATCGACTCATGTGTTTGAGCAGACATACAGCACTTAGAACACCATGCGTCATTCTAAAAAAATGGTCATTTATATTTTGACGTCACAGTTTGCAAGTTTTATCAGTTTGTGGCCACAGGCCACCCCTAATTTTTCTAAAGAAAATGTTTGCAAGTCGCTGACTTGCATCCTGCGGTTTCAAGCTTCAACGCCATTGTTGCTATGGCATTTGACCGAGTAATGGAGGCAAACAACTCTAATTTTTATGAAGTGCTCTCCCCTAGTTTTTTTCTTCTGAAAACCGTCTATTGTACGGAAGCACTGAACTGGCACATGTACAGTGCACTGTGATCTATGCGTTATGCTGTACAAACATGGGGCAGGTTAGGCATAGAATTCCTATCTAGTTGAATACATAATGCATATAATAACAAGGCTTTATATTGAACATTCTCTGCTCCCGTCTCATGCCCTGAGATGCGAACACCACCTACTTAAGATTATCGCCCTTGCCTGTCAGGAAGTAGTATATAGCCACAGAACATTTCTGCTATTGACTCATCACCAGGGGGAATAGGTAGTTCGGACCTAAAATTATCAGTTATCACCCTTTCGTGTTGGCAAGTAGTATAAAACCTCATTTGCTCTCATAAAACTTTTTTTGTGTCCAATGTCTTTATTTGTGAACCTCATAATATATATAATATATGCATTAGCTCCATTATGTTCCAAATTGTATAGAAAGGGATATTTGGCTTGGAGAAAAAAAAAAGAGCACCTGATGAGAACTGACAAAATTATTATGATAGTTAACTCCCTGGACATTCCGTCTATTTCTGCCATGCACTGTAGTAGTAAGTTCTATTTTAATTTACTGTTCCTCGCGGCATTCCCATATGAAACATGACAAAAAGAAAGAAGCATGACAATTGTGTCCTCTTTCAAAGCTTATTTCCGTTTCAATTCACAGCGCTAAATACAATACATGGGACTGAACAGTAGATCCAGATCTAATTGGATCTAGACAACCTCGCAAAGCCTTGCAAGTTGAAGTCGGCTTCCATCCCAAATGTCTGACTTTATTCTCCCAGACTGCACATGGTTTGGGGTTTGATGGAAATCTGTACAATTTGAAACCTTTCTCGGTTCTGTTTGTGCACCCAACCGCACAACTCTGCATTTTCAGTAAAGAAAGGCTTCCACCTTCATTGCTGCATAGAGAGGGAAAAGCAAGTTTGGACCCAAAATGGCTCCGTGTGTCGTGTGATCATATTTTTTTGGATCGGCATGTCATCACTCTCTATATTAAGGTACTCTATTTCCGTCAAAAGATTACTTCCCTTACGGAGTTAAATGTGGATATTGCTGGTACCCCTGCTCATAAAAAGAATCACTGGAACCAAGAAGCACAAACAGAACTTGATGCACACATCAACGCTCTCATTCATCTTCCACACAATGAAAAAACACTCACAAGGTTAATTCATATAGAGTTTACTTAAAACATTTCAACCAGCCACAATACCGTAATATATTACATGTTTTATCAACCAACCGCAATATATTACATGTACGTTTAATGATAGTCTGTTTTGACAAAGTTAATGAGAGGTGTGACTAAGAGACAAAAACACAAATCAATGACAATTAAAAATAATTATAAAAAAACGAGAATAGCCTTAATATAAATTTTCACCAAAATATTGAAATCACAAACAGAAAATATAGAACCAAGTTGACAATGGCAAGCTACTTGCTTTTAACTTTTAAAACAAACAAAAAAGCAACCCCATTAAAAAACAAACCACAAACAAACCCCACCAACGAAAAACCCTCAATTCTTACAGAAGCTAGAGCAGTAAATGTGAAAGAATACAAATCTATCTAAAACAAAAATAAACACAGAAATACCTATCACTGATTGACGTAGCATTTTCAGATCGCATTTTGTTAAAAAACAAACAACATAACTATGTCAACCCATTAACTGCTGAGTTCTTTCCCTTGATATTCCTGGATGCCTGAAAAGTTGCGTAAATGAGGCTTTATACTGAAAATTCTCTGCCCCTGTCTCATGCACTGAAATGCATACATCTAGACAAGATTATTGTCCTTGCCTGTCACGAAGTATACAGCCACAGAAAATTCTCTGCCCCTGTCTCATGCACTGAAATGCGTACATCTAGACAAGATTATTGTCCTTGCCTGTCACGAAGCATACAGCCACAGAAAATTATCTGCCTCTGATTCGTCACTAGATGGCATGGTTGATTCAGCCATAAAATTAGCACACTTTCGGGTCACCATTCTGTTCAATTCCTCTTTTCTTGACAAAAAGCTTTTTTCTTAATAAACTACAAAAAAAAGAGAAGCCTCTGAGAGTTCATTTTAAGTTAACAACAGCTAAGGGGATCTCATGGGTGCGTGCGGTGACCAAATCGTTTGCCTGAACTTTCCATCATAACCCTTGCTAAAATGGTCAATTTAAGAGCAAAAAGAACATAAGAAGAGCCCTGTCTTCAGGCAGACCACTGCCTGAACCAGCTTCAAATTGCCTGAATTCAGGCTTCAGGCAGACCCACATGCACCACTGATATATAAACTATCATAAGACAAGTACATGCAATTACGACACATAGGTGGAATCAAGAGAACTTGGTGGATCACAGTGACCATCTGTTGATAGCTACTTCTTTCCTTTTCTCGTGGTGGAATTGAATCACGTTAAACCACACACTGAACATATAAAACAGCAGCGTCATTCTGCCAACCACATGCAATTGTGGACCTTTACTTGCCAGAAACCACTTTCAAGTTCAACGTTTAGCGCATGCACACATGACTTTTTATTTATGTACGGAAACCCCGTGAATAAGTAAAAAAAGAAGGAAAAATAAAGCAGACGCGTTTACTCACATAAATGCGCATCTTCTTTCTTTTACTTATTCACGGGTTTCCGTATGGAAATAAAAAGTTGTGTGTATGTGCGCTAATGCATGTAACTGTAAACCAAAGCAAAGGATTTTTTAAAAAATGATGTAAATAAGAAACGTACGTTCTGGTCACTACCTATTGCCACCAAATAAAAAAGGAGAAAAAAACCCAATATCAACGCTTTTCAATCTCCTGCAGAGCAAAAACTCAATCACTGCTGTCCCAGACATGTGTGATGGGTGTGCCATGGTGACTAGGCTCGTCAAGTCCCTACCTATCAGTAACTAGGGGGTGGAGGGGGTGGGGGAGGGGCAGCGCTGTTGGCAGGGGGTGGGGGAGGCGGGTTGGCGGCGGGCTTGCCCCCAGGAGAGGGGGTGGCGGTGGGGGAGGGGTGAACATCATGCCCATGGCGGGCTGCTGCTGCTGCTGCATGTGCTGCCACTGCTGCTGCATCAGGGGGTTCATGCCGGCACCAGGCGGCATGGGGGGCTGCGTGTAGCCCATCCCGGGAAGCCCCGCAAACATAAAGGGGTTCTGGATGGCTGGGGCCGCTCCCCGCGGACCCATAGCGCCGGCCTGGGTGCTGGCGGGGGGCGGGGGAGGAGCTGAGCCGGTGGTGCTGTTAGGTTTGGCGGGGACGGGGTTCCCGGGGGGTGGGGGCACGCCACCAGCCATGGACGAGGCTGGTGGGGGGCGGGGGGGCATGTTCATGGCGGCGCCTCCGGCGCCCATGTTCAGCATACCAGGGAAGGGGTGGTTCTGGGACGCTGCGCTGCTGCTGGGTGGGGGCAGCCCGGGGCCTCGGGGGGGACCCATGTTAGGAGGAGGGGGTGGCGGAGCCATTCCAGGGGGGCCAGCGCGAGGAGCCATGTTTCCGGCCTGCACGCTCATGGCGCCCCCAACATTGCCAAAGCCAGGCTGTCCCAGGCTGCTGTTCTGCTGGCTGCTGGGTGTGCTAATCATTCCGCCTGGCTGATTCATCTTAGCTCCTTGCGGGCCTGCACTGCTGCTCTGGGCGCCCATCTGTCCACCTTGGGGATTCATGCCACCTGCTGGGTGACCAATGTTGCCTCCTTGTGGACCCATGTTGCCTCCTTGTGGACCCATGTTGCCTCCTTGTTGGCCCATGTTGCCTCCAGAGTTGTTGCCACTGTTCCCTTTATTGCCACCAAAGTTCATCCAGTTGAAATTGGCAGCTGGGTTATTCTGCTGTTGCTGCTGCTGCTGTGGTGCATTCTGATTGCCAAACTTGTTTCCCTGCTGGAAGTTGTTCCCAGTGAAGCCTTGATTGAAGCCAGGTCCTCCTTTGGGCGGCACGTTATCGCCCCCGGCCCCACTAAACTTTGGAGCCACAGCGGGTCTAAATTCCCCGCTGTTCTGATTGTTGAAATTCCCAGTTCCCGGATTGCTGCTGAAGTTCCCTGGCCCCTGGCTGTTGAAGCCTCTGTTCTGGTTGGCAAAGTTACCAGCGCCGGTGTTCTGGCTGAAGTTTCCGGGCGCGTTTTGGTTCTGACCGTTGAAGCCATTTGCGTTCTGGTTCTGGTTGCTGAAACCGGTCGGGTTCTGGTTAAAACCGGGCTGGCTGCCGATGCCGTTGCTGACGCTCTGGAAGCTGGCCGAAGACATCAGGGGTTTGGGCTGGCCAACAGAGGCGGTTGGAGCAGCGCTGCTGGTGTTGATGTTCATCAGAGAGGGTAGGCTGGAGGAAGCAGAAGCTTCG
Organism: Phymorhynchus buccinoides; assembly: GCA_017654935.2. Classification (NCBI taxonomy): domain Eukaryota; kingdom Metazoa; phylum Mollusca; class Gastropoda; order Neogastropoda; family Raphitomidae; genus Phymorhynchus; species Phymorhynchus buccinoides. The sequence continues at coordinate 13,460,766 of CM065680.1, read as the reverse complement.
GACGGAGGAGCGTCGCTGAAGCGAGATCTGCGAGCTCCTCCCTCGCGCTCACGCCGACTTTCCCTTCGGTCACGGTCTCTGTCTTCACGATCCCTGTCTCTGTCGCGATCTCTGTCGCGCTCTCTGTCCCGCTCTCTGTCTCTATCTCTGCTGCTTGAGTAGTCGTAAGAGTCACTTTTGGTAGAGAACCGCTGCTCCTTGTCACGACCTCGATTTCTGAATCTCTGACGACCTGACAACGCAAAAAAAATCAACTTCATTAGAAGAATAAGAAAAAAGAAAAAAAGAATTGAGTTAGTTAGTCTGTTATAGTCCCGTCAACAGCTATGGTTATCTCAGGACTGTCACCGCATAAAGTTCTACACGTATAGCAAAACACAAATCTATGAATCTTAACAACGTACAAAACCTGCAAACAAAAAATGTAGTACAATTCATAACATGACACTTCCATCATTATACCCTATAGCACATAAGTCCACACAGTGCTGGAAACGTGGAGCCACCTACTCTCATTTATCGGATCCAGGTTAAAAAACCAGTAAAAAAGTATAACAAATACATACTAGTAAGCTAAAATACATAAAAAAGGCTATATAAGCAAATATGCACTGCAGAATGGATAACAGGTGCCCACTCAAAGAGTTGAAAAATAGGTTTTCATTAATTGTTTTACAAAACAAAACCCCCCCAAAAATTAACACAAATTTAAAACACATCCAAGAGCAAAAGCAAAAAATTAACTAGGTGCATGCATAACCTCATACTCTAAAACAAAAAGACAAATGCCAACCTCCGAAGCCCTGTGATGTCTCCACCAGCTGGATGAGCTTAGGGTTGATGACCTGCTTGGCGCAGACAATGAGGTAATGGATACGTGAATACTTAACATACTCATACATATTATTGACAAAGCCAAGAACCAACCTCCGAAGCCCTGTGATGTCTCTGCCAGCTGGATGAGCTTAGGGTTGACGACCTGCTTGGCTCAGACAATGAGGTAATGGATACGTGAATACTTCACATACTCATACATATTATTAACAGAAGCCAACAAAGACAAAGACCAACCTCCGAAGCCCCGTGATGACTCTGCCAGCTGGATGAGCTTTGGGTTGACGACCTGCTTGGCCTCCTGCAGCACGGCGATGAGGTCGCTGGCCTTGTTGCCGTTGCTGGGCGTGAAGAAGGTGTAGGCCGTGCCCGTGTTGTTGCTGCGCCCCGTGCGCCCAATGCGGTGCACGTAGTCCTCAGAGTTGTTTGGGTAGTCCAGGTTGATCACGAACTTGATGTCGTCCACATCTGTCGGGACAGAGCGCGCTCGTCAGTTAGTGCCTTGATGCGGTTTTCCAACCAGTGCCACTTGTGAGGAAGGATCGGTACCGCGCTTTACGGACTATAAGGCTATACTGTATTTTATGGATTATAAGGCGATACTTTTTTCCTAGACTGAGACCCCTGCGCTTTATATTATAGTAAGAAATTAATAAGAAAATCCAAATTTAATGTAAAATTTAGGGGGTGCACCATATAATCGTGTGCCTTATAGTCCATATAATATGTTAAGCACCATCTCGTGAATTTTACATAAGTCTGATTTTACTATAACACTTTCTTGCAATATTTTTTTTAGCCACATTATTTATATATATTATAAAGCATGTGGGTTTCAGGCTAGGGAAAAAAAAGTATTGCCTTATAGTCTGTAAAATGTGTTATTTATATGCAGCAGCATACGAGGCTGGGGGATCTTAGATCCATCGGAAATTTACCTAGTTCTCGAGACAGACCACAGATAGGGTGCACCCTATCATCTCCAATTTGAATTAAAAAAAATCTCTCCTTATCTACTGGTGATGTATTCATGTTTAAAGTGTTGTTGAAACTTGTGTGTGTGTGTGTGTGTGTGTGTGTGTGTGTGTGTGTGTGTGTGTGTGTGTGTGTGTGAGAGAGAGAGAGAGAGAGAGAGAGAGAGAGAGAGAGAGAGAGAGAGAGAGAGAGAGAGAGAGAGAGAGAGAGAGAGAGAGAGAGAGAGAGAGAGAGAGAGAGAGAGAGAGAGAGAGAGAGAGAGAGAGAGAGAGAGAGAGAGAGAGAGAGAGAGAGAGAGAGAGAGAGAGAGAGAGAGAGAGAGAGAGAGAGAGAGAGAGAGAGAGAGAGAGAGAGAGAGAGAGAGAGAGAGAGAGAGAGAGAGAGAGAGAGAGAGAGAGAGAGATGCATGTCTAAAAACTACAAGATGTTGGCTGTGCAAAACACTGATAACACAGTGTTGGCCTACAAATAGGCTTTGCTTGTGGCATACTTAGCTGTTCAATTTATTTATTTTAACCTCTGAAGAATGTTTCCTCTGAAACCAATGCTTACACAGACAATAGCTGATCAGTTAAGAGTGCCCCCTGCCCCTCCCCCCAGCCTGGTATATATTCATGTGCACAGCTCAATTACTATTATTGTTATCTTAATTAGAAAAGAAAAAAAGGACAAAGAAACCTTCGTTTTTAACACTTTTGACCGAGTGACCAAATACTTGACAACAATCTTTATACTGAAATGAGGCATAGGAACAAACATAGGGAAAGAAGCGAGAGCCTCTCACTTCTAACTTGGAATGTATGGTGAAATATAATTATAAACAGATAGCATTCACTCTACTCTAAATCTGTGCACACACTGTCTTACAGTTTTTGTAAAAAACAATTATAACACAAAACAATGAAATAACTTCCCCCCCCCCCCCCCCCCACATACACACACAAAGAAAGTCCATAGAAAGATGACCAGCCGGAATAGAGAAAAAAAAGTAGACTAGAGAAAACGAGAATCATGAAAGCATGTGAAATCAGATCTGCTTTTAAGACCAGCACTTGATAGATTCCGTTGACAATGGCATAATTGATCACTCTCCATTTTTTTTCCAGTTTTACATTTCCATTTCTTGAGCATACACAAGAAAATGGTGATGAGAGATAATCACTTTTCCCCTTTTTTCCAGATTGATCACTTTCCCCCTTTTTCCCAGTTTTACATTTCCATTTCTTGAGCATAGACCAATCCCCCTTTTCCCAGTTTTATATTTCCAGAGCACAGACAGGAAAATGGTGACTAGAGATGATCACTTTCCCCCTTTTTCCAGTTTTACATTTCCATTTCTTGGGAATAGACAGGAAAATGGTGACTAGAGATGATCACTTTCCCCCTTTTTCCAGTTTTACATTTCCATTTCTTGGGAATAGACAGGAAAATGGTGACTAGAGATGACCACTTTCCCCCTTTTTCCAGTTTTACATTTCCATTTCTTGGGAATAGACAGGAAAATGGTGACTAGAGATGATCACTTTCCCCCTTTTTCCAGTTTTACATTTCCATTTCTTGGGAATAGACAGGAAAATGGTGACTAGAGATGATCACTTTCCCCCTTTTTCCAGTTTTACATTTCCATTTCTTGGGTATAGACAGGAAAATGGTGACTAGAGATCATCACTTTCCCCCTTTTTCCAGTTTTACATTTCCATTTCTTGGGTATAGACAGGAAAATGGTGACTAGAGATGATCACTTTCCCCCTTTTCCAGTTTTACATTTCCATTTCTTGGGTATAGACAGAAAAATGGTTACTAGAGATGATCACTTTCCCCCTTTTCCAGTTTTGCATTTCCATTTCTTGGGGATAGACAGGAAAATGGGGACTAGAGAAGAGGGCCAAAGAATGAGAACATTTTGTATTAAAGTGCCAATAATAGGGATTGCCTTTTCCTGTCTGTGAACGTAGGAAAGACAGTTTGCCTTTCAATAAATCATCGAACACAATCGAAAACGCTGAAGTTAGATTATTTTACATTATCAACAAACCAAAATGATTCACAAAACAAACAAATCAATCTTTTGCTATGTCAGAGTATTGAATGGTATCTTTCAAAATCCAGGTTGTTGTACATTTCTTTGGTCAGGTTTCAGGGTTGTACCTTTACCAATATTTTGTGTGTGTGTGTGAACAGCCATGTACACACACATACATGCTTTTCTTTTTACAGTTTCAGCAGTTTTTGCCCTTCCTGAAATAAATGTTCCTGTAATGGCATATATAATAATTAACCCCTTGACTGCCACCAACGCATCACATACTGACCTGATGACAACGCTGATGATGTCATCAGATGAAGAGAAATAACCCTGATATGCTTTTGCTCTAACACATGTCAAAAGAGTTATATCCCCAGACCATTTTGCCAGATTGGCTCTATCAGTTGCCTTTTTCCCAATTATTTTTCCTTCATTTTCTCTGGCAGTCATTAGTCAAGGGGTTAAGTAAGAAACAAAAAGCACCAACTTGATATATATCTGTAGAGAATAATGAATTTCAATGTAACAATGGAAAGAAAAGTGAACATCACTGATGACGATGACGATGACGATGACAATGACGAGAAACATCTTCAATATTTAAAGACACACACTAACAAAAATTCTATTTCTCTAACTTTCCGTACCACAAATGGAATATGTAAAATTGAAAATCAACTGACAAAGAGAAAATAATTAAAATACATAGAAAAAAGAAAGAGAAAGCAGATTTTCACAAAAATCAGAAACGCACAATTTTCTTCTCACCAACTTATTCATTACCATGGCAAATCATCTCAATCTCAAGGTATAAAATTGCTTGTTTATACTGAAGCCAGTTTCAAGCAAATTTATGACAAATATTTTTTTAAAGCAGGAAAACTGCGTTCATGTTTGTTCTGAGACTAAAACCACTTTGGAATAGTTTAACAGAATAAATTGCTTAACTGCCATAAAAAAAACAACCACAATGCAAAACCAAAAATATTAAAAACTTAATTCGGAGTAGCCCATCAATAGCTTAATTACTTACCTCACACTTTGACGAATTACATCAATGTACCTGTTTCATTGTTAATCTAACAGATGCCCCCACACACTATATCTTAAATATAAACTTTCTCAACCTGTTTTAAAAAAACATGCAAACATAGGTAACCTTTCAACTAATTCATCCAAAATTTATTGGCAGCAATTTTTTTTTTAAAAGGACAGACAATGGGCATCACACAACTCCATGGGTGCTCCTGGGAAATTTCAAAAATCCTGCAAGGCAGGGGTCCAGGGGCCGCCCAGGCCCCGGTGGAGTGCAAGGACAGCGCCCCTCCTGGGGGTTCCGGGGGGCAATGCCCCCTGGAAGCTGAAGGGAAACAACAGTTTCCAACGTACTTGACAGGCTTTCGTTGCACTTTCACTTCTGGTTACACTTCATGACCTCTATAACCAGCAAAAAGCATCTTCTCCAGGCAATAAAAAAAATCCTGAACTTCAGGACATCCTGAAAGCAGGAGCATCCATGCAACTCTCTTCGGCAAAGGTTACAAATAATGCAATCAGTCACACTTATTTACTGTAAAATGTTTGCACTCTAAATGATTGATAGAAACCATGGTACAACCATGACAACAGAAAAAAGCTTTTCCAAAGCAGTTGACAGACTGGAGCACCAAGGAGAGGAAAGAAGAGGGTCGTTTCAGTAAGAGGGTGAGAGCAATCAGATTTCAATGACAACTGTCTGTTGATGGAATAAACTCAAGCTTTGCTTAATAATGCACATGCATTAGGTTCATATATCTTCCAATAATCATCCACATTCATGCCAGAATCAGAAGCTCGGCTTGCATGGCATAAGAGACATCTGTAATGAAATTCTGCACATAAATTGAATATAAAATATCTATTTGAAGGCCAATGCAATAGGACATTTGCCGCGTGGCAGCGGTCTTCAATTTCACCGAGTTGAACTAGAGAGGTCAGCATAACTCGGGCAGAACGAGTGCGGGCAATTTAGTAGTCTAGTATAGAGTATGAACACTCGTGGCAAATGCCCTATTGCTTGAAAGTAACACTTATTTATAACAGTATAGAGTATGAACACTCGTGGCAAATGCCCTATTGCTTGAAAGAAACAGTACTAACACTTATTTATAAAATGGTAAACTATCTCCCAGTCTCATAAACGCTCACTCACTCAAACAAAACATAATAACCATTCACTAATACAGAGATTTAAAAGCGAGTTATGAAGTCATTACACACACAAAAATCTGACTAAATGTTTGAACTATGCTTTCTGTCTTGTTGACAGGAAAAGACTAAACTTACAATAAGTACTAGAAACAGATCAACATCTGTTCAGGAGTTGTTATTCTTCCTATAATTTTCACAAAAATGCAACACCTTTTTCTGTTTTAAAATACCTAGCCACGATTTCACTCTTCATGTTTTCATTGCTTCCAGAGCAATCACTGCCCATGGGAAGAGCAGGCATGGGATTCAAGAATAATGAAAAAGGCTGAAAAGCAGGGTTCTGGGAGCAGAGCCCCATAAAACTGAAAGGTTTTCTGTAACCTAAGCCTTAAAAACAGCATTAGAAATATAATTGATAGATCTATTTCACTTTGCATTCACTTTTAAGAGGTAATCTCACTCAGTCTTTTTTTTTTAATCTAAAAAATGTCCTTTGGGGCCATCAAAAAGGCTGAAATCTGCCTTACCCTTTCACCGCCAATGTCACATTTATGCACCACAATGTTTTAACACCAACCAAAAGGCATCAAATGAGGGCCTGTTATCTGAAGTCCTAATTTTCTTAATTTTGGGAGGTAAGAATAGGCCTAATGTTATACAAGTCACAGAGGAATATCGCAGATACATTTTTTTCTCTACCTAGATAAGTTTAATGGCATTTTTTGCTGAAAAATGGCTGGCAGCGAAAGGGCTAAGGTTGAAAGAACCCATGCCTGAAAGAGTCACTTGACGACTTATACTATGCTAAAGCATGTCACAGTTGTTTATCGGAGCGGTTAATTTCTATGCAGACACTGGCACACACAATGGTTCTACACGAGCGCTCATTCACATGCACACTTGCACGCATACGCACAGTTCATCCATGCAATTAACTCCATTCATCTCTCCAACGCTCCCAAACAACACATGAAACATTTTGTAACTGATTTAAGTCCACAGGCAGCAAAGCAGCGCAGTGTCTGACATGACCTCGGCTGTGGGTGTTGGGTGGGCAGACAACACCGCCCGTCAGCATTACGGGTGGCCAGGTGGTGGGTGGGCACGATAAGGTACCCGGTACCCGCCGCTCACGACTGGGGTGGCAGACCTCGACCTTCTGACTTGCTCACAGACTGTCCACTTTGTGCAAAGGCGCTGTGCTCGAAAATCACACAGCCGCAAAAAATTTCACCAATTTTTTTTCAATTTTAAGTTATTTTTTAAAACAAGAAAGAAACAAAGTAAGATGCGCACAAAAAAAATTATCGTAGACAAAAAGCTGTGGCGTTAGAAATCGAGTCATAAAGGTCAGCCGCGATCCACCCAGAGAGGGGAGCAAGCAGGGCCTAGGAAGTGGCTAGAAATCTGTCGTGACTTAAACCACCAATGAGCCGTCCCGTACTTACGGCTGGAACGGGTTGGCGCCACCACTTGAAGGGGCCTGGGGGAGGGAGAGGCGACAGGAGGAGGGGCCAGCCGAAGAGTCTCAGCTGGCCGCTTCCTATCGTCGCGTCCCCTCCATTGACGGAACATGTCATGCCAGACTGCCTGCGTGCTGCTACCCCCCTGCTGCCGCTGCTGTGTGAAGAGTGAAGAGAAGCGTTAGTTCTCACTGCTGCGGTCCTCTGCTCCACCTCTTCCACCGTCACCTTATCATTTGGTTTACACCACTGTTACTGCTTGTGATTAACACAGGGCTCCCAATGGCAAAAAAGCTATCCGTTAACCGCTTGACTGCTATATAACGTATCAAGCGCGGGCTTGATGACGTCATCAGATGGAGGGGAATAACTGATATAGTTTTTTTGCTTTTAAAGTCAGGAGGGTTGAATCCCCCGATCATTTTGCCAGATTGACTCTAATAGTTATCTTTTACATTTCACAATTTCTAATGTTTTTCTCTTAGCTTTTCTCCGGCAGTCAAGGGGTCAAATGTTTGGGGTAAAAAAAGCACACAAAAAACTGAAATCGATGGAGGGTTCCGACTTTCTGACAATCCTTGTCAACCTTTCTTAATTGTTCCTAATGCTCAGCTTAGATGTCAGAAGAAGATTGATAATACTTACCAGACCTGTTTACCCTTATAATGAAAAACCCGGAATTTGCCACACAAAAACCGGAATTCACATGATCTGTACACGACTCGCGATAAAGCGGTTTCTTCTTCTTCTCCTTTCCGCGAATATCGGCGTCGATTTTCAATATTGTGATGATTTCTTGGCTCAATTTCGCCAGAAAAGTTTTATTAGTAAATTCAGTCACTAATTCTTAGTAAATTTTAGTATAAAACAAGCTGAAAAAAGCAAAATACCTGGAAATGTCCACGATCGGACAGAGAAAAATCACTCAGCCGCGGATCGGCGGATGCCAAGTTGCAACTCGGCGCCATCGCGATCAATTTTCACTTCATTTTCCGTTGAAAACTTCTCACATCATCGTATTTTCCAGTGATAATATAATCTAAATTGACTCATTTCAAGCCCTAATTACAATCTCTACCATTAAAAAACTGCCTGGAAAGCTCTTCGAATCGACAGTAAAAGTCTGACCACCATTTGCTCAGTCCCGAAATAGATCGACCAAAATAAAAACATTATTTCACCCCTTTAACCAATGAAAATGCAGCATTTAATGCATGTGACGTCAAGCACAACCCCTTTTCTGATGACGTAGTGTGTTAGGTACACGTTTCGGTCAACCCTTGCGTCTTTTACTACGAACGGAAACAAATAATAGACGGTTTTTCGAAATCCGGAATTTTCAGCGTTCACCCGGAATTTACTATTTTACCCGGAATTTTAGCAAATTTCCGGAATAATTCCGGCTAAACCGGAATGGTAAACAGGTCTGACTTACACAAGACCAGTTGAGACTGGAGAAAACACAGTTCACCCAAGAAATGCACTGCATGCTCCACTCGTGTTCTGGATCTTTCTTCTACCCCTCATTACATGAAATGTTTTCCCCTGAACTTTGTTTTTAATTTTCGCTGAAAATCTGCAACATCGTTAAAAATTGGGAGCCCTGCTACCATTAATTCATCATTTATAAGGTCTTTGCTTAACAAAGAAAAACGAGGAACACATGGATGCCTTAACTCTTCTAGCGCCATGTATGTTACGACATATTCCCTTGCATATCAAGTACTTTTTCAAGGATAGAGTAGTCAATTTTTGTCCCAAGTACGCATAGGAAAAATGGTGACATAAGATTCAAAACAGGCAAGCACATGGCAGGGTGCTTGGCGGCGATATGCAACTGCCTTTGGTGGAGTGTAAAGAAACGTCATCGGCAAATGTATTTGCCCGTGGTGCTAGAAGAGTTAATCTGAAGGACTGTGGCCTATCAAAAATTTAAGCCTATGGACTTTCAGTCACGGACACTTGTGACAGTTGAACTTCTGCAATGGATTTGAAAAAAAACCCCATCAATTAAAATAGGGTAAAATTTTAAAGCTAATAAAGTCTTCAAATGTAGTGGCTTCAAACTTCAAGATTAAGAAAAGTTGCTATTGTTCAAACAGAAATATGGCTTACGAGTTACCTTGTAAGAGTTGTTTTGTCAAAGCACTTTGCAGGAACGACTTTTTCTAGAGGCCTTCAATGGTTCAATTTGTTGTGAAACATTGGCTTCAATGGTTCAATTTGTTGTGACATTTTTATGTTCAAACAGTTTTTTTGTGAGTGCATGCTTTTTTCGTAACTTGAGGCTATACTCCCAACATTACACATTTCATTGCTAAAAGAATTGCTCTACAATGTCTAAACAAGAAAAGAAATTGCAAGGATGACCTCTGCAGAAAAACATGTTTATACATTAAAGATATAAAATGACTTTTATTTTCTTTGGATTAACAGTAAGAAATTATGTTCAAACTTTTAAAAGCTAACAAAAAAAGAAAGAAAAAAAGAAATACACTGTGAACCTTTAATATATTACCTTATTTCTATTCCCGAGTAGGATCACAAAATATACATACAAATATGTTCAAGGAAACATGTAGAAACAGTTGAATTTACAACACCAACACAAACAAAACAAAAACAGTGAACTGTAAAACACCCACTAACTTTCAATACCTCGCTGTCACATGATTATTTTGTTTAAAGCTGGAAAAAAGTATGTGGGAACAAGTAAAACAGAATGTATCTATTCGTTGTGTGCAAAAACTACCCAATCGCTTACATGAAGATTTTTCACCACCCTTACTGAAATAATAAGTAGCTATAAACCTATAGCACATTCACATAATCCTCACCTCATCTCATCCACACTTCCATCGCACACACGATAAATTTGTATCAAACAATAACATGAGATAAATGGAACAAAGGTTGATTTGTTACCGTGAACATCTACAAATGAAGTGGGGGTAGGAAAATGAATGATAGGAAAACCAACGCTTACCAAGGCCTCTGGAAGCAACGTCCGTGGCAACCAGAATTGGCACCTTGCCTGACCGGAAATCTGCAACCAAGAAAATCACATTAATTAACCCTTTCACCGCCAATGTCGCATTTATGCACCACAATGGTTTAACACCTATGTCACCAAAAGGCATCAAATTAGAGTCTGTTATCCGAAGACCTTATTTTCATAATTTTGGGAGGTATGGATAAGCCTTATTTTATACATGTTATGTAACTGAGGAATTCCCAATATTGCAGATAATTGTTTTTTCTTTACCTAGCTAAATTTAATGGTATTTTTGGGGTGAGAAATGGCTGGCGGCGAAAGGGCTAATAAATTAAATGAAAGGGAGTAAATCTAATACTGGAAAACCACACACACACACATTCAACACTATCTCATGCATATAATGATCAGATAAAATGGCATTAGCACGCCTGAGTGGTACAGAGGTAACGTGTTCGCCTTGTGTCAAGTAAACCTGAGTTTGAACCTGGGTACAGGGGATTTTTCCTCTCAATTTGCACTAGGCCCTACGGTCTGAACGTGGAGTCTTTCGGATGAGACGATAAACCGAAGTTCCGAGTGCCCATGCACTTAGCACATGTTAAACCCAGTGGCAACGAAAAAGTTTGGTCAAAATTTACGCCCACCCCCTTTCCTTCTTTATCAGTCACACAAAAATTGCATGCAAAAAAAATAAATAATTGGGTGGCGTGCCTCTGGCTGCGACGCGCTCTCCAGGTGGAAGCAACCTGAATATCAGAGACTATAAAGTACCCAATACCTAATACCTCTTTACTGAATACAACTTCTCTATCCCCTGCAACTTCTCTATCCATATAATTTTCAAATCAAAATGGACATTGACCAACCACACATATACGCAAACATACAAACAAGCACAAACACATATCAAATGAACTAAAAATCTTCCTGGCATTGACTAGCAGATCTAAAAAACTGTACTGACCATTTAAAGCCCAGTCTCTTTCAGACTGCGACTTGTCTCCATGGATGGGGATGGCTGTCCACCTGCAAAACGCACAAGTCCATCTTCATATTTCAACATTTCAGACTTTTGTCAAGCACTCAATCATTTCTGATATTTAACTCTCATAACTACACTGGAATTTTTAATTCCTAACATAACGCTAGATTAGATTATAGTACAAAGCCAGAATAGTGGACCACCTCAAACGAAACAGAGCAGAATAAGTCATGGTGTCAATGTACATGTGAACCTGTCATCAGTCAAGCTTTCAATAGATGATTTTCGGAGAAAAAAATAGGTGAGAGCACTTCATGAAAAGACTTACTCGGTCAAAACCATAGCAACAATGGCGGCATAGCGTTGAAGCTTGAAACCACAGGATGCGAGTCAGTGACTTGCAATTTTTTTTAGAGAGAAAAATGAGGGGTGGCCAGTACCCATAAACTGATAGAACTTCCAAAATGTGACGTAAAATATAACTGACATCAATTTTAGAATGATGCACAGTGTTCTAAGTGCTATATGTCTACTCAAACACACGAGGCGAGAGCTGGTGATCTACCTGATGATAGAGTGACTCCTCCTGTTTGACCAAATGAATTAAGCAAGACCACTCTCACACACCATGAAATTGTGCAATCACCAAAAATCCTAGGCTTGCCATAAATCTTCAATGTCCAACAGCAATAGGTGGCCCAGTTTTAGATTATTTTTACATTCTCCATGATTAAAGATGAGATCTGTACTGAATGATCTTTTACTATCACAAATATACAATCAACCAGGAATATGAAAACTTAGCATACTAGTCACAGCCTCCTCCTCATCACTCACCTTTCTCGTTTGATCCGTCGTGTGACTTCATCCACTTTGCGCTTGGTTTCTGCGAAAATGATGGTCTTGTTTTCTTTCTCTCTCATGATCTCCTTCAACAGCTTGGACAACCTGAGGACAAAATGGTCTCACTTTATGAAACATTACAACAAAAATATTACCCGGTACACAGGAACAATAGTTAGTGGAAAATTACATGTGTCCCCCCCCCCCCCCCCAACCCTTTTTTTTGATAGCTACCAACCAAAGACACTGAAAAGAAAAGACTAACATCCGGTCTCTTTACCCTATATGAGTAGTGAGGACAGAAACACTGGTTATGTCCCTTAAAAACAGTACACATTTACACATCGATAGGCCAGTTGAATTCTCCGTTCAAATTCCAGTCTGAGTTTTTAGATAGCCTCCACTGTGTGTGGTGTACTGTTCCCACTAACGATAACTCTATCAGCCCGGTTCGCCGTAATTCTTAAGTAGTCCATCTTACCCTTTTAGAATCTTTGTTCCAACTAAATTTCACACATGAATATGTTGTAAACTGTTGTATATAAAAAAAAAAAAGTTGAAAGAAAAGTTGAAGGAAAAGATACCTGTGGAGTACAAATTCCAACATTTTGAGCCTTAGACCCCTTTCCCAGTCAACTTTAGCAGCCACTTCTTGAGCAAGCGCCCGAGGCTCGAAACGTTAAAGTTTCTACCTATCTTTGTCTTCTGTTTGCTTCAAACACTTGTTTCAGTACTCACTTGTCCTCTTTCTCAAACTCCTGGCAGACGTCGATGATCTGCAGAATGTTGTGGTTGGCGGTCAGCTGCAGGGCGCCGATGTTCACCTGGACATAGTCCTCAAGGAAATCCTCCGCCAGCTTCTGAACCTCCTTGGGCCAGGTGGCGCTCCACATCAACGTCTGTCGATCAGGCTGAAAGAAAATATGAAATAGATATTTGAACAATCATGACATAAAACGCTGTTAATTTTAACCTTCATGATAGTTTTGTTTTGTTTCTTCCAAAAGAATAGCTAGCTTTAAAGTTATAAACAATTACATATCGTCTTTCTTTTCTTTTGGATTCCACTCTCATGCAGTGGAACCTCACTTTTAATACCTTGAAAAATAAGGCCTTACATGGGAGGGAGTTGCATAAGGGAGGTAATTTTAATACAAAGAAGGGCAATGTCTCAGAGAAGTAGGTCTTAAGTGCGAGGGAGTCTTATAAGGGGGTGGGGTGTCTTATAAGGGAGGTTCCACTGTACATCATTGCATCTCGTCTTTTTTTTCTTTTGAATTCCAATCTCATATTTAACATTTAAAGTCTTGAAAATGTGCCACAAATAATATGATGGGCATTTGTGTTTTTTGTTTAGTCTTATATTTAACTGACACAAATAATATGATGGGCATTTGTGTTTTTTGTTTAGTCTTATATTTAACTGACACAAATAATATGATGGGCATTTGTGTTTTTTGTTTAGTCTTATATTTAACTGACACAAATAATATGATGGGCATTTGTGTTTTTTGTTTAGTCTTATATTTAACTGACACAAATAATATGATGGGCATTTGTGTTTTTTGTTTAGTCTTATATTTAACCGACACAAATAATATGATGGGCATTTGTGTTTTTTGTTTAGTCTTATATTTAACTGACACAAATAATATGATGGGCATTTGTGTTTTTTGTTTAGTCTTATATTTAACTGACACAAATAATATGATGGGCATTTGTGTTTTTTGTTTAGTCTTATATTTAACCGACACAAATACATCCAAATTCGCGACTCTTGCAAAGCAAAACAACTTCTTCAATACATGTATGTGTAAGTACAGGGACCTTTGAGCTCTGATTCTAGTGGATACTGAGAACAAAAGCAGGAGAATTTAGAATCATCGTTCTTCTTTATCCCTATTGCATCCGCATTTGTTACAGACTAAAACTTCTTCTAGTGTTCAGATTCTTTCACACATTTTCGGGAAAATCTGTCTTTTGAAGCACACAGAGCACCATGCAGTTACTATCACATCAATGCAAGTGAGAAGCATATTCGTAGTGTGTGCATAACAAGCCAGAATTTAGTGCGTAATAAAAATGCGAGGTGAGTGGGGGCAAGCCAGGGCTCCCCATTTGGGGGTCTATGAAGCACTAAAATTCTAAAGGACCCTCTAAAAGAATGTGCAAGGGGTCCCAGGGATGCACTAGAAAAAATCTTTTCAGCATTCGCAATGCCACTGGGACCCTCTATCCCGCCTCTAGAACCCTCTATACTGTAACTGAAGGAGTCCCTGGGACCCCTTGTTTTGCGGGACGATTGGGAGCCCTGCAAGCTAAGGGCGGTTTGAATGAATACAGAGGCAACTTCCGGATGGGCGGCTTTGGCCAGAATAAATGCATGTGTTGACCCAAAACGTACCCTGATCTGCTCCAGGATGGTTCTGATCTGTGGCTCAAAGCCCATGTCCAGCATGCGGTCAGCCTCGTCCATGACCAGGTAGGTGGTGCGGCGCAGGTTGGTGCGGTTGGACTCCAGATAGTCGATCAGCCGCCCAGGGGTGGCAATGCAGATCTGACAGCCTAGGGAGAAAAGTCGTTCAGTCAACAGCCACAACAATACATGGGTGCAACTTCCCAAAATGGAAAAACCTGAAAGGCAAGGGTCCAGGGACCCATGGCCCCGGCATGGTACAGGGGCAGAGCCCCATCGGACGATTCAGGGGGGGCAACTTGAGAGAGAGAGATATATATATATTTATAATTTAAATGAAACAGACAGACAGTTCAAATGATAGACAGACAGTTTGAGTCTAACATGCCTTGTAAAATTATTGCATTGCCTTTGTAAACTTCCAAGATAGAATATTAGAACTAGACTAAGTTCAAAACACATCAAATCGCTTGAGGTAAAAAAAATTGTTGATGAATTTTAAAAAAACCTGAAGATGTTTCTGGTAAAATTAAAAATACTGAAATCAGTGTAAAAATGAAAGAGTAGCACCCATGCAACAAACAAAAAGAAGGTAATAAAGAAATGAGTGATCCTCCGAAGTCGGAGTGTGGCTCGCCCATGTGGCGGGGTAATCAAAAACGGTCACACACGTAATGTTCTCATCTCTAGTTGGTGCACTTGCACCAAAGCGTTCAAGTGCTTCGGCTGTTGGGATGATCCCTGGAGTCTTTTAGCCAGGGCATGACAAGAAGAAATGAGAGAATGGCGTTGAAATATATGTTATCGAGCTGTCCACAGCACAATTTTGACCGCACACATCAGTTTCCGATAAGTAAACCGTGGTTCAAATTTCATTCTGCGCAGTGGTTTATTAGGCTTTGGGCAGACAGACAAAATGGCAAAAGTCAGAAAGAAACAGACATGTACGATCACAGTACTTTTTCTGCTCCAGGAGGCGGAGGGTGAAAAAAGTATTCATGACAACAATACCAAAGATTTTAGCGCCATGGTTTTCTTTTTACATTAAAATTAAGGGTTGTCTGTTGCATCTCAACCGACAAGAGGGAAGTAACTATTTTTTCGAAAGCGCATGCGTTGCTTGAACAGAAGAAACATTGACATAAGCTTAAAGATAGACAAACACATGGCAGAGTGCTTGGCAGTAAATGTCTCTGCATTGAGTGTAGAGTGATGTCTTGGGCGAATGCATACGCCCATGGTGCTAGAAGAGTTTAAAAAAAAGAAGGAAAAACAAAGGAATATTATTTTTCTTCCCACAAGCTCTGGCACAGCTGAAATACATACATATACATTGTACATTGTTGTGGTCTACCTCTTTCCAGGTCTCGTATCTGCGGGCCTTTTGGTGCTCCCCCATACACACAGGCATTACGAATGGATGACGACTGGCCAAATTCTGTGGCCACCACTTGCACTTGCTGAGCAAGTTCACGAGTCGGGACCAACACCAAGGCCTGATCAAAGAAACAGACATCATATTATTATGGGTGCAACTCCTCAAAATGACAAAAAATGAAAGGCAGGGATCCAGGGACCCCAGCATGGTACAGGGGCAGAGCCCTGTCGGACGACTCAGGGGAGAGGGGCAACTAAAGAGAGAGAGATAACGAGGCAGACATACAGTCAAAATGATAGACAGTTTGAGTCTGATAAGCCTTGTAAACTTATTACATTGCCTTTGGAAACTTCCAAGATAGAGCAACCAAATTCAAAATGCCCCAAATCACTTGTGGTCAATTTTTGTTTGTTTGTTTGTTTGTTGATGAATTAAAAAAACTGAAGTTCAGTTTTTGGCAAAATTAAAAATACTGAAATCAATGTAAAACTGAAAGAGTAGCACCCATGGACATCATATTATACATAACAGATCAAACCAACACGTCAGGCTTCAGAGAAACCATTAAAAAGAATTGACGTCAGATGAGCAATATTAATTAATATTATCTATTTTGAATTTGATAAGAAATAAGGTAAACAGGTTCAAAGTAAAAAACACAACAAATTATGGTAGGGAAAAAAGGAAAAGCATAAAATAAGCAAGAGCTGATAAACTTCACCTGGCGAAATTGCCTACATTTATGCTCCTCTGCATGTTTTCAAGCATAATTTACCAGCACAATTCAGCCAGCAATGCCCAGGGATCAGGAACTTGATCAGTTTTCGGTCCTTTACGCATTGATTTTCTGTGGGACCGATCGTTTTACTATCCAGCCGGTCCGGGGACTTATTGATTTTCCAGGCACTCGGTCCCGTCACTGGTAGTTTTTGTTTCAAGCTGAATTAAAGAATTTCACCGACACCGTTTCTGATTCAAACAAGAGGTCGGCGCAAACTTCCTAGCGACGTATGACTCGGGGGTGGGGAAGAACGAAACAGAATCGAAGTCGTTTCTAACGTGTTACTTACAACTGTGTTCCGAGTGCATACGGAAAAACCCGATTGCGAGAGATCTCCGAGACTGAGTTATTTCCCGATCCACAGTGTGCGTCGTCAAACTTCTTACGGTGGAGTGACAAACACAAAGATGATATTGTGATTAGGAAAAAAAATGGGACTTATTGGTTGTCAAAAGGACCGATTGATTTTTTGGTCAATCAGTCCCAGGACTTATTGGTTTCAAAAGCCAGCCCGATCACTGAATGCCTGTTTTAAAAGATGAGGTTATCTGAACCTGTTAATGTACCATATTTTACGGACTATAAGGTGATACTTCCCCCCCCCCCCCCTAAACTGAGACCCCTGCGCCTTATAATATGACTGATAATATAGTTAGAAACTATGACAAAATCTGAAATTTGGTGTAAAATTTGGGGTGTACGCCTTATAATCAGGTGCGCCTTGTAGTTCGTAAAATACGGTATTGAAGGGATTCATCTGCATTAATTACAAAAACATTCTAAATATAAACAATATGAAGAAACGACCACTTGACAAAGTTTGGTGTACTTACAACTGGCCCATCTCCACGTTCTAGAGCAGGCTGGTGGTTTATATGAACAATAGCTGGCAAAATAAACTGAAAATACAAAAAAAGGTACATTTCATACAATCAGCATTTTGTATTTTAAAGCAGTGATGCACCGAGGATCGAAAAGTTATTGGACAAACTGTCCTGAGACAAGAGAAATCAATAGGACAATGTCCTGGCTCTTGCAGAAATCAATAAGAAAAAAAGTTCGCCAGTGATAAAAATCTAATCAGACATTTGCCCTGACAGCGCAGAACACAATAGGACATTTTCATTTTTAATAGGTCAATGTCCTATGACCGGGACCTCGGGACTTACAGTAATTGTTAAAGCATTAAAAAAAGACTATTACAGTATTAAATTATAAGCACAAACTTCCCCACTAATCTAGTTATTAGTAATAATACATGTATATTTTGCCAATTTTTTCTTACTCTCATAGAACACCAGCATTCTTTGTCTTAAGATAAAACGACGCATTAAAAAACCCTTTCATAGCATTTAAAGAAAACAACAACAAAAAACACATTTCAACAAAGCAGAAAAAAGGGAACTAGGAATGGCTGTGTTTGAACATGGCATAAAATTTAAAATGAAAAGTACACTCAGAAAAGTACGAGTAAATGTAATAAATTAAGCTAGAATGAAAAAAAGAATCACTCACACTGAGGGTCTTGCCTGAGCCAGTCTGGGCAATGCCGACACAGTCACGACCAGAGAGCGCAATGGGCCACCCCTGGGACTGAATGGCGGTGGGGGAAACCCAGCTGTTCTTGTGAATCTCCTGATTGACATATTCTGCACACAGGTAAACATTAACCCTTTCACCGCCAATGTCGCATGTGCACCAATGTCACTAAAAGGCATCAAATCAGAGCCTGTTATCCAAAGCCCCTATTTTCTTTATTTGGGGAGGTAAGGATAGGCCTAATTTTAAGTATGTCACAGAGGAATTCCCAATATTGCAGATTTTTTGGTTATCTTCTCAGAAAGTTTAAAGGTATTTTTTTGCTGAAAAATGGCTGGCGGCGCAAGGGTTAAGGTAGTATTTAATTAGTGATTACGTAAAACCAGCCTTACAGCTCAACATTTCTGCAACGTCTCATGAAAAATGATCTGTGCCACCTACCACTACTCCACATGACAATACCATTACCAATATTGAACACTCCACCAAGTGCTCTGTCTAATCATTCAAAATTTACGGAAAAAAAGACCCAAGCATATAAACACACAACCTGAATGTCTTAATAATAGTATTGAAACTGTTCCATATTTGGTTTGACAATGCTGTAAGCAATTCATATTGTGTGTGTGTGCATGCGCGCGTGTGTGCGCGTGCATCAGTGTGAGTGCGTGCATGCCTGCATCAGTGTGAGTGTGTGCATGCCTGCATGAGTGTCTGTCTGTACAGATCAGTATGTCTATGATATAATTGTTGCAACTTACCTGGAAAGCAAGCCTCTGCGAAGGTGAAGACCGGATTTGGAATGTCTCTCCCATGCACAGTGATTTCTTTTTCAGCATAAAACTGTTCAATTTCAGCCTGTAATTGTAAAACAATATAACTTACTATAGCCTCACACTGTCACAGGCCATTAAAACAAAAAGCACCAAAAAAACAAAACTGTTACATGGAAATTCTTAAACGACAAGCCAACGGGCAAATTAATAAAACAATTCTTAAGTTCTTTATTAATCTATTAATATTTACGGTTTACTTTTAAAAATAAAACCATGAGTTTTCTTTCACAATGGGTCATCAATTTGAACTGATCCAAGACAGAGTGAGTTACCCAGTCTTGGCAAAATAATATAGTAAATGCTAGATTTTTGTTTTCAAGTGAAATTTCTTTACGTTAAAGTAACTTAAACTTTAAGTTAAAGTTAAACTTAGAAGTTTTGTCACTTGAAAAACAATTTTCATATAAATGAAATGTTACAGTTCAAATGCCATAGGATAGATAGTTCTTTCATTGTTTTATATTATTATACATAAAAAATAGCCATCTAATGATCTATCATACCAAAATCATACCCCCCCACAAAAAAATGATGCTTACTCGACCACGATTTAGCGCAATGGGGTGTTGAACATAAAAATTCTTCTGAAATTTGATCAGTTTGCTCATATCCCATCTGGGCTTGCGGAGGTTCTGTCCTGGCTGACCTCCCCTGCCGCCTCCTCCCCCCCCTCCTCCTCCGCCTCTGAAACCTTGGAATCCACCTCGGTCTCTATCCCTGTCCCGGTCTCTCCTTGGGCTCCTGCTTCTTGAGCGGTCTCTGTTGTCACAAAAATCAGAGGTACTGTATGTAGTAGCTTGACAGAGATCTATGAGATAATTTCAAGGTGCACGCACGCACACAAACTTGCAAAGCCCAACAGAAACCAAAGCAAAAAATGGTTGCCCGTCTTGTTCTTATGACTTTCAATGGAATGGCTTAAGTTAATAGTAATACATTCAATTCAGGCAACATTGACTTTAAATAAATTAAACATACCAATCAAAAAAGAAAAATGTAATTTTTAACCGATTGCTTTGGTGAAGAGTTGAGTGGCTTTAATAAATCAACTTCCAAGTCTTTACGCGATGAAAACAATGCCAACCTTGAAGTAGAACTCTTTTAAACACCATTTCATACATGAATCATTGAAGGCAAAGCAAAAAACAAAAAGGTTCTGTTCTTCTTCTTCTTCCAATATAGTTGTCAAAGTCAGTTCTGACTATTATTACAACTAAAAAGATCGAAGAGAGTAAAAAGAAAACAAAAGAAGAAAAAACAAAAAGGAGAGAGAGAGAGAGAGAGAGAGAGAGAGAGAGAGAGAGAGAGAGAGAGAGAGAGAGAGAGAGAGAGAGAGAGAGAGAGAGAGAGAGAGAGAGAGAGAGAGAGAGAGAGCTTTGGTGGGTAGACAGCCAGACAACCGGCCAGACTGGGACCGTTCAGCGGAACCCAGCTGTGATGCCGGCCCAACCACTGCCTACCCTTGGGTCTGGAGCTTTTAGTGCTCTGCCAACACTGGCAACAGCCTCCTGAAGAAGGCCTTGGCAGAAGGGGCCTGAACAGTTTCTGGAAACAGGGCATTCCACTCTGTGATGGCACGGCGGAAGGAGCTGCGCTGCTGGGTGCGGCAGTGGATCCTGCTGAACTGCTCGTTGTGTCCTCTTCTCGCTCTTGCAGCTAAGGACTGCAGGTGTTCGCACCTGACCTGGAGCTGTCCTTTGAGGATCTTGTAGAATGTTGCGAGTCTTGTGACGGCTCTTCGTTTTTGCAGCGTGGGCCACTCCAGTTTGGTGAGCATGGCAGTCACGCTGGACTTTTGATGATAGTCATTCATGACGAAGCGTGCTGCTCTACGTTGGACTGCCTCAATGTCGTTGATGTTTCTCTGCGCGGTGGGATCCCACACGCTTGAGGCATATTCAAGATCAGGACGGACAAGTGCTTTGCAGGCCTGTACTTTCATGTTCTTCTGATTCGTCTTGAGGGTCCTTCTGATGAAGCCAAGGGTGTCAGGGTTCCCACCTTTAAGATCTTTTGCAATATAAGGACCTTATAGGCACCATTTCACTTCTCATAAGGACGTAAACCGTCCGGAGCCTAAAGAAAATTCTCTAAAAATCTGTGCCCATTGACGCCAAGTTCAGTGATATAGCGCACACAAAACATTGCGCCTTCCTGGGATCTTTGTCTGTCCTAATCCAGTACTTATAATCACCGACTGTCTTTTAACCAGCGATCTTGGAAAGAGCATTTTCCTGGCATTTTGCTTTCTTCATGAGAACGCGGCAACGTTATCGATCGGTTACTTCTGGTCAGGCTCATTGAGCGAGTTCAGTGATTTACCTCCCATGTCATGACGTCTGCTCCACTTCCACTTCATTCTGAACGCGATTGGGTGCAAATGCGGTCAAAATCTATGTCATTTTTCAAAGGTTTAAGACTAAATGTGCACACTTCAGATTTTTTTTCGTCCTTTGCAAAAAAATGATGACTTTTTGTTATCCATAAGGACCTAAGTACTTTCTGTGAGGACCGATAGGTTAAATATAAGCACCTATAAGTATAACCGTATAACTATAACTATAAGGCCTTATGAGGCCCATCCACAAATATAAAAACATATAAGCACCTGTAAGAACAGTGGGAACCCTGGGGTGCTGTTGGCTTTGGCCACAATGTTGCTTTATGTGGGTGTCCCACTTGCCGTCATCCTGCAGTGTTATTCCCAAGTACTTTGTGGAGGCCACTCTCTGCAGTTCTTGATCGTGGAGAGAGTACTTGGGGGAGGTGGTGGTAGTCCTCCATGTGACATGCTGTGATGCATGACACTGCATTTGTCTGGGTGGAATTGCATGTCCCACTCATGTTCCCATTGTTCCAGTGCCTTCAGGTCTTCCTGTAGCTGCTGGTCTTGTTGGTCTGCCTGCTCTCGATACAAGATGGTGTCATCAGCAAAGAGGCGGGTAGGACATGCCACTCTGTCTGGGAGGTCATTAATGTAGACCAGGAAGAGACAGGGGCCGAGGACGCTACCCTGGGGGACTCCCGATTTCACGGCGACGGGATCGGACCGGCTGCCATCCACAACCACAGTCTGAGTTCTGGCCATCAGGAAGTTTGAAATCCATTTCTTGATAGATCCTCTGATGCCATAATGCTCCAGTTTGTGGGTCAGCAGACTGTGGTTGACTTTGTCAAACGCCTTTGCAAAGTCCGTCATGATGTCGGTAGGGGATCCTTTTTCCATGTTGCTGGACAGTTCTGTGAATTCCGGTAGCTGGGACTCACAGGATCAACCGGAACGGAATCCATGTTGCTGAGGACAAAGAATGTTCTTCACTTTGACAGGAGAAGTTCTTTCTTCCAGCGTGCCATCAGACTGGAACTCGTTACCTGAGGAGGCTGTGTCTGCCTCTTCAGCCGGCTCGTTCTACTTCTAATCCTCCATCAAGATGCAAATCCCCCCTCCCCCCAGCGTTGCATCTAGGATTTCAAAAAGGGGAGCCCTGGGGCTCCCTCAGGTGAAAAAAAGGAGCCCCAAGGGACCCCTGGGATAAAAAGAATGGACCCAAGAGCTTTTCGAGAATTAAACAAAACCCAGCAGTATGAATGCATTTTACTATTTTTAGCACTTCATGTCTTTTTGCAGGAGGATAGACAGAATGAAGAATAACACAGCGACCACAGAAAGTAAAGGAAAGAGCACATTCCCAGACAGTAACATTTAAACACAGAGACTGAGTGAGACAGAGCCTGTCACAGTGTGTGTGTGTGTGAGAGAGAGAGAGAGAGAGAGAGAGAGAGAGAGAGAGAGAGAGAGAGAGAGAGAGAGAGAGAGAGAGAGAGAGAGAGAGAGAGAGAGAGAGCGTGCGTATTGTGCTCAGGCCGAAGTCATCACTTTACAACTGCCGCACTCCTGATTCTTCGAGTTTGAGTTGTGACTTTCTCCGATTCAGTGATCGCATAAAAACTCTCATCGTCGAGGTTATCGCCCTCGCACTCTTCCTTGAAACACTAAGCCTTTGGAAAGACTGTTTTTCGCGTCTTTCCAGTTAGTTGGCCAAGGCAATTTTAAGAAGTTCAAATCTCGGATCTGGTTGACATCGGCATCGCGAGTTCTGTTTCACTTCCTGACCCATTGCGTGTATTCTTAGTTGTACAAACATCCTTCGTTGATAGGCCACGAAACACAAAATAAAACAAGTTTGCTTTGTTTTCTTTGCTCACTGCACCTTAGAGGCCCTACAACAGAACGAGAATCGCTGGCTGTGGCATTGAGCTCGATAGTGTGCGCACCAAAACAAAAATGGCGGACTGAAAAGTTGTGCTCTTGAGTGAAAATTTGTGTGATTGGACAAAGCCAGGGTCATCGGCCAATCAGAAACGTTGCTAAAAAGGATGCTCGGTTCGACTCAATATCGAGAAGGCTATAGACACAGCAGCTGTGACTACGTACTCGCTAAGTAAAACTAAAAGTACGTTCGCTTTTATTTTTTGGCGCGAGTTGGGCCGCACTGTTCGCGATTTTATGCATCCTAGGGGAAATAAATGCGGGAATCCCGCAAGACCACGCTCTAGAATCAACACTGTCCACTTATCGGACCAATCTTGCAATTTAACAATGTCATTTTGGAGAGAAGTAGAACAAGATGATTTATTACAGATTTTGGTTTCATCTGCAAAGATCTGACAGGCATGTCGCAGTCAAAAGTGTAGCTCGTGCAAATCTGCCGCTCGCTACTATGAGAGTCTGTATTTTCAAATACTATTTGCGACAACCACAAATTTAACTCTTTCTTTACTTCAACCATTTACCTAACCCTATCCCTATCCGGGTATCCCTAACCCTACAAAAAAGTGAAATTTGTGGTTCATGCTCAATCAGTCAATGTCGCAAATACAGACTCTCATAGTAGCGAGCGGCAGATTTGCACGAGCTACACTTTTGACTGCGACAGGCACTGTCTATATTATTAGGTAGGTCATTAATAAATATATTTTTAAGAGAACAGGTCCCAGGATTTGTTAAGACCCACTCTAACAAGTCTAACACGTTGTGACCTTTGTGACCTGTCTTTCAAAACATTCTTATTTAGTTCATTTCGTTTCAGTTGCTTCTTTCATTTCATTTTATTTTTCTTCCTGCTGCTCCACAACCACGCTGTATAATTATCCAGTTGGATAGCTCAGCGTTACGAGTCAGATTCAGAAACTGTGAGAAAGAAAGGCATGCGGCGAGGTCAAAAATGATGAAATCACCTTTAATTTGCCCTTCAAATTCAAACGTTTGGCACCTTACCTTCTTCTGTCCCTATCTCTGTCCCTGTCACGATGTCTGTCTCTATGGGACATATTAACGGCACTGAAAAACAAGCGGTTATTCTGAGATTTTTGTAGAAGATTTGGTAATGTTATCTTTCGTATTGCGCAAAGAATATGGCGGATAACCATTATGCGTGTGGGACGCGTATGAAAGGCGTGTACCTTCACGTGTTTAATCAGATACTAAAAGATCTTGCCAAAGTGTTTGAATATTGTTAAAACATTTTGTGTAAATTAATTTGTAGAATGTAAACATAAAAGAGACCAATAAAGTTGAAAAAATAAAATAAATACATCTGACTATATTTTATTGCGTAATGTGAAAAAAACAAATTGCCGGAAACAAACCGCCGGAAACAGTAGTCATTTCCGGTTAAGCACATGGTCGATGTTTAGGAATTCACTGAGTGAGTGTCTTTCTTCTTCTTCTCCTTCTAAAGGCAGCCAACTTCAACACGCTGAAGGTTCTGCTGCACTTAAGGGGGTAGTACGAAAAAGAGAAAAATAGCAAAAGATAAAGTACAAAGCGAAATGATAACATTATGGGGGAATAGAAATAAATAAATGATTGCAAGATTAAGATACAATCTTATAGGGTGGTTATAAAAATTAAAAATTTTTTTTACTTTTTGTCAAATCCTAATGAAATTTATGTCATTGGAAAGAGCCCGACAAGACCTTTAAAATGATACCCAAATGATCAAAATCGGTTAAAAATTGAGAAAGTTACGACGTTTTAAAATGATAGCTTTTTTTACATGAGCTATATAAGAAAATTTTGATCAAGGTTACCGGCCCTTCGTATCAATGTTTGGATGAATAAAACAGCCATAACTTTTTTTTTTTTTTTACCAATAAACAAAGCATTGGTACCAAAATAAAGCTTATTCAAAGGGGCAACATCAACCCCAAACATTAGACAGATTAGGCCTAAGCTTTTTGTGCGACTCACAAGATCGCAACATCAACGTGAGCATGACAGAAAACATGTCGGACAGGCTTCGACGTAACACCTCCCGACTTGTGGAGACCTTGAGCAGCATTGCGATTTATTGTAGATGCACCAAATTTGGTGTACTTGTAAAAAAATAATTAAATGTAACTAAGCATTTGTTTAAAAAAATTATGTAATTACCGTTCATAAATGATAAACGAATGAATTGGACCCAAATATTGGATCGCTTGTCTCTCGCGATCGGCCGTCTTCGCGTAAAAAAAGATCGTTCCCGAATGACCGAGTAGGTGTCTGCTTCCCGAAAGAAAGAAACTCGGATGGTCAGCGCCAAGAATAACCACCAATAAAAACAAGCAAAGGAAGTGACCGTTTATCACATTGCCAAAATCGCGGTTCGGATTTTCAACGAGAAAAATCGCTGCGGCTTGACCTAATTCCGTCGTTCCTACTATCTTAGATACTAAGATAGTCAAATTGCAAGATAGTCAGGAAATGTCAAGTATTTACAGATCACACAGTTTACTATGTAGAAATAATTTATGAGATTTAAAACCGAAAAAAGTTAGTTGACTGTGATAGAGGGGAAGACTAGTTAAAGGTCATGCCCGACCGTTAAATGTACCCAGACTGGCCAGGGACACCCGGGCCCCACATGATGCTTGCAGAGTGTCATGCACGACCGCGTAGTCCCCCCAGATCAACCAGGGAAACATGAGCCCCACATGATGCATGCACAGGAGTATTTGTATTTAGGGGACAATACATGCATGCAAAAAAGGGGGGGGGGGGGAATCTTCTTCTTCTTCTTCTTAGCTATGCATGGCCACAATCAACACTGATTATTTTGCCACGGAACCGGGGAGGTTCTATGCCACTTTTGCCGGAAGAAAGGCTGAAGGCCTGAGAAGAAATAGTGTGACAGAAGAGGGGATATATAAAAGAGAACCATAAGCCTAGCCAACTCTGTTGATGATGATCTGCTGGGTTGTTGGAAGAAGCGGTAGTGGGGATGGGGAGGAGGAGAAGAAAAACGGGTCTGGGGAGAGTATTGTAGCTTGTTAGTCCGATGACCCGAGAGTGGGGCCATCAGACGTGGCGTATTCCACTGAGGTGTTGCCAGACTGGTCACAAAGCTCTCTGGGGTTTTGGCCTCAACTGCTGCTGGTGGCAGGATGTTCCACTCCCTGATGGTACGTGGGGAAAAGGAACTTTGTACTGTGTGCGACACTGGGGAACAAGGAATTGTGAGTGCCGTCTTCTTTGTCGCTCTGGCTGTGGTTCAACTTCAAGCTTGGTTTTGTTGATGCTCACCATGTTATTCTGTATTTTATGCATCATGGTGAGCCTTGCAACCTGCCGGCGTTGCTGCAGGGGATTCCAGCCAAGCCTCTGTACCATATCGTTGACGCTGGCTGTCCGATATTGATTTGAGACGAACCTCGCAGCTCTTCGTTGAATCTGCTCCATTCTGTCGATGTTTTTCTGAGTGGAGGGATCCCACACTGACCAGGCGTAGTCAAGAAGCGGCCTTACAAAGGCCATCCATATATAGGCTTTTTCTCTCAGCTCAGTGGAGGCTATCTTGAGGTTTCGCCTCAAGGTTTCTTCTTCTTCTTCTTCGCCTCAGGCAGCCAACTTCATCAGGCTGAAGATTCTGCTGCACTTTGGGGGGTAGTAAGAAGACAAGAAATTAGAAAGCTGAGGAGATAGAAGTAGCCTAATGGAAAGAAGTAAACATAGAATAAAACCTAGTGTGGATCTGTATTATTTATATAAAAAAAAGTGGACCATAGCCTTTATTTCAAACTAATATCTGGGCAAGACCAATCCGGCTACCGTAGCGCTCCCTGGGGGCGAACCCCGACCGGCACAGCTCCTGCCCTTCATTTACCATTCATTTTAGATTATTGAGAGAATGCAGATATGATTTGAATTACTTTGAAAGACTGAAATACCTTAATTTACATTCCTTAAAAGGTAGAAGATGGAGAGGGGACCTGATTGAGACTTATATAGTTATAAGATATTTAATGGCCTTGTTAACATTGATGTTACTAATATTTTCCAACTAACAGATTATAACAGAACAAGGAATTCAGAAATGAAAATGCTGATGGGCCATAGCAATACTAATATGAGAAAAAATGCACTGACTAACAGAATTGTACAGATTTCGAATGTTCTTCCTATTCAACATAAATGTGCACCTAATACTAAAAAATAGTAATGCATTTAAAAGTCTTCTGGACAGCAATCAAAAATGTAAACAAATGTTTTTTGAATATGGTGAATGAACATATCAAAATTATAATGCGTACATACATGCGCAACTATAACAAATGTACGAAAAGAATGAAGGGGGACACTTGATAGGCCGCGAGGCCTAGGCTTATGAGCCAGTCCCCCACTACTACTACTACTACTACCACTACTTTGATCTATGGCCCCTAGTTCCCTGGTTTTAGTTACAGTGGAGGTGTTTGTGGAGGCCTCTTTTGAATGCCTCCATTGACTGAGAGGAGGCAACTGCTTCTGGGAGGCAGTTCGACTGTGGGATGGTGCGGGGGAAGAATGTGGATTGTCTGTACTGTGTTCTGTGGCCTGGAATGTCGTAGGCAGCAGAGTGGGATTGATGGAGGCTTTTCTTCTGTTGTGTATTTGTTGGTGGGTATTTGGTATTTATGGACAAAAGACCTACAGGTGTGACATTTATAGAATGTGTTCAGGCGGGCTTCAGTTCTGCGGTTCTCAAGAAGGGGCCATTTCAGGGTATTCTTGAGGTCTGCTGATCTTGTTGCATGGAAGTCACGGGCCACCCATCTTGCAGCTCGGCTCTGGATTTTTTCTAAGGCGTCGATGCTGCCCTTGTGGGGGTCCCAGACTGGGCTGGCGTATTCCAGGAGGAGGCATACCATAGCCTTGTAGGCCTGCTGCTTGAGCTTTTTATTATTTTTCTTCTTCTTCTTCTTCTTCTGTAGTGGTGGCCAGCTTCTTTTTATAGAAGTAAATGCACACAATTTAGGGGGTGACCAAAGAAAAAGAAGCAGAAGAGAGAGAAAAAAAAGAAAGAAAAGCAAAGACAAAAATCAGCTATCACACAGTGACATAGAGTACTTTAGGTAGTTTGCGCTACCTTAAGCAGATTTTATCAGCTGAGAAGCCTCCAGTCTGGGGTTCGACACCCTCAGTGTCATCAAAATGCGTAAAATTATGTCTGCTCTGATGACACACAAGCGCTACATTACAGCGCTTCGGTTTCTCCACAAATAGCAGTGTTTGTGTGTCATTTCAGAGGCGACTCAGTGCGCTCACTGTCGGGTCAGCTAGCTACTACGCTAGCTACTGGAGGGTATCGCGCTAGTGGAGGGTTGTTGCGTTTTGAAATGTCGGCTATCACGCTAGGTGTCTTTAAGTTCTTTGTTTACATAATTAAGCAGATTTTTGTTCTAAAAACTAAACATTTTGTACATTGGCTTTCTATTTTCACACATACAAGATTAACAGGAAAAGTGAAGGAGGCAGAAATTAGTTTTGAAACACATACAGTGTAGATCTATAAACGGAACTAAAAAGGCAGAAATTAATTTTGAAATGTATAGATCTAAAAGACGGAATTCAACACAAAATGTCTGTTTGCCTGCCTCTCTCTCTCTGTTTCCCTCTCTGTTATCTCTCTCTCTGTTGCAGGTGACAAAACGCACGCGCACACACACATTATATACACGTAGATTTATATAAGAGCACTGTTGATGTATTACACTGGAAGAAGTCCAATTCAGGATAAACGCCAGTGGGAGTAAATGGAGAATGTGCTTGTATTATCAAGGCATAGAAAAGTGGGATGGGTACACACACACAGACACACAAACTTCGCACACACACGCTAACACTGATAGTGGTACTGTCTGTCACAGTATTACTATCAGTGACAGACTATGCAGACAGTCATTGTCAGTATGTCACAGGCCTTTATTCCCATTCCGGTGAAGGTTTGTTTAATGTCTGACTAGTCATGGACTCTTAAGCTAAAGACAATGTTCCTGAAGACTTGGTCTTCCTGTAGATGAAGATGATGACGATGAGACAGAAGTTGAGACGTAGCAGCCATCGTGGATGATTCCGGTAACATTGCAGACCCTTGAACGTAGGGGTTCACCGTCTGAAACTGGATCATTCGGACGGAGTCCGAGTCATCATGTTGTTTCTGTCCTTGATGCTGGAGGTGGAGTCAGCATCGTGTCGCAGTAAGAGATGGAAAGCATTGTGAGACAGCCCGTGGGGGTTGGGGGGGGGGGGGGGGGGGGGGGAGAACACAGAGCTGTGCGCAATGACTATTCATCATTTCAATGAGTAGCCATTTCAGTCACTTGAAAAGGTGTTTCATGAAAACTAACCCTAACCCAACCCAAACTTTGTCCTATCCCTTACCTGCAATAAGAATATTTAGTGGGGGGCAAGCAAAGCTTAACCTTTGCAGGTAGGTACATGTAGGTAAGTTCGTGAAACTGATTGTAACATTTGATTTACATGTATTGTGGTAATTATGACTGTATAGTTTAGATTCAGAATGTACAAAGGGTGTGCCCCCCCAAAAGGTCTTCTAATGGCTCTATTCAAAGTTTTTATCGTTTGATTAAACAAAAGTTTGATATAATTTCACCTCTCCTCAATTCATTGCTTAATAATTTATTTGTTAATTGATTGCAGACATGGAAACTCAAGTACCATCGGAAAAACCAGCGTCTTGCTTGGGTCCACTGAGCTGTGAGTTGGGCGACATATCCCAAGCTGACGGCAGCGCGTCGCTGACTCACAACGGCACGTCGGTTCTGGCCGCGGTGTACGGCCCCTGCGAGGTCAAGGTGTCCAAAGAGATCCTGGACAAAGCCACGGTGGAAGTGTTCGTCAAGCCCAAAGCGGGCCTGCCTCACTGCGCTGACAAATTTCGCGAGCAGCACCTCCGCGAGGTTTTCCAGTCCTCGCTCCTGGTGAGCATGCATCCCCGATCGTCCATCACCATAGTAACTCAGGAACTCGAAGATTCCGGGGCTCTTTTGGCAACCAGCGTCAACGCCGCATGTCTCGCTTTGTTGGACGCGAGCGTGAACATGAAGTTTCTTGTGGCAGCGGCGACGGCAGTCGTAGATCGAGAAGGAAACATCGAGCTGGCACCGCAAGAGAATGGGAACTCGGGGACAGAGAACTCGGCCGTGTTGACTATGGTGTTCAGTGACAAGGAATACAGTGTGATGAGTGTCTCTTCCTCGGGGAGAGTTTTGCCAGAGCAGTATGACAAATGCGTTGCTCTGTGCCGCGAGGCCAGCAAAAGTATTTTCCAGTTCTACAGGGAAACCCTGAACAAAAAGCTGTCCAAGTTGACCTGATCCAACCTGGTGATTTAAGGAGGATAGAGAGACTGAGAGATGGTAGTGAGGGAGAGAGGGGGAGAGAGGGGGGAAAACTTGTGACTGAGATTATCCCAAAATGAGAGAGAGACATGATCTGATGATGATGATAATAAAGGATAGGAGAGAAGAGAGACTTGTGACTGACAGAGAAGACCCAAAATGATGCTTAAAGGACTGTGTTTGTCTAGATGTGATTGTGCGTGTGTGTGCGCGTGCACGCGTGTGATTGTGCGTGTGTGTGCGCGTGCACGCATGTTTGTACAAGTTTATGTAAGTGTGTGTGCGTTTCAGTGAGAATGTGTTTTCTTTGCGTTTGATGAAATGTGTGGGTCTGTGTGTGTATATGAGGCAATGTCAAAAGGTGCTTTCCAAGCAAGTGAAAAATGAAATGTCATTGTCAGCCATTCTTTTGACCTTTTCTGTTTCTTTTCAACTCCAATAAAATGACTTTGTGTGAATTTATGGATAAATTAGCTTAGATTATGATTTATCACAATTTTAAATTGGCTTCAGGAGGCATGTTACTTGTGACACGTGACAACATAAAGTACTATGCTGTGTGAAGAGCAGAGCAAAGATCATCTTCATAAAGCAGAAATAAATAAAGTCACATTGCTAGAATAATCTGGTATAATTGTTTTTGACACTTTAGTAATAACACATGTGTTATGCTTAATTTTGTATCATCACCTACACATACGTCATTGCCTCACTCGCACACAATTGCCTACCATAAAAGAAAATCTCAGAAACAGCAAACAAATGTTTATTTCTTCAAAGAAACATTCCATGTGTATATTGTAAAGTAATGATAAAAAAAAATTCAAGCCAAATGAATAAGAGAGTAGAACTTTATTTATGTTACTTGCTACACAAATCCATGTGACGACAAATTGAAGTGTTGTCACAGGTAGCAAGTAACATGTGATTGAAGTCATTAAGTCTCATAAACCAACAGAAAAGAAAGTACTTTTTCAAGAAATATTGCTTCAGTATTACTGAAACAGCCAAAGTGTTGTGAAGTAAACTTGTAATGTGCCTAATTTCAACTTAAAATCGTAACTCATGAGTTACTTGTGACATGTGACACCACAAGATCTCCCGTCACAGGGGGTCTCTTACCCTACAACATAATTTTGGCACCCACTAGCAGAAGAGTAGATCAAAATAAAGAAGTTTTGTGCCAAGCTGTCAATATTTCCATCCAAATTATTGCTTCAATCGAATTAATATAAAAATGAACTATGGTTTGTGTGTTACTTGCTACAAGATTATGTTACTTGTGACATAAATTCCTCCGTGACAACAAAAATTTATGAGCCTTCTCTTCCCTCTTTTGATGTTGAAAAGAGTGGAAAAGCTATTGAGCATGCACACTGAGTCGAAGGTTTACAGAAACTGGGGGTTCCGTTCTTGTTGACTGAATTTTTTAATTGTAATAAGCATTGAAAGCTCATAAGTGTTACTTGTGACGTCGTGACGACAATCCGTAAATGATGTAATTTTGCTAACTATTACCACAAAAAAACTATTGTACTAATAGGTGTTAAAAAGAGCAACTTCCAATGGATCTATAACCTTCATTTTAGACTTGTTCCATATTTTTGTTAGTCAAGGTAAACAGTTAAATCTGCTAGCTCTCAATGTGACGACAATTGTAGCAAGTAACATACCGACTTTGAGGTCATATTATCGTAAAGATACACATGAACATTTTATTTTGAACATTATTATAGTTGCAAAGATTACAGAAGAACATAATACAACTGAAAATGGGTTTGCTATTTGCATCTATTTGGAACTACAAGCCCTCCAAGTGGTGCACTGTTCACCACAGTCAAAATGCACGCCGATTTCAGCCATCTAGTGCCGGTATTTTCGCTAATAGTTTTTTTAATTTGATGTCTTCAATAGCTTTTACTGTTTAATAAACATTTTTAATGTTTCTACGACACAGACAGACTAATCACTGAGATCATAAGCATTATGAAATTAAGTTATGGACAATTTTGTGAGGTAGGGGTGGGGCATGGCACCTTTTGACATTGCCTCATATGTCTGTGTGCAATAATGCGTTAACTCGTGTGCGTGCATGTACGCTTGTGTGTCTGGTGTGTGTCTGCGGTGTGCGTGTGTGTATGTATGCAAGTGTTTCAATGCTGATTGTAAAGCGCTTTGTGCTCGATAAAAAGCACTGTATAAGTGTCCGTTTATTATTATTATTATTAAAAGATAAAGTGTCTGAATAATACAATATGACTCAATAGCTGGATTGGGGCATTTCTGAATCGACATGCAAAATGAATCGTGGTTG
Source organism: Phymorhynchus buccinoides (assembly GCA_017654935.2). Lineage (NCBI taxonomy): Eukaryota > Metazoa > Mollusca > Gastropoda > Neogastropoda > Raphitomidae > Phymorhynchus > Phymorhynchus buccinoides. The sequence goes on along the minus strand of CM065680.1, from coordinate 13,427,527 downwards.
GTGGTTTCGTCCCACGTGTGCTGTTTTGCAGCCGAGCGGACATTAAACGTGACTTTCATTCATCTGAATTGACAAAGAGAAAGACTGAGCCAGAATTTCATTTTTTCCCCTCAAATCTAAAGAGAAAGCAAGCAGGGAGGGGTAGAGATGTTGGAAAGGGAGGGAGGGAAAGAGTCCTAAAGAATCAGGTTATTGCCAATTCTTGTATGGTGTAACGGAAGTACACTGTAACTGGAGTCTATAGATCCGTATCGGGTATTCCAACAGCTCCCCCTCAGCATGCTATGACTTTTAAAGAATAACTGAATGAGGGGAAAATAAGCTGCTGTGGCAGAAGTTCACTCTATTTGAGCAAGTTCTTGTAAAACTGAGAACAGTTGATCTCTGCTATTATTAAAAAATGACTAATTTAGTACCAGAACGGGCTGGTACACCCATGGGACAGTTTCACAAGGACTCCTTCGCATCGTATCTAAGTGCTCACCGAGTGGAGAGCAGCTATGAACCCATGCTTGCTTCATGGAATGGCCCGTGTGTGCCCAGAGCTCCTATGGCTCCAACCCACCTGCGTGCGCATCTCGACCATTCCAACGGAAGTGTCGCCATCTTAGTCCTTATTTGTGTGTAAACAAAGTGAAAATGTTATCTAAATGTGTAAAGAAAACATCCAGATGTTATAAATACAGTTTAGATAAGTTTCGAATTGGAACAGCCAAATACGCAGCATCGATCTGGCATTTTTCAAAAAAAGGTAAGGACTAAGATGGCGGTCTCCCATAATATGGCGCTCCTTGTGGCCGGATATGACGACACGTGGGTACCAGCCATATAACACAACACAGGCTTCAAGGCTTACAATATTCTGATCGCTTCTTGGCCTTTTGGCTAAGACAGTGATTCAGGAACATAAATTTTTTTTTATACCTTGGTTGGTTGGTTCAGCCCGTCGTACATGGCGAAAGCCGATACGCGACGTTAAACTGAACTTCCAAGGGTTACTGTGGAGCTGCTCTCCCCATGGGGATACTTTTGTATAAATAGATCTGGATCTGACTAGTAAAGTACCGTCCATAAGGGTGTCTGACCAATTGGACGCTAATCTCGTCATCACCAACAAGAAGTAAAGCAGAAGGGTTGAGGTTTCCAGCACTTGTCTAGATTTATGGGCTATGATGAGGGTGTCATGTTATGAATTGTACTATATTTTTTGTCATGTTTTCAGGTTAAGAAGATAGATTGATGTGCGTTTTGTTATACGTGGTCGAACTTTACGTGGCCATAGTCCTGAGATCACCATAGCCGTCTACGAGACTATAATAGACTAACTATTTGGAGCTGCTCTTGTGTTGGTAGGGCGGGTGGGGCCGGTGCGCATCTGGGTCACATCAGCACCTTTCCTGTGTTTCCTTTTTATTCTTTAGTTTGAGCTAGACATCCGAAAATCTTCAGAGAAGAAACCTCTCTGTCTTCTTCTTCTTCGTTCGCTCAGACAGTTTCCTGTCATATGGGCTATAGTGTTCAATGATGAGGGTGTCATGTGACATGAATTAGATGCGTCATGCTGCCGGCTGTTCGGCTGAAGAAATGTTTGTAAGAATTACAAGCACAAAACTTCAGGTAGGGGAACTATTTGTACGAAAGTGACCCGGTATCCCCACGGGGGGCTCTCTCAGTCCAGTGTTTGGGCTCCTTAGGCTATTTGAATTCCCTCCCAGTCGATCTCCGCCATGAACCAACTATCTCTACTTTCAAATTTGAACTGGAAGGCAGCCATTGGTTTCCATGATGATTTACCAGATATTTGATAAGGTTAATTTCATATCACGTATGGCCAAGGATGTGGACAGTTTAGTCGTTTACTTTCACCTTGTATAATTTATGTATACATGTTGTTAAAACTAAAAGACTTGGATTGTATTTTAGGCTTAGATGTAAAGCAGTGCATGAAACCTGCTTTGCGTACAAATACATTTTTGATGCGACTGTTGCCCCGTCATTCCATTTTGACGGCTTATTTTGTCCCTATCTATTACTCAGGCATCAGAATAGTCTGAAGTCCAATCCTCTGAAAACTGGGGTAAAAAGGGCCGTCAAGGCTCTTAGATTGAAGAGGAACAACACTGAAATGAGCTCCCAACATGACCTAAAAGGCTTAATATAGTGAAAAATCACTTTAAAATGCTATGTAAGTATTGTAACAGAAAAGATAACACTGAATAAAAAGGCAAAACCTTTGACAAGAGGACAATCCTGTAAAAAAATTCTCACTCCTCTGAAAATAGCTGATCCTGACAATTATGATGCCTGATTACTACTAGTAGTACTACTACTACTATAACCCCAGAGGAAGACAATAAAATTCAAAACATTGGAAAGTTTTTATCCTGTTTGTGCTTTTAGCCTGAATGGTTTTTGTAATACAATTTTAATTTGTACATATTTTTGTTTTGTCTGAATCCATGCAGCCAAAGTATTTAAACACACACACACAGAGAAGTTCATACGCATGCATACTCTTATATAGCATGCAAACACAATTTCTCATGCAAAATTTTATTGTTGACCACATTTGATATAAAATCAACCAGCATTTTGATTATTGTTAAACTTATTTACACACATATAAAGAGATGTGCATATATAGCTGACCACAGCAGTTTTTCAATGGCGCATTTTCGAGTTTTGTTGATTGAAATTAAGAAACATGATTATTGATGGACCATGTTACACTGTTGAAAATGATTGCTATATATTCATATGATTTATAATGATGCATGCAGTTTATAAATTCTGCAAGGCATGTTCAATTAAAATGAGAAAATTTGGAAAACAGACTTGAATTGTGAATTAAGTGAAATTAAACTTAGGTCATGGACACATTGTAGAATGTTTTAACAAAATAGTTGAACACATGCACACACAGTGTATTTACACACAAAAGAACTGCTGGTAATCACAGTTAAGGTTGTAGCATTGATACATCATCTGTACACATTCCAATATTCTTATTTGGGAGTTTATAATAGACTCGTCCATGAATATTGATGAATGCTACTGATTTTTTTCAGTGCATCTTGTGATCAATGACAATGCCAAATACAGATACAAACAAAAAGTTCAGACAATTATTAGCAAAATTATAAATAAGTAAACATGTTAATTTAAGGGAGGTTGAAGGTATGACATTGGTAAACATTCATGTCATTGTCTAAAACGTCACTCAAAACGCAACATTCACTGTTACTGACATTTTTCTGTGAAACATTACCATTGGTATATTCTGTGCATGTGATCTTGTCAGATGCTCAAGCAAATTACACAATTTGAAACAAAACAAACATTGCCTGTGTATTCATTTATTCTGTTTCTGATCTATTTCATTATTTTGTTACCATAGAAATTTTATGTACCGGAAGTTCAGTGACGTAATTGTTTTGAAAACTTGAACTGCATAATATAGTATACATAGCAACACTAGGGATAAGATATTTAACACAATGTGACGTACAAGATAAACATTTAATTCACTCAGAAACGGTCAAATCAAGATCTTTGAACATTGTTTCATTCAAAGTCCATTTAAGAAAATTGTATTGCGTAATTGTAAAGAATGACAATGCCTTTTGTCTGTGCCCTCAGGGCTCCCAATCGTCCCGCAAAACAAAGGGTCCCAGTGACTCCTTCACTTACAGTATAGAGGGTCCTAGAGGAGGGATAGAGGGTCCCAGTGGCATTGCGAATGTTAAAAAGAATTTTTATAGTGCATCCAGGGACCCCCTACACATTCTTTTAGAGGGTTCTTTAGAATTTTAGTACTTCATAGACCCCCAAATGGGGCCCTGGCAGTCCTGGCTACACAATGTGATGTCAATTTGTAAACTTGGACCACATACAAATCTTTAGCAACAAGAAAGTTTGTAATGTACATCATTATAACTAAAATGTAAAAAAAAGCACCTGTCTCATAAGCAATGAAGAAAACAACAATCTCCTTTAGCTGATAAATGCATGGGTGCAAGTCCACAAAATGAAAAAACCCTGAAAGGCAGGGACGAGAGAGATAACCAGACAGACAGTTAAAATGATAGACATACAGTTTGAGTCTGATAAGCCTTGTCAAATTATTACTTTGTAAACTTCCAAGATAGAACAATCAAGTTCAAAACGCCCCAAATTACTTGTCAATTTTCTTTTTTTGGTATGAATTAGAAAACAAAACAATTTGTTTTTTGTCAAATTAAAAATACTGAAATAAGTGTAAAACTAAAAGAGCAGCACCTATGTAAATGACTGGCATTGGATTATGCAATGAACATAGATTATGCATACAGTGGTTCTTGATGTCCCGAGAGTTACGCCTGTGTTAATCTTCAAATTTTGAGCTTGACTTCCATTGACATGCTGCTCTTTAAAAAAAAAAGAAGTATGTATTAACTTGAATTACCAGAACCTTCAATGTACATTACATCTCAATAATAAAAATGTTAAAACAATTGGTGAAAGGGTATTAAAAAAAATACTGACTGTAAGGCCTGGTACACAGTACATCCGAATTTCCCGCGCGGAAATAAGTAAAAGAAGGGAAAAAATATACGGATTAGGGGAAATACTGACATGTTCGCTTATTTTGTTCTTCCTTCTTTTACTTATTTACCGATTGCCCATGGGTTTCCGCGCGGAACATCCGCATGTATGTGTACACGGCCTTAATATTGATCTTTTTGCATGAAAGGCATATGGTTTCGATATACAAGTCTACAACTATACAGTCAATCAACAGCGGGCACTTGACTGCTTCGCCATTTCAAAGCACCGTAACTGGATATGGAACGCTCGAGTACGCAAGCCTGTCGCTGGTTTTGTGTTAGGCTGCTCTCTGTGGGCTTGTCCAAGAAGGGGGGAGGCTGCAATCGCACTCAAACATACGCTGTGTAAACCTTCTTCGTAACTGAAAGAAAATATATATAAATTGTAATTTAGAAGTGAAATGATTATGATAAGAAAATTAAAGTGGTTATTCTTAGGCCATCCAGAGTTAGAGATTTGAGGGTACTTTCACTTATCACAAATGTGAAAGGACAATAAATAAATTGACTGATTTGTAGTAGAAATTAATAGGCATTTGTCTCCATCATACAGTGAGAGTATGTGATGCAGTGGTTAGGCACTCTGGGGTTCCTGCATCTGACCAGCCATTTGGTCCATCCAGTGATCGGCAAAGACGTCTACCTTATTATTATTATAAGAAGAAATAATAGCCTTTTGGTGTGTTTGAGCCTTTCGTAATTTGTTTAAATCAAACCTCAACCTTTTCAAATGTCTTATGCAGAAGATAAAAGAATGAGGTAAAGAATAAAAATCCTACTACTTTAATTATTCAAGCTAATTACAAGGGGGGGGGGGGGGGGGGGGGCGCCTTATTAGTTTTGAAAGGTGTGTAAACTTCTGGAAATGTTGGTAAAGACATGACTTGTAGTGAAAATTATACAGCCTTCGACTCTGGCTAATAGTCTCTCTCTCTTTCTGTGTGTAAAGATTTAGCCATTGTCTTACTAATATCAGAGATAAGCTTATTACCTTTTCCATAGTCTCTCTCTCTTTCTGTTTGTAAAGATTTAGCCATTGTCTTACTAATATCAGAGATAGTTTATTACCTTTTCCAGATCTTATTAGAGCAGAACGATCAATGCTTCCAAGCCATACCTGTTTTTTTTTAAAGAAAGCATTAGAATACAGTTGTGAAACGAAGCACCTCAAGCAGGATTTTAGTTACTCAGTGTGAATAATTTTGTTTGTTTTAGGCATTACAATTATTAAGTAGTAAAATTAAAGCACAAAAGAAAAAAAGTAAAAAATGTGTTACGATTATTAGTATGTAAAATTTCAGCACAATTGAAATTAAGACTGCTTTCACAGAAACAGATCACAAGGTTCACGCCTTGTTTGAACTTACGCAACATGGTTGTAATGTAACCCTATCTGAACTGTAGCAGCAAACTTAATTAGAATCATGCTGGAATGTGCTCATGATGGCATAAGAACCAATATCCTAACAATGTGCTGGTCTGTTTTATATACCACATTGCTGTGTCCAAATTATATACAAAATTCACAATTTGAACAAAAGAACCTTTGGGAATTTATTCTATTCCACATTGTTAATTAACCCTTTCACCGCCAATGTCGCATTTTTGCACCACAATGGTTTAACACCCATGTCACTAAAAAAGCATCAAACCAGGGCCTGTTATCTGAAGACCCTATTTTCATGATTTCGGGGGGTAAGGATAGGCCTAATGTGACATGTTACACTTACAGAGGAATTTGCAATATTGCGGATCTTTTTATTCTCAGGTAAGTTTAATGGTCTTTTTTGGCTGAAAAATGGCTGGCGGCAAAAGGGTTAATGTACTTTTGATGTGTACAAGTTAATTTTCACAGCGTTTACATCTGGTTGATTTTGTGTTTTTTGGCTTTGCACTTTAAAAGAAAGAAATATTGTTTTCCAAATGTTTGGAGGAGCAATCTTTGACAAAGCTATTTTTCCAGCATGTAACTGTAAGAGTGTTTAAAAAATATTTGTGGGTAGACATACTCACCAAGTTAACTCCATATCGCTTGTTGAAAACAAAATTGACATATTTTGTTTTTTCTTCAATGTAATATTTGCCAAGACTGGAGTATAACTGGAGAGACTCCACTAAATCAAGAGTGCACGAAAGGTAATTTTCCCTGCACTAAATGACTGAATGTTAATTGGTCTATACTACATAGAGAATGGATTTACCTGGTATAAATTACAAAATATAATAAAGTGACTGTGTTTCACTTACCTGTCCAACTTTTGTGCTTTTCCAGATGACATGTTTAATAATGGAATCCGGTGTGTGTGTGTTCTTCAGTTTAACGTCCTTCCACTAAACATGATTCAGACAAATGTGTGTGTGTGTGTGTGTCACAATGTATTTATAATGTATACACTAATGCACATTTATTATCAATACATGTCAAATGTGAGACAATTGCCAATGTACAAACACTCAGGCTTAGTTATATTATAAATTCAAAAGCATAAAAAAAAGACACAAGATATGAAGCAAATAGTCCAAAGAAGATGAGTGGAGCGACATGCAGGGAAAGGGGAACAGGATACACACAGAAGACTTTAACTCAAAACAAAGCCGGACACAAATATCGATTTTGAAAGAAACATGGCATTTATTACACTCAGTACATTATTCAGCAAACAATAATGTGAAAACCTAGAATGGTTTTCAAATGAAACAGGAAATACTGCACAGGCCACACCTGTATGGCTGCATTCAAAACCAAAATAAAAGCAAAAGAAAAGGTGACCATATACGCACACCTCATGCACTTGACTTAAAAATATATTTTATACAATGTCCCATGCAGTTTTGACGATAACATAGTTTTTGATGCTCTATTATATTATGTACAGATTTGTACCTGAAATATTTGGCATCCCCCCCCCCAAAAAAAAAGTGCATAATATACAAATACGTGTCGATGACAGATCATAACAAGAAGATGTACTTATCATAAATTGGTTAACGTAATTTATCATAAATTGATTAACATAATTATTTTGTAAAACAAGTTTTCCTATTAGCAATTTTGATAAATTTGATTTGTGACGATTATTCACAGATAAACTGACCAATACTTCTCAGCGATTCTTTATAATCAGCAACATTTTAATTTGCACATGCACTAAAAAATTATCACCATTGAGGCATTCTCTTTACTTTCTACAAGAAAATCCCTTTAATTTCAATCAAAATCAATGTCATGTGTTTGTCTCCAAGCATAAGGGGATCAATGATAATTTCTTTTAGCATGGAACATGTTCAATCTCCATATTATTGTTGTATTCCTAACAAACATTCCTAAAAAAATACATAAGTTTTATCTTCACATGCAGTCCAATAAGTTTTCTTATTTTTCATGAGTTCTCTCATCTGTTATCTCATCTAATGCTCCTAAAAGAGAAAATCAAAGTAACGAGCACATAAGCATAATCACAGTAAATGTAGCAGCCAGCAAAAGGAAAACAGTAAATCATTAATTAATATATTCCTTGACAAACAAGTCTTTTTCCACGGATATAAAATTTGGGCTATAAACCACGTTTCCCTTACTATATCTTTTCACCAGTGACTAAACCAATGATTGTGACAAACTGCGGATTTTCTACATTCAATTTCCTGATGGTAGCCACATCCAAGGCGTAAGTTATGAAACAAAATAATAACAGCAAAAATCTAATTAGCTAAGTATCTGATGTTCTACTTTGTACAGTCCTGCCATTCCAACAGAAACGTGTTCAATGCATGATCACTGACGAGAACAAACACTCTGTACAGTTGTATGGTACCCCCCGGTGGGGATACCGGGGGGTCTTTTGCATAAATAGTTCCCCCACCTTCTGGAAGTTCTGTGCTTGCAACTTCTAATCTGGCACTCTCTTTGACTATGCCTTTACCCTTTGGCTTACTGTCATCTACTATCTTTCTGCCTTACCGGTCCATTCTCCTGCCTTTTTTCAAGAAACCCTTTCAAAAAGATTTCCTCCAGCCGAAGTCGGACTTGCTGGGCCTATTTCTTAGTTAGGTGCATAACGGCAGCATGACGCATCCACGCTCATAATTGACAGGAAACTGTCTGAGCGATCGAAGAAGAAGAAGAAGAAAGAAAAGAAAGAAGTATGGTACCCTAGCCTATTTATGACATTCCACTATGTTGGGGGAAAAAAAGGGGGGGGGGGGCGGGGGGCATTCCAGCAACATCACACACACAAAGGACAGTATCAACAGAATGGTGGAGGTCATAACCAGCTAAGCTGGTTCAGGTTAGACAATGCAAAATTTGAGCCAAGCGTGTGTGTATATCCAACACTCTCCAGGAGAAATGGGGAAAGTCAACTCCAATGCAAGCAAAGTGAAGTGAAAAGATGGTGTAGCAATGCAAGGACTATACATGAACGTGAGCAGAGGGTGTCAAAGTACTTTACCATGAACTACACTGGCAGTTAATCTTTCGCTGGTTCTGAATCAACAATGCAACCATCCATTCGTGAGCATTACGAAGCGTTTCATGTATCATCACAATCATGTTAAATACACTTTATTCATCCTTAATACAGTGGAACCTCCCTTACAAGACCTTCAAAAATAACCCCAAATGAGGTCTTATAAGGGAGGGGTCTTATAAGGGAGGTAATTTTAATACTTACACAGAAGGGCAATGTCTCAGAGAAGAAGGTCTTATATGGGAGGGAGTCAAAATGGGAGGTCTTATAAGGGAGCTTCCACTGTAATGACAATAACAGACTCGCAAATCGACCAAGCCATACGTGCGATGATAATTATAACTAAACATGCGCTCTCATCAACAGGTCTCTTGGTAAGGGTAACTGTGTTTTCGTTAAGGCAAATGTGGTGAGAGGGAGCCAAACATACGGGAGGCGGCTTAGAGATAACGGAAGGGAGAGGTACAAAAATGATTTGCAAAAAGCACAAAACTGAACGCAGGTTGGTATACTAGAAGAAAGGAAAATCACAAAATGGAAGGGGTTAGGAGGGGGAGGGGGAGATGGGCAGGGGAAAAATTGTTTTAACCAATTTAATCTATGCAATAATTCAAAAAGATTATAAGTAATTCATAAGTTTTAGATAAAGAATAGGATTGCCAGTAAGTAAAAGGAGACAAAATGTGTATGGTCATCAAAGCAGATCTTTCATTTGCAACTTTCTTGATGTTAAAAATAAAGTTAATATATAAAAAAAATAATTCAATTAATTGTTGTTAACAAAAATTGTTACTCAATGTTGATTACTTTTTCGTTATTTTTTACATGTAGTTTTCACAATCCTATTGAATGAAAAGTGATTTTTCCAAAGTTTCAGCCATTATCATCACGTGATATCTTTACCACAGTTATGCTGATCCCGCCGGTTCAAGTTCCTAATTATTTGGATAAATCAACAATTTTATACTTCTCCTTGTTATCATAAAACTGAAACTTATTTCTAAATGTCGAACAACTGACAAAATCCTACATTTTTGCAAATCATACAAACACTTTCACATTCAATGATATACTTTTCATTGTCATCATCAATCAAAAACTTTCTTCTAGAATCATGATTGAAGACATCTAACATGTATGCAAACATACAACCACCACAGTATATTTCCGCAGAGAAGCAATTGCGTTTACATTCCATCTGGGTATTATAACATCTTTAGCTGCACAGCTAGGTAACGTTAGCATTCTAAAGTAGAGTTGAGAACCGGTTAAAAAATCTGAACCGGTTTTTAAACCGGTTTTCCTTATGCGAACCGGTTTTACACGCATCACTAGTTTCACTTATGCAAACCCATATTTATTCATCAGAATATTCACACACACGCACGCACGCGCACACACACACACACTAAAGAAACGTATGAGTTATGACACACACACACTCAACTCAACACTCAGTCAAAGTCAAAGCCACAAACTAGAAACAGCTACTCTTGGTTTACAAACACCCAATCTGCGCAGAGAATCAGTGTTGTTTTTCGAAAAGAATGCGTTATTCTAAGAAAAACTTACTTTCAATTTGCAGTTTAAAAAACGGTTCGCAGCAACTCGAACCGGTTTTTCGAACCGCGAAAGTTTAGCACCGGTTTTTCCCCCAAACTCTATTCAAAAGGAAGGAAGGTAGTAGAGTGGTTAAGACGTTCGCCTGCCAAATTCAATGCGTGACTGCAGCGTGAGTGACCCGGTTTGAATCCCGGCCTCCACCGGCCGTTCTAGTTTGAAAATCAAATTGAAAGTCGAGTCCTTCGGATAGGGACTTAAAGCTAGTCTGACCTGCGCGCTTTACGCACGTAAAAATCGGTAAGAGCAGGGAGAAATCCCGCAGCCTGGTATGACCAAATTGATAGCTAGGTTTTCCAAATCAGCCCCCCCCCCCTCCCCACCCTGTGCCCCCCCCCCCCCCCCCCCAAAAAAAGGGTAGGTGCTGCGCTTGCGATGATGCGCTCTCCAGGGGAGAGTGGCCCGAATATGTCACAAAATTTGTTTCAAATATATTGTTTCTTTCTCTAATTCAACACATATCATATCAATAATGAAATTTTATATAAATCAGTGACCCACTGAACCTGATGATAAATCGATGGGTTAAATCCGGAAGACTGATAGTGCCTTGTCCCTTTCATCCAACAAAATAACCCTCTTGCATTTGCATATGTCGCAGAAAAAACTCTTAAAGTTCAGGTAATTTCGTACATTTTAGAGAAAATGATTTTTTAAACACACAGATCACCCATACATTTACCATTACATCATTGCAAGTTACATGCTTCTTGTGTGCCTAAAATAAGTCCGAACTTTGTGCACGGTAGAAATGGCATCAGGTGGGGGGGGGAGCAAGCTACCGACGTTTTGGTCGGCTTGAGGACACGGACAAGCATGAAAACAGCTCCACCATTTCCGCCAAAAATGTGTCGTAATTGAAGGAATCTCAGCTGAAAAACATTTTTCTCTGCCCAAAACGCAATCGCGATGTTATTCTCAAACAGTGCGGTCTGTAATCGGTCGAGTGAACGCTTGCGGTCGTGAATAAAAATGGCCGACGTAGAGGCTGCAAATGGCGTTTTTGAGTGTTTGAAGGCAAGTCAGGCCATGATACACACACAATTGTAATGCTATTCTCGAACGGCGCGGTCTGTAATCGGTCAACTGTACGCTTGCGGTCGTGAATAAAAATGGCCGATGTAGTGGCCGCGGAAGTCATTTTTGAGGGTTTGAAGGCAAGTCAGGCCACGAAAAATGATAACACAGAGGAAATCATCAAATAGATTTTTTTAATCTGGTTAATTAATACTGAAACCGGCATCAAATAGACTCACAGAAAGTCTGTAACCTTTGATTTAAAGCAATAACAAAGCTATAAAAGCAGCTTAATGATCAAGCCACAGAATAATGACTGTCATGTTTTATATGACAGGATCTTTGAACAACTAGAAAAGTGAGCGAGCATTTCACAGTATGCATTAAAGAGCAGGATATATGCAGACATATGCAACAGCCTTTCTCAAACACTATCGAGATGGAATAAAATCATGAACCTTTAAGAAGAGGGAATGAAAAGCAGAGAAATTCCTGTAATTTCTTTCTCTTTGTTTCTTTTTCGTCTATTCTTTCATCCATTTGAAAACCCAAACGATTTTTCTTCATCCAAAGACCCACAATCAAGTACATGCACTAGTTATAGCAGACAATATGAAGCATTCTATTCAAATGTAAAAAAGAAAAAGAAACTGTGCCATTAATCAGCTAAAAACTTTATCTACAAGACAATTTTACTCAGAAGTTAACTCAAAGACAAATAAGGTAAACATTTTCATTCATTGTCCCACTTAAGTTTAACATTTTTTTTATTTGCTCAGACAAAAAATCTTGAGACCAATACATGATCTTCTTCTTGTCAATCGGCCACCTTAATCAGGTTGAAGATTTTGCCGATATTGAAAAAAATAAAAAATAAAACGAAGGTCACGCGCAGCGCCAGGTCACCAAAGAAGTAGGAAGAAAATAAATGAACTGAATTCAAATATATAATACATTAAAAAAGAATAAAAAGATTTACAGACTCCCTAGTCTGATATGCCCAGCATTAGTGGAGCTGCCGGACAGGCGCAATGCTCTTCAGCCTCCAGCAAGCTGGGGACCTAGTCCGGCCCCCCAACCCAGCCTAACGCTGGGCCAGGCCCACAGTGATAATAAATGATAATAAAGTTAAAAATTGCAAGTCAAAAAAACAGGGTCTCCAGATGGATGACCCAACTCTATTCTCTTAAAAGATTAAGAATCAATATCATAAACATATAAAAACATGTTGTCAAGAAAGTTCATAAAACAAGGCTTATTTAAACTTTCTGATATAAAGACTTTAAATATATCTAAAACTAATCATATCCTAACGAAATAGAACAGTACTGTACACAATACATTTTGAAATAGTTTAAACGAAATGAACATCTTTCAGTGTTATTCTTCACAAATGTGCTGAGAATTTGTCATCATTCATCTTTGCATGCTTACAATATTCTGTCTCTTGTGGTAAGCAAACATTGACTTAGAATGTTCATAGTCTGATTCCTAAAACACCCAGTGTCTCAACACTCCAGACTCCTTTCTACATGAGCACGTGTCATATAGAATCTTATGGCAAAGGGTTGCTATTTCCTCTAACACGACAGTCAATATTTGCCATAATCGTTAGAACTCAAATTCTTCTGGTTCTGGTTCTGGTACGCTGATGGAGCCTAAAAAGGCTATAACTCAACAGGAGGGCGCATTGAGAGTTTTTTTAAGTTTCTTTTTGGAAACACTTACGCGGAAGGTTGAAGTGTTCTCAATAGACAAATTTGTACTTTTGATTTACGAAAACTGACCACTTCCCAATCCAAACTCAGAAGAAAATCACAAACAAGGCAGGAAAATAACAAACAAAATGTCTATGCATAAAAAGCATTTAAAGAAAAAACAAACAGAACCACTTCAGGTCAATTTGTAGCTTGGGAATAGAGATGAGCTGAGACTGTGTTCTGCTCTTTGGTCCAAACTGAAAAACGATGATGCACAAAGCGAACGCTGTTTGATGACTCCTCCCACACAGATGGTTTGTTTAGCATGCTATTATTAACCCCTTAACTGCCAGAGAAAAATGGATACATTCAATTTTTTTATCATAAAATTTAAAAGAAATTTCTACTCTATTGGCCACTGCAACTAGGGTATTAATGCCCTTGACAGAGAGAGTGAAGTCCTTGTTGGTCAGTATCCAAAAGGGAATTCACTCTTGTAAAAGGCAGCCGTTTAGTGGACTCAAATAGGGTTATTGGCGACATTTATTCCCTTGTTTGGTCAGTACTCAAGCATCTACCAAGGGCATTCACTCTAGCAAAAGGTGGTTGTTGCAGTGGCCAATAGGCAAGTGGCCTATGATTAATAAAAATAAGATGCTAAAAGAAAAAAAAAATTTGTTTGTGAAACAGTTCTACAAACCAGTAAAATTATGAACTTTTGATGAAAAAGCCGAAGTAACCTTCTTCGGGACTTTCCTGGTATTGCAGTACCTCCAGGATCATCCCACTATCTTTATTGTTATTAATGTCCCATATGTGCCTGTTCCAGGCCGGAGGACGTTAAACGAACTTTCACCTTGATCAAGGTATTATTGACGTGGGAATAATACTGAAATGGGTGAAAACAAATCTAAGTCAGACGCACAGGTGAGCATGTACTGTACAGGTATAACTAAATCAAATGTAGAGGTGAGGTACTGTACAAATGTAATGACTCAAACGAACCGATGATACAAAGAAACTTTGAAGTTAGACACATGATCAGGTATCTATCTACAGCAGAAACAAAACGCAAGTCAATAACACAGTTAAGAAAGAAACCATCAGTCACATACATACAAGAGATATATCAAAACAACGCTTATCTGTTGTCAACCAAGCCAGCAGTCACACATAATCAGATGTGCACAAAAACATCTGCCATACAATCAGACATGGAAATGACAAACAGAAAACACAGACACAGCACAGAGCCCTGCCAGGGAGCTAACTCAAACTAGTTAATCCGCCTTGGCTTAAGGCTACGTCAGACCAACTGACATAGGCTAGAACATCAAGGCTACATCAAAATGTTGCTATGCTAGGCATAGTCATGCGGGGATTGTCTTTAGCCATGACAAGCTCCTAGAATAACAGTCTCCCAAATCCCCTGAAGACGGAGTGTGGCTGCCCACGTGGCGGGATAATCAAAAAACGGTCACACACATAATGTTCTCATCCGTAGCTGGTACATTTAGTGTTCAAGTGCTTCGGCTGTTGGGATGATCCCTGGAGTCTTTTAGCCAGGGTGCATCAACAACAACAAATAGTGCGTGCAAGTCATAACTCAAAATGGCTGAAGTACATGTTGTTAGTTTTCACTTTTTCCCCATGGCAACACAGTGAGTGTCACTGCATTGCCATGGGGAAAGAGCGAAAATTAGCAACATGTATTTCAACCTTAACTGACTATCCAGACAGCAACTGCTATTCTAGATGGGCTTAAATTTGTTATCATGGAGATGCCTTGCCCAGGGGAAAGAGTGAAAATTAGCAACATGTATTCCGACCTTAACTGACTATCCAAACAGCAACTGCTATTCTAGATGGGCTTAAATTTGTCATCATGGAGATGCCTTGCCCAGGGAACATCCCCAATCTCTCGACCAAGAGGACTCTAGGACAGCTGACGTAAGGGAGAGGGCTCAAAGGCCAACTTCATCCCACAGGCTGTAGCACTAAGTGACGATAGGTAGGTTAAGATTAAGATCAAAATTATAGCCCCGAAGACAACAAAGGCCATGTCAGGGCTGTCACCACGATAAATCTTACCACATATTAAAAAGGGATAAAAACACAAGGTAAAAACAAAATCAAAGTATTTTTGTTAAAATACTTTTGTTAAAAAACCCATTAATAAATTAAAAAAACTTAGCAAGTAAAAACATGACACATCTGGAGACGATAGGTAGAACACAAAAATAGACATAAAAAAAGCTCTAAATAGAACATTGGGGGTTGTTGACTATTTTGGGCTTTTCCTCAAAAACATTTTCTGAACGATTATGTCTGGTTTTTCCCATTGCACCATCACAAATGTTAATTGATCAAAATATTCTTAATTTTCATAAACCAGCAGCAACAGAGCAGAAAATACAGGATGACACCCCACCCCACCCCCTAAATTGCACACATAAATATTTAATTCAACTTTTACTAATCTAATCATTTATAGCCAACGGCCATACCACGTTGAAAACACCGGTTCTCGTCCGATCACCGAAGTTAAGCAACGTCGGGCCTGGTCAGTACTTGGATGGGTGACCGCCTGGGAACACCAGGTGCTGTTGGCATTGATTTTCCACAACTTTATATATAAGTAATGTCCCATATGTTCTTTTAAAGAGCGGGAGGACGTAAAGCATAACCGACTACTAATCATGCTGCCATTTTAATTTTTTTGTTTTTAGGTTTGTGCAAATCCAATGCACAGAAAGTTGGACCTGTGCTTGTCAAGAAACCCTGGACTGTTCCAAGAGAAAGATCTCTAAAGCAACCTATTTTGAGTCGACATTCTAAATTGTTCAAGCCAGCTTTCCCAATTTCTATTTAGCCATTAACTCGGTAAAAGTCTTAACTCTTCTAGCACCATGGGCGAATACATTCGCCCAGTACATCACTCTACACTCCCACCAAATGCAGAGACATTCACTGCCAAGTACCCTGCCATGTGTTTGTCTATTTTTAGAGCTTATGTCAGTGATCTTTCCATTGAAGCAACGCATGCGCTCTCGGAAAAAAAAAGTTACTCCCGGTTGCTTCCTGACGGCCTAACATAGATTCGCTCCCCTTGGACTGCTGGTCTCGGATTCTGTGACCTGAACAAGCCGGGGTGTGGCAGCGAATAGGGATTCGGAATGAGTGGCGTGGGAGCAACGCCACTGTATGGCCCAGAAGATGGGACAGCAAAAATGTTTTTTTTAAAAATCTCTTGTCGGTTGAGATGCAGTGGACAACCAAAAAACGTTAAAAAAATGACAAGGCGCTTGAAGAGTTAAATTGGGTTTCATAATGTCAGGAAACTTGGGACAGACTTGAAATTAAATGCTACAGGCAGAAAAGACATTTAACCCTTTCACCACCGCAGTCGCCTCTTGGAGCCACACTGATTTAATACCCAAAGGCATTTTAATCAGGGTCTGATGTGCAATGACTCTTTATTCTTAATGTTGGGGAACAGGGAAATCCCTAATGATATACATGCCATAAAGGAATCCCCGGTATTGCAGACACCATTTTCTTTTCTATTTCCAGGTTAAGTTTGGTGTTCATTTTTAGCTAACACAAATTGGCTGGCATTGAAAAGGTTAATGGGGAAACATTTACAGGCAACTGAAAGTACTTATGAATGTTGTTAAAACACTACAATAAAGGGGTTTTCATCAAAGAAAAGAGTTTACCATAACAACCTTACTTTTTTCTTCAACTCTTCACGGCATCTTGGAAAATGTACTATTCTAGCCTTTCATGCGTGTAATCTTCTGCACAAAGCTGAAATGATAGCCTGATTATTCAAAGTTGTGTATTAACAAATTTGCTGGTGACATTTCTGAGGGTCATTCATAATTATAAGAACTGACAAAAACACAACAACAACATATATATATGAACAATAAAAAAAAGAGTAGAAATTACACTGTAAATATGAACTATGAAAACAACGTAGAAATAACATTCAGCAAAACAATTTCAACACACCCGCACCAAAACTGTCACCCCCCCCCTTCACAGTCTTCCATGCATTAACAGATCAGATCTGAATATCTTCACTTTTGTCAGAGTCAAACCGCATTGCACACCAATGGTCAACCTAGCTGGCCAATTTGACTGCCAGGTGACAACCAGCTCAATAGGGGCTTATCTCGTGATATCTTTAGTTGGGGGTAGAGAAAGAGAGAGGGATGGACTCCTCTCCCTCGCTCTCTCTGTCTCTTTATCCCCAACTAAGAATATAGAGAGGATTAGCCCCACCCGAGCGCTATGCCACCTGGCGTTCAAAACAGCCAGCTAAGCAGCTCATTAGCAACAAAAATCAAAAACAGAAAATGGAAGCACTTTATAAATATATACATAAAAACAACCAACCAAATGTTTCATCAGTAATGCATATAAAAAAACAGCATGCAAATCCATCACAGTCTGTTGTGTTCGGAGAAGAACGATAACAAAGCTACTACACCCACTAACACAGTACTTAATACTTGATCAGAACTGTACATTCGCTATGATAATAAATAAGCAAGCCATGCAGACGAAGTATATAAGTCAATAACAAAATGCTACGAATCGCATGCACGGCTGAAGAACTAGCTTGGGTTTGTGATCATCAACACTGTATACACAGTACACTAATTCCCCTCATTCTGGCTCCTTTCAGTTTAAAGTGCTAAAAGTGTATCAACCTTTCCCTTAGATACACACACTAACAAACTCTCCTAAACATGGGCTTTCACAGCTTACAAACAATCAGTTATGGCTAAACATTTAAAACTCATACTAAAATTATCCATAAAATTAATAAAAATCATATTAAATAAACTGGGAGAACATCAAGAGTGTAATATCAATATTGTGCAGGCTGTGACTTTAAAACAGGAAAACTTTTTGAGGCTCAAAACCTGGACTTTTTTTTAGTATTTTTCGAGCAAACTATATATATTTTTTTTTTTTGTATAAAGAATCTGTTGGACATGTAACACAGTTAAAAATAACAGGTTTATTTAAACATAAGAAGACACAAATACTAAACTTGCAATGTGATACACCTCCTTTCAAGCCAGGTTAAAGCAGTTTGAGGGAAAACATCCAGAAATGATACACGTCGGCAGCATGAGCAAGCAGTGACAAAGAAACCCCCTACAACTCATCAGCTAACCTACCTAGCCTCCCTATATCAGAGACGGGTCTCTTCCGTCTGCATATTAACCGGCGGGGGAGGGGGTGGGGGGTTTGGGGCGGGCCGGTCGCATGCTGCTATGCCGACCCAGCGTGCTAGTACCGCTTGGCATCGTGTTCCCTGGCCCCGCGGTTAATGAGCCACCACCACCACCACCCGCTTGCAACGAGTCTTTGGAACTACCTGTGTTGGTGGCACCCGCCTCGGTGATAATGCACATGGCGCCCGTCGACGCCGATCGGTGGTGACCCCCGCCAGGGGCCCCCGGAGGGTTTTGATTGGCTGCCGGGGGAGGGGGCGGGCCTTTGGGTCGCTCGGGCGGCGGCACGTTGGGGCGTTCCGGCGGGGGGACGTGAGGCCGGTCGCTGTGGGAGGGTCGGCGCTCTGGGGGCGAGGGGCGTCTGTCTTCGTGGGCGCCTGAATTAGGAGATTCTGGGGAGCACAGCGGAGCTTTCTCCGACAGGGAGGGCAGAGCATTAGGAGGCCCTGTCAGGGAGGTCTGACAGATAGGGGGCCCTGTCAGGGAGGTCTGAGCGATAGGGGGCCCTGTCAAGGAGGGGGCGCCATTACCTGTTCCCCTTGACACACTGGCGGTCACAGCAACGGAGTAGGGTCGGTCTGGGGGAGGGGGTGGAGCCGGCTTCTTGCTGGGCCGACGATGCACTTTGGGGCTCAGTGGAGGTCCGTCCGGACTGTGTGAAAAATACAGAACGGCTTCAGTAAATGCTTTCAATCGTCGGACTGTGTGAAAAAGACAGTACGGCTTCAGTAAATGCTTTCAATCGTCGGACTGTGTGAAAAATACAGAACGGCTTCAGTAAATGCTTTCAATCGTTGGACTGTGTGAAAAATACAGAACAGCTTCAGTAAATGCTTTCAATCGTTGGACTGTGTGAAAAATATAGAACGGCTTCAGTAAATGCTTTCAATCATCGGACTGTGTGAAAAAGACAGTACGGCTTCAGTGAATGCTTTCAATCATCGAACTGTGTGAAAAATACAGAACAGACACAGAGAGAGAGATGACAGAGAGAGAAAGGTAGAGAGAGAAAGAGAGAGAGAGGGGTGAGGGGCAGAGAGAAGAAGAGACAGACAGAGCGAGAGAGAAAACATACATACAAAGAATAGGCACACCCGCATGCGTACACACACACACACACAAACACATTTTAAATACAGTAGGAATTTGCGCAGAAGAGATGAATCCTACGAAGATGGTCAGTAGAAAACAAAAGCCTTTCCATCAAGGACAGACATGCTGAGCACCTTACCTCTCAGCAGAGGGACTGACGGCAGTCACGGAGGTGGGGGACTTCTCCACTGGACTGGCACTGTTCGGCACTGGGTGACCGCCGCCTGTTGGTGACGGCTGTGTCATGACGCAGGGTGACGACACCGACATGAGGGAGTTGTTGGGGTGCCGCTCCTGCCCGGGGCTGTCCGGCATGAAACTGCCCGACACGTTGAACTCAATTTCTGAGGAAAGAAATAATAATAATAATAATAATGGATGGCATTTATATAGCGCCTTTCTATAATTAATTTACACTCAAGGCGCTTCCAGACCTGTTTACCCCCTACACAAGTCTTGAGTAGTCTGGATAGCTGAAATGAGTAGTTTTTGTGTGAAATGAGTAGTCCTCTTTAGTAAACCATCAAATAATGTTCACTGAAAGTGAGTAATTAGAGCATTATTTTCAATTTTGAAGAGTAGAAGAGTTTCAAATTGAGTAGAATACTACTCGAAAAGAGTAGAGTAAACAGGTCTGCGCTTCCATTCAGTGGTACACACGCAGTCATGGCAAAAAAACATTCTCACCCATTCATTCAACCAGGTACAAGAATGAAAAACTTAGAAACAAAATGAGCTTTGAAAGAAGTGGGTCTTCAGGATACACAGGATTCCTGTTGAACCATTAGCAGTTACATTTATGCTGCTGCTTTGTGGCAGCTTTTCCGTTTGAATCCCCCCCCCCCCCTTTATTTTTCATTCAGGGTTTCTGGTTGGAAGAAACTAAACTTATAATTTGCTAGATGGACTCTTTTCTTCCAGAACAGTATAGACTTGATAATACTGACAAAAGTTCAAGACACACATGATTACAGATTGAACATTAACGAAAATTCAAATCTATAAAATCCTATCCAAAACATAACTTAATCATATTAGAAGCACTTAGCAAAGACACATACATAAAACATAAAGAAAAAGACCAACTTGGAGAAAGTGGAAGTATTATATCTTATGGATTATAAGACAATACTGTAATGTTTTCCCCTGAGACCCGTGCACCTTATAACGCAGCTTATTTGAGATATACTATTGATTACAAAACTCCCCATGGGGATACCGGGGGGTCTTTCATATAAATAGTTCCCTCACCTTCTGGAAGTTCTGTGCTTATAACTTCCTCTAATCTGCCACTCTTTGACTCTGCCTTTTCCCTTTGCTTTCTGTCATCTATCTTTCTGGCCCATTCTCCTGCCTTTAAAAAAAAAAAATCCAAATAATTTTTCTCCCTTGAGCTCCTCCGAAATTGGAATGTGTCGACTGTACGCAGCGGGGAGACCAGTGAAAACTGAAAACCGGACACATACGTACCTTACCCATTATGGCCATATGGCCTGGGAACGCAGAAGAAGAAGATTACAAAATCAGATTTAATGTTAAAATGTGAGGGGTGTAGTATGCCTTAACATGTGAAGTGGATGACAGTGTAAAAAACATTGATGGTACTTGTAAGAAATGAAAAGAGATATTAATAGAATACTCGTTCTTGCTAGCTTATATTGTCTTCTTAACAGAGAAACAAAGGACCACGTCAAAAAGTATGATGATAAAAATAAGTTGTACACCCAGGCTAAAAAAAAGGATAAAACATTATAATATCCCTTCACAAACCGAAACAAAGCATAGTTTATTTGAAACATGGCTAAATTTCAGACAGAAATAGTCAAGAATTATACCACACCCAAGAACAGAATGGCTTCTTTATTTTATACTTTGGGCGAGGACTATTGTGATTGTGTGAATGTGTGTACATGCATGTTTAAACACTGCACTGTCTGTATGTGTTTTGGCATGAATGCATGAATCCATTTTTCTTTGTTTAAAATCTCACACTGTCTTGAGCTGAAACAAAAATTCAAGACATCTCACGTTTCAATTACAAATGTTAAAATATTTGCAGTAAGCATGCTGTTACCACCCAAAACCCATGCAGGCTTAAACATTAAAAACAAAAAGGGCAAAATCATAAAACCAAAGCCATTGTCCTCTGACCTCTTGTAATCATGCAACATAACAGTCGTGAGTGAAGCAAGCAATAAGCACAAGTTTTCTGCTTAACACACTAAACATTAGATAAAATTCAAGCGCACCCAAAAGCCCTTGAAACTAGTTCGGTTCCATTAGTATGGATGAAAGTACACAATTCTCTCATTCCTTAACCCTTTCGCACCACAAAGGTTTAACACCCATGTCACCAAAATGCATCAAATCAGGGCCTGTTATCTGAATACCCTATTTTCGTAATTTTGGAAGGTAAGGAAAGGCCTAATGTTATACATGTACATGTCACAGATAATTCGCAATATTGCAGATTTTTTCTTTCTCTACCCAGGTAAGTTTAATAGTATCTTTTGGCTGAACAATGGCTGGCGGTGAAAGGGTTAAATGATATATCTCAATGGTCTCTAATTTGAGAGATGATATCAATGGTCTCTCAAATCGTCCCAATCCTGAGCAACAAAGCTCTATTTCTGAAGTGGTTGTCACTTATTTCCAATGTGTATGTGGGGAGGGGTGTGTGTTGGCACTGCATGTTACATTGTATATCGCCAGATTTCTGCATGGGTGCAACTACACAAAATGAAAAAAAATGAAAGGCCGGGGTCTAGGGGTAATGTCCCCCTGCAGCTGAAGAAAAAATTGATTTTTGAAGGTATTTTAGTTTGCTTTTTCCACAATTCATACAAACGCTTATTTTAAAGTGTTTGAAAAATACAGTATACACACAAAGATCTTGTTTGACAAATATTAAAAAAAAGGACTTCCTTTTCTGGTAAAATTCAAAAACAGGAAATCCTTGTATACCAGGAAAAGTTGCACCCATGTTTCTGTCTGCCGTCAGTGCCAGTGCACAACACTTTTAATTTTGTAAGACTGATGTTCCAGATGACACGATGGCCATTCCCGAACACTCTTTCTGTCAGCTTTTTCATTCCCGATTTCAGGAGCATTCCTGAACTACGTTCACCCAAGCAGTGATGCACCGAGAGTCAAAAAGTGGTAGGACAAACTGTCCTGAGACAAGAGAAATCAATAGGACAACGTCCTGGCTCTTGCAGAAATCAATAAGACAAAGCGTGCCAGTGTTAAATTTAATCAGACATTTGTCCTGACAGGGAAGAACACAATAGGACATTTTCAATTTTAATAGGTCAATGGCCTATGACCGGGGCCTCGGGACATCACTGCCCAAGCGTTGGTTAGCTGGAGAAATAGCTGTCTATGAAAGGTTGTCCGACTCGTGTCCGATATGCCTCATGTTACCACTGCGAGGTACGAGCACTTTATTGGGCGGTCACTTTAGCGGAACGGATATTGGTCAGCTGCTGATACTGCTGTGCAGCTGTAAGGAAGCCCTAAATAGGCAGGGCTCCCAGGGACCCCCATTTGGGGGTCTATGAAGGACTAAAATTCTAAAGAACCCTTTAAAAGAATGTGCAGAGGGTCCCAGGTATGCACTAGAAAAATTCTTTTTTAGCATTTGCAATGGCACTGGGACCCTCTATCCCGCCTCTTGGACCCTCTATACTGTAAGTGAAGGAGTCCCTGGGACCCCTTGTTTTGCGGGACGATTGGGAGCTCTGATAGATCAGTAAACTTTTACAACGTTTGCAAAACAATGCCTGCAAGACATAAGACTGTGTGTCCTCCACATGACGTTATGATAGATTCTGATTCTGATTTTTCTTCTTCCGCTTGGGGATGTTTATCCTGCCCCACATCCAAAGTCTCCATTTAGACTACAACTGGAACACAGGATGCATGCTATGTGAGTTCATGTCATCCACCCCACTGGTACTAAACAGCCTCCTCTTAATAATGGAAAGGGATTTAATGTGCACATATGTTGTGCATGCACTCGTGCATGCGCTCATACATGGGACCTAGGTTTTAAATCTCATCCAAAGGACTTCCCCAACTGACGTTAGGTACCCATTTACACCTGGGTGGAGAGAGGAAATAGAAGTGTCTTTCACAAGGACACAACAAAGCGGACACAGCTAGATTCGAACCCCTGCACTCTCAAACCTGTCAGATTACAAGCTGACGATTCTAACCACTCAACCACGGTGGCTTCTAATCATGTGGACTGAGATACTTAGTTTTCACAAATTTAATGAACCCTAGATACTTGTTTTAAATACTTTCCTAAAACAAAAAAGTTAGCCTGCATGTTATTGTTAACAGGTATGTTGTGCCTTCAGTCTTTTATGGAAGTCTATATACTTTGCATGAATTTCATAAATAGTTTTGTGAGTTGATTAACTAAAAAAAAAAGAAAAAGATCTATTGACTAGATAATACATTTTGCTCACGTATGCAATAACACACATGTGTACACAGCAAGCAATTAAAAAATGTAAAACATACAACATATTGTGCAGTATTTCAAACACACCAAAAATGTCATTCAACACTGGTGATAACTCAGCCCCATGCGTGCTTTTTTAAAATTTTATTTTTTTAACACACAGAAGATCCTGCTCTGGAGGGAGAAGGATCGGAGGCTCATATGCAACATATGCACGCAAATAAAATGTAACAAAACTCCCATATGCAATACAAAGTCCTTGCTACTAACCACATTACTCTCCACATACGCTTTTCTCTCCAGATCCATACTGCAAATTAACCTACATGCCTTCAAGCATTCGATCCGTGAGCACCCAATCCAACAACCTGTGTTTAACCCTCTTGCATTCAAATCAGCCAAAACTGGCTGGCCGAAATTTCTATCCTTGCATTCAAGTCGGCCCAAACCGGCCGGCCAAAATTTGTATCCTTGTATTCAAGTCGGCCCAAACTGGCTGGCCGGAATGTCCATCCTTGTATTCAAGTCGGCCCAAACCGGCCACAGCTTGCACTCACTCTGAGTCCCCTTCTGATGGCATTTCCATCACGCACAAAGTTCTAGCTTGCTATACACAAACGCCAAGAAAAAGCTTCTCACTTGCAAAGATGCTATGGTAACTGTATGGTGCTTAAAACAATAACAGATTTTCTAAAAATTGAGTGAAAGAATCTGAATACTAGAAAGAGTTTTACTATAACATATGCAAATGCAAGAGGGTTACAATATGAAGAAACAAAAGGCAACATACAAATTTTGGTGTTTGTCAGTTTGTGACTAAAAATGTTCCTCTTCATAAACATTTTTTAAAACCAAATCCATGCTGCGAACTAGCCTACAAAGTTCCATCAAGCATACGATCCGTGAGCACCAATGCAACAACCTGTGTTCAAGTTTTCAAGCTAAAATCATCAAGTGCTGATCCAGATCGAAAATTCATAGCATATGTAATGACAATGCAATCTGCTACAGTACAAATGAAGCCTGCTATCCCAACTATGCAGATAAACCATCACCATCGCAATGATTCCCTCAAGTCAAGCACCGGGATACATGTGATAAAACAGAAACAAAAAAAATCCTGCCCCTTGGTCAAGCACTGCGCTACATGTGATAAAACGGAAACCAAAAAAATCCTGCCCCTTGGTCAAGCACTGCGCTACATGTGATAAAATGGAAACAAAACAAATCCTGCCCCTTGGTCAAGCACTGGACTACATACATGTGACAAAACGAAACTACAAAAATCCTGCCCCTTGGTCAAGCACTGGACTACATGTGATAAAACGAAACTACAAAATCCTGCCCCTTGGTCAAGCACTGGGCTACATGTAATAAAACGAAACTACAAAATCCTGCCCCTTGGTCAAGCACTGGGCTACATGTGACAAAACAAAACTGCAAAATCCTGCCCCTTGGTCAAGCACTGGGCTACTACACATGACAAAACGATAATAAAATCCACAGTAAGGTTAGTAGCGGATGGAACCAGGACAGGGCAAGGCAAGGCACCATGACCACTGGGCATTCCTCTCGATTCACCTGGGCCCGACTCTCTGACCACAGTCTCCACACCGGCTTCAGAGTCCGCATCCAGGGAAACGCTTTCCTCAGAAGTGTTCAAGGACTCCCTAGTTTCCCACGTAGTCAGAGGCCTCGAGTCATTTTTCTGCTGGGTAGCAGGGTCCGACTCATTGTCATCTTCAGGGGGTGTCTGCGGTTTGTTCTCCGAGGGTTCCGCCTCGTCAGTGAGGGGGACGGATGTGGAGGGACTGGGAGGGGCGCGCCCCAGACCCGTCAAATGAAAATCAACTTCTGCGTTTCAAGGCAACATAATAAGAAATAAATTGAGTCGCACTCTTAAAATCAGCTTCTGCGTTTCAAGGCAACATAACATGAAATAAATATAATCAGTCTTAAAATCAACTTCTGCATTTCTAGACAACATAATAAGAAATAAATAGAATCACACTCTTAAAATCAACTTGTGTTTCAAGGCAACATAATAAGAAATAAAAAGAATTGCACACTTAAAATCAGCTTCTGCATTTCAAGGCAACATAACATGAAATGAATAGAATCAGACACTTAAAATCAACTTCTGTGTTTCAAGGCAACATAACATGAAATAAATAAAATTGCACACTTAACAGCCATGCGCACATTCATACAGACATACCAACGATGTGATTAACACATTCTGAAAAATAATAAGCTAGAAAGTTTGCAATTAAGCACACACAAGACACTTTTCTACACCTAGCATTCTTTTACAAACAAACATATAAAAAGACAAAAAAGAAAAAGTAGATATGTATACCTTGAGTGTGCTAAATATTCAGAACACAATGCAGAATAAACTAGTTGATAGAAAATTATTTTGAGTTATTGTGCGTGGCATTTTAGAATCCAAACATGTTAATGTAATGTAAGAGTGATTCCCTAAGAGAAAGCTTGTGTTATTTGCTTTCAAACGATTTTGTTAATGTCATTCTTTGCAGAAGCAGAATGGATGGTGCAAGAGTTATTTTAAGAAGAGAAATGCAAAGCCATAAGCATGGGTGCAACTCCCCAAAATGAAAAATACTGAAAGGCAGGGGACCAGGGGCCGTCCAGGACCCCAGCGAGTACAGGGGCAGAGCCCCGTTGGACGATTCAGGGAGGCAATGCAAGAAAGAGAGATAACTAGACAGACAGTTACAATGATGGACAGAAACAGTTTGAGTCCAGTCTGATAAGCCTGGTAAAATGATTACATTGCCTTTGAAAAGAATAGGGCATCACCATGCTGTTTTCAAGATTCCCCGAAAGAGACTTCTAGGATAGAACAACCAAGTTCAAAACACCCCAAATCGCTTGTGGTCGATTTGGTTTTTTTAATGAATGAAAAAAAAATGAAGTTCAGTTTCTGGTAAAAAAACCAGAACAACTGAAATCAGTGTAAAACTGAGAGTTCCACCCATGCAGAAGAACACCAAATCTGTTTGCTTTTTCTCCACCTTATTAAAAAATTGTCCGTCTCATGAAAATCTACTAATTGCAGCAAAAGAGCTGCTCCATTACAAGCACCTTTTCATGGTGAAAATGATGTTTTACGTCCTCTCAGTCATAGACACATGGGGACATTTGTAAATACAAAGATGGTGGGAACAATACTGGGTGCAATGCCCGGAGGCAGTGCAACACCAGTAAAGTCCCGAGTTTTTAACAACATAGATAGGTGTAGCGGTAACCACGCCTCAGTTAAACCTCATCGGCTATGGTACCGCCACAATTAAGCACCTTTTCATGTCTTTTTAGTTCCATTTTAAATGTGTGGTGCTGAAATATTGCCATAACTTAAAGCTTACAAAACATAACTATGTCCTTATATTTCAAATAATCCCATAGCATTTTTGCTTTGTTTTTGCTTCTTGTTTACGAAATATCCCTATCTTTATACCTTTTACAAAAAATGTCACACTGAAAACATAAAAACATGTCATGAAAAAACTATTTTTTACAATAAAGAAAGAATGTTTCAAAGAAAGACCAGAATTCAGACTATCCACAAAAGTAAACCAGCATCACACAAAAAGACAGAAATCACAAAAGTGCAACACATTAGAGAAGCAGCAGATCGCAAAAACAAAAAAAGCTCTTCACTGAATCTCTCACCTCCAGGGAAAAAGTGATCAGCGTTGGTGACCAAGGTTTCGACGATGATGCTCACAGCGCCTGCCGTCAGCATGTTGGGTCTGAAAACAAGAAATATGTGGCCCAGCACCACGAAAGGGACATTAAGTCGCTGGGCTAGTTTCTCACAACAGGATTGCAAAGTCAAAAATCTTATTTTTTGTCTATTTTGAGTTATAGGTATTTTCGAATTCTCTAACATCTTATCTTTCATATCCATAAAGGACAATCTTTAATATGGTCTCTAAATATTCCAAAATGTAGTTTGAAATTAGTAGGTTGATACATTTTCTTAGGATAGGCTAGATTTTAGACTGAGATTTCTCAAAATGGCCGACAGGCACTTTACCAACTTTAAATGCTCAAAACTCTGCAAACAAACCCCAACAAGAATGGTTCTTATATCATTAGAAAGAGAATGGTCTGGTGTTTGCAACTGTGTCATTTTCTCAGAATTGTCATTTTGACACTTAATGTCCCTTTCGTGGTCACATAGACACTGGAAACCCTTGAGCATTCATAAAAAAGAAACACAAAAAAACGTACACTGTTAATTCTTTCTTGACGGTGCCTGCTTAGCTTGGCGAGTGCTGCGAGCTGGTGCTCTTGCCTTCCTTTCCAACTGTTGCCGACAGGGGGATTTTG
Source organism: Phymorhynchus buccinoides (assembly GCA_017654935.2). Lineage (NCBI taxonomy): Eukaryota > Metazoa > Mollusca > Gastropoda > Neogastropoda > Raphitomidae > Phymorhynchus > Phymorhynchus buccinoides. The sequence continues at coordinate 13,398,961 of CM065680.1, read as the reverse complement.
ACAAAGTTGTGACAGGTGTTTTTTCCCTCCGTTTGTTGAGCATGTGTGAGTGTAATAAATAAATAATGACATATGTATGGTGACGAAAGCTTGATTGTGACGTCGGACTGCGTGTCCTAAAAAATATTTAGAAAATAATGACGTAGAGTTAAGTGTTGATGTTTTGATTGGTTTTTTTTTTATATACAGTGTTTATTTAATAAGTAACAGCCTGTTTTCATATATCAATAAAAAGGGCAAAACCTGGACTTTACAATACTTACCATATTTTTGGGACTATAAGGCGCACCACCTTAATTTTACCCAGATTTCAGATTTTGTTACTATATTTTCTTACTATTTCATAAGGTGCAGGGGTCCGAGTCTTGGAAAAAAGTATCGCCTTATAGTCCGAAAAATATGGTACATTTTCAAAGATGTCTAGGTTCTATTATCCCTTACACCGCAGAAGGGAAAACTACAGATTTCTTTTTTTATGTTCCGACGGCAACTGACTTGCGGAGAATTGTTTCACTTTAAGAGTAGGAATCCTGCATGATGATAGAGCATAAACTAGGGCACTCACGCAGTTTCTCCCCTGGCCCACAGCAGGTTGGGCCCCACGACAATGGAGATGTTACTGGGAGTCATCTTGTTGATGGGACTTTTCTCCGCCAGCAGACCCAGGAACTTGATGAGGTACCTGTAGGCATCAGAGTTATCCGAGTTCCAATCCTCTGATAAACCATTGTACAAAGGAGATCAGGTGCCCACAGCGTACAGGGGCAACACTGAAAATCACTTCTCGACATGATCAAAAAGGCAAAATGCAGTAAGAAATCACTTTAACCCCTTGACTGCCACCAACGTATATTACGTACTGAGGTGATGACATCACTGATGATGCCATCAGATAAAGAGGAATAACCCTGATATGCCGGCCTTTGCTCTGACACAGTCAAGAGAGTTGCATCCCCAGACCATTTGGCCACATTGGCTCTATCAGTTGTCTTTTTCATGGCATGATTTGCCCAATGATTTTTTCTTTAATTTTCTCTGGCAGTCAAGGGGTTAAAATGTCATTTTACAGTAAAGATCACAAAAGTAAACTTCTGCCACCACAAGCAAATTCATTGGCAGCCATTCTTAATCCTCTGAAATTTGCCAATCCTCTAATGTTGTTGTTGTTCCCTGGCTTAAAGACTCCAGGGATCATCCCAACAGCCAAAGCAATTGAACACTATGGTACAAATGCACCAGCTAGGGATGAGAACATTACGTGCGTGACCGTTTTTAATTACCCCGCCACGTGGGCAGCCACACTCAGACTTCGGAGGATCCAATCCTCTGATAATTCTCATGCCTGTACCTGAAAAGACACAGCCAGGCGCTGAACATACTTCTTTTCTAGTTCTACATGGATGCTGTAACCAAATCTTTAAAACACACACACAAACTGAAAAGCAGGGGTCCAGAGGCCACCTAGCACCCTGGTTCTTGGCAGGTTACAGGGGCAGTGTCCCTGTTGGGAGGAGAGGAGGGACAATGCCCCCTGAAGCTGAAGGGACAAGTGCTGCTTTAACCCTTTCAACGCCAGCTTCAGCTTAGCTTAAAATTTCCGTCAAACTTAACTGGGAACTGGCAGAAAACATGGCATATGCGATACTGGGGATTCCTTTATAGCATGTATAACATTTGGCCTATCCTTATCTCACAATGTCATTTGAATGTAGAAATTGAAAATGGTGTATTTTATTTTAGGAGACCACTCGAACGTTCTCTTCTTCTCCTGGAAGTATGTAGAGTTTTGCTAATTTTTAGCATGAAAAAAAACCCAATGAAGAAATTGAAAATGCTGTATTATTTTTAGGAGACCATTCGAACATTCTCTTCTTACCTGACATTTTTGTAGTACAAAGGAGGTAGTTTATTTACAGTCGTGTACAGTGCTTTTAATCTCTGTTCCTGGGGCCTGCAAAAAACATATGCACACACACAAAGGATTTTTGTCAAAGCTACAATTATAAAGCAGAGCACTTCAAACAAAATAAAATAAATTACTTATAACTGAAAAAAGCGGCAAATAAGGCATACGGTAGTACATGAATTATTCATCAGAAAGCAAAATGATAGCTAAAAGAAACTTGAAGACAAAAAAACAAAAACCCACTTTGATCATAATGACCTAAAGTCGTAAAGATAACTCCCAACATACAAGACTTGATCCGGAAAATCAGATTAGTAGCCAGCATCATACAGGGTAAGTAAGCAACAGTTATCAGAAAAACAAAATGAAAATGCAAACAAATTCTGATCTTAACACACAAGAAAAAAGCATTGTCATTAGTGTCAATATCAGAGAATGAACAACATTATCCAGCAATTATTTTTCACAATGTCCAGTAAGGCGCTTGTAAGCAATGGTAATGGGCGGGATTTACAAACATGTTCTTGAGTGCACACAATCATTTCAGACACACACACATACACTGACACTCACATACAGTGATACACACACACACAAATACCAGTACTCACAACTGAAGAGACTGCATGAATTCAGAGTGGAGGTCAAAGGTCAAGAGAGGTTCAGGTAGCTCTCGTAGGTACTGCTTCAAGACACCTGTGAAAATGAGCATCATGCCCAAATCATCATGCTCAACTATACCTGAGGAAAACACACCTTGTCCTGGATTAGCCAAACATTTCTCTACAAACATAAACCACTTACAGTGCAACATTTCACATGGTCAACAGTATTACAGACAAACCCCTATTTTACGACCCTCTGTTAAGCGACCACCTCTCATTTGAGACCGGATTTGTTGGCACGGATGCATTTTACTATGTAAACGACCTCTCTTAAACGACTTCCTCTAAAACGCGACTTACGACCGCCATTTGGTTGGTTTTTACGACCGTTGTTGTCGTCTGCATAGACTTCGAGCAAAGGGAAACAACCACGGTCAAGGGCCTGAAAGCGGAGTCGCTTCCCTTGTTGTAGAAAAGATGGCGGAAAGCGTAGGAAAAGCACAAAAACCACTGACTTTGAAAAAGAAAACCACTGACTTTGGACGAGAGTGGAGGTGATTAACAGAAGTCGGCGAAGTGAAACTGTAATACATCGATTGCACAATCCTATGGAGTTGGAAAGACCCAAATCCAGTTTTAATATGTCATTGTATGTGTGCATGAAGAAGAGAGTATGAACTGTGCTGAACTTTTTCTTTCTACGGCTGCCAGTGAAAACCTCCGTCATACGACCCCTCCAATTTACGACCGATTTTTCCGGACATTTTGGAAGTCTTAAAATAGAGGTTTGTCTGTACTGTACACTTCACATTACTAATTGCTCTCTTTCTGCGTTCTCTTTTCTTAGCTTTTGAATCGTTTAAGCTGTCATTCAAGTTCACACTTCACATTACTAATTGCTCTCTTTCTGCGTTCTCTTTTCTTAGCTTTTGAATCGTTTATCTTCAGCTGTCATTCAAGCTTCCATTTACACAACTATGCATATTGATATATTACTTTTTTAAACTGACAGTGGGCTTGAAAGTTCAAAGCCCATGTGCAGAAATTATCCAGATCAACATCCATCCATTTATTCAAGTGAAGCTAAACAGTCTCCAGAACAGACAGTCTAATTAGCTCTATTACAACAATATTCATTTGCATAACCTACCATATTTTTCGGACTATAAGGCGATACTTTTTATCTCAGACTGAGACCCCTGCGCCTTATAATGTGACTGATAATACAGTAAGAAAATAGAACAACAAAATCTGAATTTTGTGTCAAATTTGGGAGGTTGTCCTTATAGTAAGGTACGCCCTACAGTCCAAAAAATACTGCAAATAATATATTTCTGAAATGCTTCTTTCAGACCTGTTTACCCTTATTATGAACAACCTGGAATTTGCCACAGAAAAACCCGGAATTTGAAAAAAACCACCAGAATTCACATCGGTACACGACTCGTGACATTTTGAAGTCCACGTTGCAGTACTTGCAGTGTGCCTGCTAGTCTCCCAAACGCGAACTTGTTATTCCTGGCACTTTCAAATACTCTTGAGAAAACTTCTGCTTCACTTTTGGCCGTTTCACCCTATCACTGCTGTCGTTTGTCGAAGATTTCTGGCGCTTGCCGCCTGCGGTTGACTTGCCTGATGACATGTTTGATGCAAAACTACAATCTCGGTCAACCCTTGCGTTTTTCATACAAAACGGAAACAAATAATAGACGTTTTTTCGAAATCCCGGGATTTTCAGCGTTCACCCGGAATTTATTATTTTACCCAGAATTTTTGCAATTTCCTGGGATAATTCTGGCAAAACCGGGAGGGTAAACAGGTCTGCTCATTTATCAAGTACCTTTCTGACACAGACTAATCAGACACTAGAACCAAACAAACATAGAACACAGGTATAAAACGTATTAGGTAAAGAGTCAAAGAAATAGTGAAAGAAAATCAGAAGCAAACAAAAACAGTAACTTGCAACAGAAAACAAAGGAGAGGTTCAGATGAAAAGAATGTAGAAAAGAAAGACAAAGAAGAATGGAAGAGATAAAAAAACCATTACCAGCTACAGTGTGAGGGTCAGTACTAAACTCATCCATGTCGACGGCATGTGCATCAAAACAGGCCTGAAAAGTAATAGTCACACTTGTATATGACGAAAAACCAAGCAAGCTCCCAAGCAAGCTCAATCCATAAATAACTTAGAAAATTCACATATTACATCGAGCATCAGATTGTAATACTGCACAACATAAATAGTTTCGAATTTTGTAGAACTAATGGGTAATATAAAGGACAGAAAAACAACAGAAAGTAACGATGCAACTATTTTATTGCCCCCTTTGAAAGACATGCATAAGTTCAAGTAAAAAATGTCTGATCGTCAAAAAAACACGAAACAATATGTGTTAATACTAGTGTGTGAATGTTGCTAAATAGCATGGTGAACTCTGTATCCAGCATCATTATCCTTTATAGTATACACAGCACATTTCAGCCATACCCCCTTTTTTTCTTTTCTTTTTAACATTATCAGTATCAGTACATTTCAAACTATCCATAACGAAGTCAATATGAAACTGTCAACTCAGGGGATGTTAATAACAACTGAAGGATAAGGACGGGTTCACATTAGACGTGTAAGTTCCGTACAGAAAACCTTAAATAAGTGGAAAGAAGGATAAAAGTTTACGCATGTAGGAGAAATTCGGACACGTGCACAAATCTTTTCCCTTCTTTGTTTCACTTATTTATGGACTGTGCACGGGTTTCCGCATGCAATATCCGCTTATGTGTGTACATGGCATAACAGAACAAAACATTCAAAAACTCACTTTCAGCTTCTTGAGTTTTAATGCAGCCCCTGCTATTCTGAACAGGCCCTGTTAGAAAGAGAAAAAAAGAAAAGAAAAAGAACAAAAATCAATTTGTTATATTCAAGGTCATGACCACAAAGACACTCAGAAAGAACAAACAGAAGAAAACCAGTTGCTCCTTTGTCTACCTGGTTGTCACAGTCAGACAGGAGTTAACCTGCACACAATATTACCGTAATTTTCGGGTTATAAGGCGATATTTTTTTCTCCCATTTCGACCTTTGCGAACAAAAATCGTGAGAAGAGAGGCAATGATTACTGTGTTCAGTACAGTCTGCTGTGAGTCAGACATTAAAAGTGGTCACGAGTCGCCGATAAAATGAATACTCGCGCTAAAATGCTTCTAAATCCCCATTATATATAGAAAATATTCCGTCTGCAATACTGAGGATTCCTCTGTGACATGCATAAAATAGGGCCTATCCTTACCTCCCAAAAATAGGAACATAGGGTAATTGGATAACAGACCCTAGTTTGATGGCTTTTAGTGACATGTGTGTTAAATCATTATGGTGCCAAGGGGCGACAGTGGCGATGAAAGGGTTAAAATCTTACACCTATAACACACCCACTATTCACTCCGTTCGCCTTTTCCTCCATGCCTGTTTCCAGCAGGGTGAGGATGCAGGCCTCCAGGACAAAGGAGATGTCCCGACCCATCAGCTGCCATGGTCAGACATTACTGACAAAATACCTTAAATTCTTAACCCTTTGAATGCCAGCCATTTTTCAGCCAAAACTTTCCATTAAACTTACTTGGGTAGAGAATATACTCCGTCTGCAATACTGAGGATTCCTCTGTGACATGCATAAAATAGGGCCTCACTTCTTCCCTCCCAAAAGGCCTAGGACAAATAGGGTCCCGACCCATCAGCTGGATACTGACAGACCCTCAGCCAAAACTTTGATGAAACTTTTGGTGACATGTTCCTCTGTGTTAAATCATTAGTGGTGCCAATTATGGTGCCACAGTGGCGATGAAAGGGTTAAACATCTATTACACACACAGTGTTCACTCACTTCTTCCTCCAGGCCTGCTTCCAGCAGGGTGAGGATGCAGGCCTCCAGGACAAAGGAGATGTCCCGACCCGTCAGCTGCCATGGTCAGACATTACTGACAAAATACCTTACACACACACTGTTCACTCACCTCTTCCTCCAGGCCCGCTTCCAGCAGGGTGAGGATGCAGGCCTCCAGGACAAAGGAGATGTCTCGACCCGTCAGCTGAAGGTGGTGCTCCAGAGACATTCCAAACACCGGCTTGATATCTGACGCCTCTGATCACGGGAAACAGTAAAAAGAATTATGTTGGTATTGAACCAAAGGAAATTTAAAAAAAGTTGCTGCTCTTAACAATCTTGATCATGGCAAACGCAACAGTAAAAAGAATTATGTTGGTATGGAACCAAAGGAGATTAAAAAAAAACCGTTGCTGCTCTTAACAATGTTGCAAGCATTAATACCGTACAAACTGGATTATAAGACGCACCTGTATATAAGCTGCATCCCTTAAATTGACAAACTAGTTAAACTATTGACCTGCCATAGCGTTGGCAGGTCTGAAATTGCAAAAGAAAAGTTCAATTTATTAAAAAACAAAATAAAGCGCCAAGAATACATAATATTGTACACTGAAACATGTTCAACCGTGCGGACAGTAGAAATAATCATACAGTCATTTTCCCAAAATGGTCAGTTTGACACTTAATGTCCATTTCACATATATCAATTTTCTACACCCCAAATACCGTATTTTTCGGACAATAAGGCGCACCCCCCAAACATTACCCAGATTTCAGATGTTGTCACTATATTTTCTTACTATTTTATTAGTTATATTATAAGGCGCAAGGGTCTGAGTCTGAAAAATACGGTATTCTCTAATACCCTACATGCTAACACACGTTCTAATTATAAGCAACATTTAGCACACAAGCCTACTTCCTGTTCTCACCTATTGTTGCTTTCATCTTTGGGATAGTAGACTCTATGATCTCCAGCGCTTTCTTGTGATATGCTGCCTGCGACTCTAACAACTGCAACATCATTTGATATGGTCAGAAAAAAAGTATCTAGGTGAACACTTCAAACTGAAATCAAACCAAAATATAGATAATGGCCAACTTATGATGCGGATTTGGGACTCCCTCTCTCTCTCTCTCACTACGCCCAACTAAGAATATCGCGTGATAAGTCCCTACTGGTTTGATTGCCCCCTGGCCGTCAAATCCGCGTCATAAGTTGCTCATTCAATGCAGTATCGTCAGTTTGCATTACGAATGAAAAAAAGTGAAATGCTAATATTTCTAGAATATCAGATCATAATTGTAGCGAAAAACAATAAGGTGAATAAAATGGGGGTTTTCATTTCATGCATCAGATTTATTACGTTTATCTTGATTAGGAATTGAGAGAAATGTTAAGATACAGAATTTTATAACTGCAATCAAACAGAAACAATAACATTCGAAGTAATAAAAACAACAACCAATGCTATGATACAAAATAAAGTGCATTCTAACTGCAATAAAATAAAAACAATAAACAATTACATTTGAGGTAATTAAAATAAAAAACTGAAAATCAGTCATATTCATTTGTATAATGCAGATTGCTTTCAAAATAAGCTGTAATTAGTTTTTTTAGTTTTTTTTCTAAAGTAAGACAATGTCTATGAAATTACAGTATTTGATGTGTCAAACAAGACACAGACAACACAAAACTGTATCTCTGCCTTACAGCAATAAAAATAAATAAATAAATAGTTAACAAATGTGTCAAACAAGACACAGACAACACAAAACTGTATCTCTGCCTTACATCAACAAAAAAATAAAAATAAATAGTTAACAAATGTGTGAAACAAGACACAGACAACACAAAACTGTATCTCTGCCTTACAGCAACAAAAATAAAAAAATAAATAGTTAACAAATGTGTGAAACAAGACACAGACAACACAAAACTGTATCTCTGCCTTACAGCAACTAATCTCGAGCTGTGTTCGCTCTCCTTGGAGATGAAGTTACACAGCTCAATGCTGAGGTTATCCTGTGGAAAAACAAATCAACATACATGCATTAAACATAAAACATCAATAGGAAAAGAACAGAAAAACGTACTGCAAGTATTGTTTATTTCTCTTTCTTCAGAAATAATCTTTACAAACTACCAGTGCCTATACCCATGCAAAACCGTAGTCTATTTCACCCACACACAAGGTCATGTTTGTGTTCACTCAATACATTATGCTGTTCTGTACTTCGTTTTCTTTCCCTTGAAACCTCATAATACAAACAATAATTACCTTACACTGAACTCTCAGGCAAACTTAGACAGGAAAAAAACCCTCATCTAATAATCAAACATTCTATTATGTTTTTATTTGTTTTTAGTTCAATTACCGTAATTCACGTACTACAAGCTGCTTCATAATATAAGCCTCACCCCCTACGTTTAAATTTTTTTTGAAAAAAGTAACGCATAAGCCGCGGATGCACGATGTCCGCTTCCGGTTGAGTCGAGAGTTGATCGCGGGTGTGTTGACTGCCAAAATGAAAGTGTCGGACCGCGAAACAGATCGTCATTTTGTGAAAAATATACCGAAATCAAGGTGATTTCTTTTGTCATCAACCGTGAACAAAGCCACAGATCAAAGGTCTGAATCAAGGATGCCACTGAGTTGAGCTTACTTTCACTTTCGGTAACGTTTAGGCCGCGGCACTGTACTAGCTGCAGGGGCAGGCGAGGGGGTAAAAACAAAAGTTGCAGCTTATAGTCCGCGAATTACGGTATATTGAAAACCAAACATAAGAGAAAGAATTGATTGTAAAAGTATAACAATACACAGTCACATAATTTTCTACTACCTTGATGGCCTCCACTTTATTGCAGGCCTCCTCGTACTCTTCCCTCACTGCGTCGGCTTTGGCAGCGGCAGACGCCATGTTGGCCCCGGGAACGTGGGATTGCCGCATCGCAGAGTTGAACCTGGGGAAAGAGAGCAAAAACGCAGATACAGTGGAACCTCCCTCAAAAATCATCCAAAATGAGGTCTTAAATGTGAGGGAGTTGCATAAGGGAGGTAATTTTAATACTTACAAAGAAGGGCAATGTCTCGGAGTAGTAGGTCTTAAGTGGGAAGGATTCTTATAATGGGGGGTCTTTTAAGGGAGGTTCCATTGTAACATTTGTTTTGGGGGGAAAAGAGAACTACCCGGTACTAGAAAGAGAAATTCTGTGCTTACAATGGCCAGTGAAAGATATTATCCCCTTCACTGCCGGAACAAAACTTAGAAATTATCTTTTATAAATTATAAAATTGAAACAGAGACCTGGTTTAAACGGGTTTTTAAAAAAAAATTATTGTCTTTACAGAAACAGAGACCTGTTGGACTCAATCTGACAAAATGGTCTAGAGATATATATTTCCTGACTTGTCTATAAAAAAAACACCCACCCAAACTAGCATTCCAGGACTGTGACATCATCAATGACATTTTCATGGGTCACAGGTGCAACCCCCCAAAATGAAAAAAACTGAAAGGCAGGGGTCCAGGGACCGTTGACCCCGGCAGGGTACAGGGGCAGAGCCCCATCGGACGATTCAGGGGCGCAACTTAAGAGAGAGAGATAACAAGACAGACAGACAGTTAAAATAATAGACAGAGACAGTTTGAGTCTGATAAGCCTTGCAAAATCATTACATTGCCTTCGTAAACTTCCAAGATTGAACAACCAAGTTCAAAACGCCCCAAATCGCTTGTGGTCAATTTTTTGTTGTTGATAAATTGAAAAACACACTTGAAGTTCAGTTTGTGGTCAAATTAAAAATGCTGAAATCAGTGTAAAAATGAAAGAGTAGCACCCATGCATTTTACTGCACTGCCCATAGTAGACACTAGTAGACACGAGGCAGGTGGGAAAAAGGTTAATGTTCAAAATAAGTCCATCTCAGAGGTGTACAGTGGCAAGAAGTGTAGAGTGGCACAGAGGTAACGCGTCCACCTCGTATACAATAAACCCGGGTTCGAACCTGGGTACAAGGGATTTTTCCTTTCTTTGCACTAGGCCTTGCGGTCTGAACGTGAAGTCTTCCGAACAAGACGATAAACTGAGGTCTTGTGTGCCCATGCACTTAGCACACGTTAAACCCAGTGGCAACGAAAAAGTTGTCATTTGGTCAAAATTTACCCATCCTCATTTCCTTCCTCATCACTCAGTCACACAAAAATTGCATGCAACACGCAGCTGCGACACGCTCTCCAGGTGGGAGCAACCCGAATACCAAAGTACCAAATACATGTTTGAGCCAGATGGATATCTGCGGAACCACAGAACTAACTGAAACAAAATTCTATATAAACGAAAAGTGAACAGGGACTTTTACATAGACACAAACTTACCTGCTTTTTGCGGAGTCCATGTCTAAAGTTGATTTGCTTAACTGCTTTCGAAGTTTCATTATGCTGGGGATGTCCAACTGAAATTAAAAAATACAAAATATACGCAAATGAAATAAATCAGAACCATAAACCACTGAACATGAATGAAGAATCTTGTAAACATTTCAGCTTTTATCTGCATGACGGATTGACCCCCTTATTTTTCCATCTCACTATGACCGCCAAAAAAAATAGTTCCCAAAAAACTAAACAGCTAAGGAAACATATTAAGATGTGTGAAAGGACAGGCCTCTGCAATAACTTAATAAGTTAAGACCATGTAAGTGGCTTGCATAAGTAGCACTAACAGTACTAAAAAAGCCCCACAAAGAACCCAATGTGAATGGACATACCTCTGCAACGACTTGTAGCGGCGTGAGTACTTCTATCTCTATGTTGTGCTCACACTGCAGCTCTTCTCGCGCAAGTTGCCCCTGGCAGTCCCCGCACTGCTGGCATATACTCCTGCCCACACGCAGCACAGCGACAATTAATACCTAAAAACAATGCTATCAATAGCAAGGATAGAAATGAAACTACTGCAGCTCTTCTCTGGCTAGCTTAGCTGCCCCTGGCACTGCTGGCATATACTCCTGTCCACACGCAGCACAGTGACAATTAATACCTACTGTATTTTTCGGACTGTAAGGCGATACTTTTTTCCAAGAGCCAGACCCCTGCGCCTTATAATGTGACTGATGAAATAGTAAGAAAAAATAGTAACAAAATCTGAAATTTGGGTAAAATTAGGGGGGTGCACCTTATACAAAGGTGCGCCTTATAGTCAGAAAAATACGGTAAACATAATGCCATCAATAACAAGGATAGAAGTGAAACTACTGCAGCTCTTCTCTGGCTAGATGCCCTTGGCAGTCCCTGCACTACTGGCATATAGTCCTGGCCACACCCAGCACAGTGAAAATCAGTGGCAGGAAATGAATGGAGATACATCAGAGTGAAATTGATAAAAGAACCTTAAAAACAATTCACCTGATAATAGAAAGTCAATGAATCAATGTTTAACAGGAAAAATAAATGTGACACTGTTACACACACACACACACACACACACACACACACACACACACACACACACACACACACACACACATGTATTATTAAAGAAAGAGCGAGTGAGATACAGACATGCTGAGACAGACAGAGACAGACAGAGACAGACAGAGAGACAAACTGACAGAAGACAGACTGGGTGTGTCAGAGACAGATAAACTCTGCATACACAAGTGTGTGTGATATTTGAGAGCACATGTTTAACAATTCAATTCAACAATTCATACAATTTTATTGTCTCCAAACAAGTGAAGAAATTTGCTTTTCGGCATGCACATAAAAATAAAGACAAAATAAGACATTGTTATAACCTAACAGAAGAGACAATTTGTAAAATAACATAAAAGCACATGTCATTGACATAAAACATAGTTATCAAACACACACACACACACACACACCTGAACAAGTACACTGAGCAATGATCGATCCCATTTAGAGGCTAAAAGTAATAATCACAGATAATAATGACATCACACTAATAATGATAACACATACCACAGAAAACATTAACAATATCACAAACCAGTATGGCTATCACTTGAGTATGCACACCCGCCCACCCACCCCTCCCCTCACCCCACTCACACATGTGTACACACCGAGCATATCATAAGATCCCCCTAAGCTGTCTCAGCATAGTGAATGTTTACCGTATTTTTCGGACTATAAGGCGATATTTTTTGTTCCAATTTCAACCTATGCACCTAATAAACGAGGGCGCCCTATAAGTGAACAAAATCGTGAGAAGAGAGGCAACGATTGCCGTACTCAGTACAGTCTACTGTGAGTCACAACATCGAAAGTGGTAACAAGTCGCCGATATGACGAATACTCAAGTTAAAATGCTTTAAAATCCCTATTATCGTCCGAGATACCGTCTAACAGATGCCACAACCCTTCATTGGATGTTAAAAGCATCGTTGTAGAGCTTAAAATGCCATAATTCTACCAGTTTCCGCAAAGAATTGGCCAAAATCAACAACCGGAAGTCGCAAAAACGGAAGTTTCGATTATTTGAGAAGGGAGCCAACTCTCGTTTACGACAACAAAAATGGCGATCACCGGATCAGTAATCGTTTACAGGACGTGTACAGGCTTCAAACTTCGACTTTCTGTTGTGCGGTGTGTATCGCCTTAAAAACGAGGGCGCCTTTTACTTGGATTTTGTCAGATTTTTCTTGAAAATTGCCCTATTCGCCTTATACACAGCAGCGCCTAATGAGCCGAAAAATACGGTAGATATATGTTGGTGCATACATGTACACATGAGGAGCATGGCATTGACACACAGATAACAAATCAACACAAATATAATTAAGAGAGAGAGAGGGGCAGAAAGACAGACAGAGACATTCATACAAACACATTGCATACTACAATGTAATATGTCTGCTTGAATACAGTATACTGCAAACCAAAGCACCCACATACACTTAACTTTAACTTCTTTGTGAAGCGCTTAGAGCACCGTAAGGAGAATAAGCGCTATATAAATTGTCATTATTATTATTACTTAAAACATACAATCAGCGAATCTCAAAAAATAAAAATAAATTACATTTGTATATGATTAAATTTAAAAGCAAAAAAAAGAAGAAAAAAAAAGAAGAAAAGGCTCAATGAATCAGACACAAAATCTTAAAATAAACAAGAGCACAATAAAATAAACTCAAAGCAAACAAGAAAAATAGTCAATTTAGTGCACAATAATGAACATACCCCATCAAGGTGTCTGGGCCAAGTAAAGCAGCGGACTCTTCCAAAGTGTGACTCAGGTTGGTTTCTGGCAGCTTTTTCTGTAACACACACAATGAAAAACATGCAACGTAATGATCATGGAACATAGGAGATGTGCACAATAAGTTCACAAGAAGATTTAACAAACTGATGGGCCATGCTTTTATTTATTTATTTTTACACAGATCTTGCACTCCATGCACATACGCAAGTGTGCATGCATACACACACACACACACACACACACACACACAACACAAACAAAAATGCCAACTGAGACTATCATTGCAGAAGTGATCTCATTCTCTACAAAGGTAACAGTTTTAAAACAACTTTTTTTTAACTGAATACACGAAGTAAGCTTTTGCTTTGCTTTTTATTTCAATCTCTTACACAAGCTGAATTCAGGAGAGTGCCTAAATTGGAATTACCATAAGCACTTCTTGAAGTTGAACTTAAGACGTGATTCTTGGTACTTCTTCAAATCACTACTGTTACAAAGCAATCGTAATGACAACCACTAAGGAACTAAACATATAAAAACATCAAAATACATGCAGTGATGTACCGAGGATCGAAAAGTGATAGGACAAACTGTCCTGAGACAAGATAAATCAACAATGTCCTGGCTCTTGCAGAAATCAGAGTGCCAGTGTTGAAAATTTAATCAGATATTTGTCATGACAGGGGAGAACACAATAGGACATTTTCAATTTTAAAAGGTCAATGTCCTAGGCCTTGTGACATCACTGTACATGCAATATTAAAACATAAAATTTACATAGGAGAACATCTGTACATTTCATTAAGTTTCCCCTCCATCATATAGATGGGAATCCTATTGTTATTGTACAAATTCTTTTCTCTTATGCTTCTCTTCTTTTCCTCCCCCTTTTCTTCAACTGTCATTAGTTGGGGATTAGTAAATGCTGTCCTGCACACACTCCACTGAACATGAGCAAAGTGACCCAGCAACCAAGCAGGCTTTCCTCTGATGGATAGCCTCTTGGTGTTGATGGCCTGACATTAATTGCTCCAAATGGACTGCCCGTGTCAGGGCTTCGACCAGACAATCTACAACATGATTAAGTGCTAGGACTCGCCTTGGCTTAAGGCTGTGTCAGACCGATTAACATAGGCTAGAACACCAAGGCTACATCAAAATGTTGTTAGGCTCTGAATAGTTATGTGGGGATTGTCCTTAGCCATGACAAACTCCTAGCATAACATCATCAGTCTCCAAAACTCCTCCAAAGTCGGAGTGTGGCTGCTCATGTGACAGGGTAATCAAAGATCGGCAATGTTCTCATCCCTAGCTGGTGCATTTCTACTATAGTATTCAAGTGCTTTGGCTGTTGGGATGATCCCTGGAGTCTTTTAGCCAGGGTATGACAACAACAACTACAACAGTGCTAGGACTTGGAATGTCCCAAGCGGCATTCGAGTAACACCACTGGATGGACCACAAAGATGAAATGGCTAAAAAAAACACATTTTCACTGGCGGAGATTCATTGACAGTAGAAATTGCCAGTCAAAGTGTCTCCACTTTAAACAAACTCCAGTCCAGCTTTCCAGACTAGTTAGTAGTACTAGTAGTTGCCTCCACTGCTATTTGGATGTACAGTGGAACCACCCTTATAAGACCTTCAAAAATCATCCAAAATAAGGTCTTATTAGGGAGGGGTCTTTAAGAGAGGTAATTTCAATACTTACAAAGAAGGGCAATGTCTCAGAGAAGTAGGTATTATATGGGAGGGAGTCTTATAACGGGAGGTCTTATAAGGGAGCTTCCACTGTAACTGTTGGACATGACAGACCACCATAGCACAATAAAAGAAGTATGTTTTTCGACCTGCAAGACACAATTGTTTTTTTAACTGAACTTTGACTGTACACCTATCTACTGATAGTGCTATAGTTATCTATACCCTAAGTCCCTTAACTCTTTCAATCCTGCAGACCGGTTTTCCGGTTTCAAGGCTTAATACCTTTCAATCCTGGAGAACGGAAAACCGTTCTGGAAGAAATAACTCCTTTCAATCCGAGAGACCGGTATTCCGGGATCGCACTTTGGACTTTCCGCAATTCGCGCCATCAAAGTACGTCATTTACCCTTGACCCAGCCGCTAACAGGACTGTTTATGAATGGAATTTGATGCCAGACCCCCCAGCCGTTTACCCTTCCCTTTCCCCCACCCCCTCCCAGCTCTGTGGGAAAGGGGTCATTTTGAGTGAATGCGTGTAGTAGGTGTGTACTGTGCACGTGGCAGTTTTTGTTGGTAGTGAAAATGGAAGGTGGAGAAAATTTTGATTCTGACCAATTTGACAGAAGAAGAGTGAGTTTAGTTCATGGCAGCTATTGAAGCGCACATAGGTGGTGATGATGCTAGTGGTGAGGAGTTAGATTATCAAAACTTACCTTTGTTCTACACTCGACCGAGTTTTGAGTGGATTAGGGGGAATTATGTCACACCAAAACCGAAACTAGGACGGAATTCAAACATCGATCAGGGCCTGTGTGTGTGTTAGACACATCAATGAAAGCGCTAGATTATTTTCAGTTATATTACTCTGATGAAATGCTCAGTTCTCTGCTAGAATCAGGCATGAAAGTGGATGGAGATCAAAAAAGAGGAAAAAATTTCGTCCGATAAACCCTTCCACCCGGATTTTCACCTTACGTCGGTAGTTTTGTTGACTGGGGGGGGGGGGGGAGACAAATGTTACGGCAAATTTTTTTTCAACGCAAAAAATTACAAGCTTCAAACGTTGCCGAGCACAAATCCTTCAACCCGGATTTTCACATCTCGTCCGACGTTTTGTTTTGGGGGGCCTAACACCTTCCCCAATTTTTTTTTTTTTTTTAAATACCTCTGGTCACAACTTTTTTTCAGCGGGAAGGGGATCACAACATTTCGTCGGCTCAAATGGCCTTCCACACACATTTTCAACTAACATTCATGCTTTTCGTAACCGATAGATACTCATCTCCCCTTCCTTCGCGCAACTTTGAAGCGAGTGACCTAAAGCGACTTCCGGTTAACCAGTTTGAGAATCGCCAAATACAGACTTGTACATATACGAATAACGCAAGATCGGTCATTAATTTACGCAGATTTTTTTTTTTCTTCCACGGAAGTTTTCAAACATTTACGCGGATTTTCCGCGAAAAGAGGAACTCTTTCATGCCTGTAGAATATACCAACAATAACACCTAAAAAAACGCACCGAAAAGCCAGAGAAAAACAAAGGTGTAGGTGACAAGCACACCTGTGTGTTATGCACGGCACGACACCCCAAGTACAAGCATGCGCACACTGGTGTCAGCTATACCGACACCCCTTCAAAACGTGTCAAACTACAATGATGTGTGAAAAGTGTGGTATCTGTGCTCCAAACAGCGTCACAGTGACTGCTTCAAGGTGTGTCACACACGTGTCACCTATGTGTGACATGTGATGTGATGACTGTGACAGGGGTACATACATGCGTAGATAGGGAACGTGAAAATATTATCTGTGTAAAAAAAGTGTGCAAAATAGTGTGGTGCTTGTTCTCTATATATTTGTGTTGTATCCATACATAATCGTAAAAACAGACAATAAACTGTTGATGTGTTGGGGACAATTATGGTGACAATGGTGACACTTATCTGTGGAGTAATGACAAGCACAATGCATGGGGATGTACAGGAGGCGTCACTTGGTGAGTGCGTGCATGAAATATACAATTTGCTTTAAAAACGCTGACCTGCATGTATGGCATGATGGTATGTTTTATGTTAAATAGTAAACTTACCTGTTTTACACCTGTGTGTCATCTGTCATGTCACCATAATGGTCAATATGGTCACAAACAGCTTCTCTCATCAAATCCCTACACAACGGTTCGTGTAATGTGGGTTACTGCCGTAAGTCTCTAAAATAAGTACCCCATTATCACATTTTTAACCCTCTATAAATCCAGGAATGAAGGGAATAGATAGATAATAGAAACATAGGAATAAGGGGAAGTAACAGTTAGTGTAAAACCAGGAATGAAAGAGTTAAAAGACACAACAGAATAGCAAACACCTCAAACAAATAATTTGCTTACAATATATGACAGAGGTGTGATTTCTCATAATATTCAGCATAAATGGTAGAATTGAACTTCAAGTGAGTTCAGTTGTATCAATGGGAGACTTAGTGGGATTTTTGTCACACCAGGTGTCGTGACACTCGCTAGGGGCTTATCACGCTATATTCTTAGTTGGGTGTAGTGAGAGAGAGAGAGGGTTGGTCTCCTCTCTATCTCTCGCTTTCTCTTTATCCCCAACTAAGAATATAGAGGGGATTAGCCCCTAGCGAGTGTCACAACACCTAGCGTGAAAAAAATCCCTCTAAGTCTCCCATTGCCATTGAAGGAGAACATAACTATCTATACTTTCTCATTGGTTATTCATTTGATAGGTTTTACAGCATCTTCCTAAAAAAAAAATTGGCAATGCACTTTATGCACTGCAGTGTCTTGCATTTGTAAACACAAAAAAACCCTCGAAATTTACCAGTCGTTTCTCATGGTCGGTGCCAGGTGGCGCCTCAAGCAGTGCAGTGACCTTCTTGATGAGGTTGTGGGTGACCTGGCGCACCACCTCCATGCGCTTCTCATTGTCCTGCTGGTCATCGCTCAGCACCTTGGACTTCTCCGCCCTGTCAAACACCATCAACACTCACATATATTAACCCCTTCACTGCCGGGGAAAACTTGAGTTATTGACCTTCTTGATGAGGTTGTGGGTGACCTGACGCACCACCTCCATGTGCTTCTCATTGTCCTGCTGGTCATCGCTCAGCACCTTGGACTTCCCCGCCCTGTCAAACACCATCAACACTCACATATATTAACCCCTTCACTGCCGGGGAAAGCTTGAGTTATTGACCTTCTTGATGAGGTTGTGGGTGACCTGGCGCACCACCTCCATGCACTTCTCGTTGTCCTGCTGGTCATCGCTCAGCACCTTGGACTTCTCCGCCCTGTCAAACACCATCAACACTCACATATATTAACCCCTTCACTGCCGGGGAAAGCTTGAGTTATTGACCTTCTTGATGAGGTTGTGGGTGACCTGGCGCACCACCTCCATGCACTTCTCGTTGTCCTGCTGGTCATCGCTCAGCACCTTGGACTTCTCTGCCCTGTCAAACACCATCAACACTCACATATATTAACCCCTTCACTGCCGGGGAAAGCTTGAGTTATTGACCTTCTTGATGAGGTTGTGGGTGACCTGGCGCACCACCTCCATGCACTTCTCGTTGTCCTGCTGGTCATCGCTCAGCACCTTGGACTTCTCCGCCCTGTCAAACACCATCAATACTCACAATCGTGTGCATACAGTGAAACCTCCCTTATAAGACCTCCCGCTATAAGACTCCCTTCCCCGTGGGGATACCGGGGTGTCTTTCGGAAAATAGTTCCCCCACCTTCTGTGCTTGTAACTTTCTCTAATCTGCCAATCTCTTTGACTCTGCCTTTTCCCTTTGCTTTCTATCATCTACTATCTTTCTGACTTATTGGCCCATTCTCCTGCCTTTTTTCAAAAAAATCTTCCAAATAATTTTTCTCCCTTTAGCTCCTCCGAAATCAGAATGTGTCGGCTGTACGCGGCGGGGAGACCAGTGAAAACTGAAAACCGGACACATATGTACCTTATCCATTATGGCCATATGGCCTGGGAATGCAGAAGAAGAAGAAGAAGAGTAAGACTCCCTCCCACATAAGACCTACTTCTCTGAGAGTGAGACATTGCCCTTCATTGAAAGTATTAAAATTACATCCCTTATACAACTCCCTCCCGTTGAAGACCTTATTTTGGATGATCTTTGAAGGTCTTATAAGGGAGGTTCCACTGTATTAACACCTTCATTGCCGGGGAACACTTGATAAATTCTTAATTGTTTTTGTTTTTTAAATTATAAAATATAGGAGACTTGTTAGAATCAACCTGAGACAATGTTTTGGAGATAATTATATATGTCCCTCCTGACTGTTCTAGAACATGGTATTCCAGACTTTGTGACATGGAAAGTTATGGCATCATCAATGCACTGCCTGTTTCTGACATCAAAAGCTATATATTATAACATCATCAATGATATCATACTGCCCATAGTAGACACCCGGGCTGGCAGGGAAGGGGTTAATAATAATAATAATATATGTATATTACTATATAGTCCTTAGTTGCTTCAACAAAATCTGAAAAAACTGAAAAGCATGGGCCCAGGGCAAAGTATTAAGCATAACATGGGTAGTGACAAAATATAAGAAAGGAGGGGTAATAATGCTCTTCATTTTTTAAACCTGAAATCCAGGCAGGCGCCATTTTAATGAAAAGAAAAAACCCCAACTGAATTCATGCACATGTCATGAGGAGAAGCATCCATGCATAAAGCCAACATAAAGTTCAAGCCTCTGTTTCTTTGTGAAAAATTGAATAGGCTCTTTCAATCCAGTGTGTGTGTGTGTGTGTGTGTGTGTGTGTGTGTGTGTGTGTGTGTGTGTGTGTGTGTGTGTGTGTGTGTGTGTGTGTGTGTGTGTGTGTGTGTGTGTGTGTGTGTGTGTGTGTGTGTGTGTGTGTGTGTGTGTGTGTGTATCTGTCTGTCTGTGTATGCAAGTGTGTGTGTTGGTGTGAGTGTGTAATTGTGTGTGTATGTGTCTGTGTGTGTGCATGTAACTATTGTAAGAAAATAAAAATGTATCTCTTTCTTCTCTTTCTTTGTGTGAGTGCATGAGCGCTCGCTTGTCGAAAATAAAAATCTCTCTCTCTCTCTCTCTCTCTCTCTCTCTCTCTCTCTCTCTCTCTCTCTGAGTGTGTGTACTCTACGCATACGTTTGTGCCTGGGTTCATACAAGCATGCACATGTGCTTGTGTTTGTGTACTGTGACTGTAAGTGTATGATTTGAACAAGGCACATTTTCAATCTGTTTCCACCTGTTCCTTTCCCCATAACATGAACTGTTTTCTAAGACAAACTCTAAAGGCAGATATACACAAGGTTCGTGCGACCTTGGCAGAGGAAATCCCTTCAAGACTTTCTTCTATTTTTCTTGCAAGTATTGCTCAAGATTAGCAGAATACACCATGATATTGACAAGGGTGCAACTACACAAAATGAAAAAACCTGAAAGGCCGTGGTCCAGGGGTAATGTCCCCCAGCAGCTGAAGAAGAAAATTGATATATGAAGGTATTTTGTTTCCTTTTTCCACAATTTATACAAATGCTTATTTTAAAGTGATTGAAAAATACAGTAGACACACAAAGATCTTGTTTGACCAAAAACAAACAAACAGGAACTTCCTTTTGTGGTAAAATTCAAAAACAGGAAATCCTTGTACACCAGGAAAAGTTGCACCCATGTGTTACTGAGAATCTTAAGTTATTGTAATGGATCCAAGTCTTCTATTTTTTAAAGTTTGGCCTGTGAAGCAACAAACACCAAACCTTTATCTAAACATGAAATGCCTCTCCCTAGATTCATTGCTGAAGCTGTTTTCTGTTTATGCATTTATGCTCTCAACATTCTATTGCCCTTGAAACTGTTCAGAAGAACATAAAAGTGGATGTGTGCATGCACATGTAATGATGTATGCGTGCACACAGCACACACATGCATCTCACAAGCGCACACACACACAGTGAGAGGAAAAGAGCAAACACACACACTCACACAAACATGTGCACACACACACACACACACACACAAACACACACACACGCACATGCACACACACCTCACAAGCGCACACACGCACACACAGTGAGAGGGAAAGAGCAAACACACACACAAACATGTGCACACACACACACACTCACACACAAACACACATGTACACACACACACACACAAACATGTGCACACACGCACACACACACACACACACAAACACACTACCAACCATACAAATACACACCACACCCACTGCTACCAATACTACATTTTACTAGGCCAAGGGTCCATTTCACAAAATCTTGCAATGTTCACGTTTGCAGCTCCCCCTTTGTCAAGACTTGACAGGTGTATTTTCTTTACCAAACTCAAATAAAGTTCAGTTGTTAGACTCCACCCTTTCTCTCTCTTGTTTTCTCTAGGTCTCTCTCTCTCTCTCTCTCTCTCTCTCTCTCTCTCTCTCTCTCTCTCTCTCACACACACACACACACACATACATGTGTGCACACACACACACACACAGAGTGACACACACACACACAGAAAGTGAAAAACATACACACAGAAGCACATGCACACACACACACACACACGCACACGCATACACACACACACACACACACATACCCATGTGCACGCGCACACGCACACACACACACACACACACGTATACAGGCATTTCCAATCTTTCCCACCTGCCCTTTCCTGCAACTCTTACATGTTAGGGGATGAGAGTGCATTTCCACCTCAAAGCTGTGCATTATCCAATAAGAAAAGGAAATAAAGGCCTGGACTACTTTCCCCAATTCCTCATTCTGGGCTATGTTCCTCTGCCATACAGTACAAATTAGCTTACAAACATGCTGGCTAAAACCTGTTCAGTGTTTACTGCAAGCAGTCCAGAACTTCAGATT
The DNA here is from genome assembly GCA_017654935.2 of Phymorhynchus buccinoides. Lineage (NCBI taxonomy): Eukaryota > Metazoa > Mollusca > Gastropoda > Neogastropoda > Raphitomidae > Phymorhynchus > Phymorhynchus buccinoides. The sequence continues at coordinate 13,376,701 of CM065680.1, read as the reverse complement.
CATGTGCATGACATTGCATGTGGGACATGTACCGGTATGTCAAGTCAAGTCAAGTCAAAATTATCTTTATTGACGATAAAAGAGTAAGCTACAAGCTTTTTTTCATCCTGTCGTCATGAAATGAAAAAACATACTGAATCAATAAAATTTAAAGATCAACAATGAAAATTGGCGTACGGAACCAAAGCACAATGAACAAATATCAAAAACAAATCAGACATAAATCATGACTAGCAAATACATTATGTACAAAATATAAATAGAAATGAGTAAGTGTACAACAAGACTATGCATGCTTTAAGCAACAGCATTCTTCTTCTGTGTTCCCTGAAAGGCCACAATGGTTGAGGTACAACTGTGTCTGGCTTTCAGTTTTCACTGGTCTCCCCACTGTACTTAGAAAGAAAAGGAAAAGGCAGAGTCAAAGAGACTGACAGATTAGAGAAAGTTGCTAGCACAGATTTTCCAGAAGGTGGGTGAACTGCTTTTACTGAAAGAGCCTCCGGTATCCCTGTGGGGAAAACAGCATAAAAATCACACCTTCATTGCATTTTAAATTTGCACACTGTCTTTGGAAAGCGATGATAAAGTATTTAACCCTTTCACCGCCAATGTCGCATTTTTGCACCACAATGATTTAACACCCATGTCATTAAAATCCCTTGAAATCAGGGTCTGTTATTCAATGATATTGTGTTCCTAAAATTGGGCAGTGAGGATTGACCCCATTCTAAATGTGTCACAGAGAAATCCCTCAATATTGCAGACAAAATCTTTTTTGCAACCAAGTAAGTTTAATGGAAATTTTTGGCTCAAAGATGGCTGGCGGTGAAAGGGTTAAACATAAACGATGCATCACACCAGATGTCACTCATGTCAGACACTGCATTCATAAGAAGAACAGTATGAGATCAACAAAAACAACAAACAGCCTTCTATATTCCATCGCTGCTAAACTTGGACTCCAGACAGAGAGCGGTTGTGTTTTGCTTCACCCGGTCTGGAAATAACGTGGTTTCTTCAAAATGGTTTAATATTGATTAAATTACCTGTAGAAAATATAAAGATTGAAATTGAGAAAACGAGACAGACATTATCAGAGTGAAGAAGAGGGGGGTAGGGTGGGGGAAAGGGAGAAAAGAGAGGGGGAGGGAGAATGAGAGAGAGGGAGAGAGAACAAACGAACGAACGAACAAATCTTGTTTAATGATGGTAAAGAATAAGCAATACAAGCTCTTCTTTTTATATTGTCAACAATAGAGGGGGGGGGGGGGGGGGAATGTGAAATAGCACGACAGAATGACGTGTCAAAGTTGACATAGAAAAAAAGCAATAAAACAGACAAACATAAATAAATATAAACAAATTTAAAAATAAATAAATACCAAAATCAGAGAGACGAGAGAGAGAGAGAGAGAGAGCGAGAGAGAGAGAGAGAGAGAGGGGGGGAGGGAGGGAGAGAGAGAGAGAGAGAGAGAGAGAGAGAGAGAGAGAGAGAGAGAGAGAGAGAGAGAGAGAGAGAGAGAGAGAGAGAGAGAGAGGGAGGGAGGAGAGAGGGAGGGAGGGAGAGAGGGAGAGAGAGAGAGGACACTGGAAAACTTTATTTGACAAGGATAAAGATTTTAGGCGATGCCTATTCTTACAATCTGTCCTTGGATAAAAGAAAAACAAATTTAAGAAACAAAAAACATTTGTAAACATACTCTCTCTCTCTCTCTCTCATACACACATACATTGTTTATACATACATATAAAAAAAATGCTGTTGTTTACAAAAGATTTATAAAAAAAAAAAAAAAAAATACACATTGTGAAACAAATAATTGATGACAAGTAGGAGGTGAAAGCAACATCAATCCAAACACATAAACAAAGCATAAAACGGAGATGTAAACAATCAATTGACATATACCATGCATATCACATGTAGGTGCACACAAGGCAATACAGTTATACAGTGTGCGTTCAAAAAGAGAGAGAGAGAGAGAGAGAGAGAGAGAGAGAGAGAGAGAGAGAGAGAGAGAGAGAGAGAGAGAGAGAGAGAGAGAGAGAGAGAGAGAGAGAGAGAGAGAGAGAGAGAGAGAGAGAGAGAGAGAGAGAGAGAGAGAGAGACCCACATCGACAGATTGAAAAAACTTGTACAGAGACAGAAAGACATAGACACGCATAGACACAGAAATCTAGAAATACAAATAGACACGAGTAATAAGACAGGAACAGAGGAGGTGGGATAGGGGTGTCTAATAGTAATACAGAACAGCTGAAATGAACCTCAAAAAGTCTGTAAAGATAAATAAAATAAAATGAAAATATATATATAATGTAACTGCATGGTACATACATACATACATACATGTACTAGAATAGCAATTTTAACAACATTTTAATGATACCAGTGCCACTGATAAGAGCATGCTAGACAAGGGGGGCAACAACACACTTTGGATACTTGATCATTTGATGACCACTTTGACAGACATATTTATACACATGTAGAACAGTTAAATATGTCAATTGACTGGAAATTGAAATTCCTGTTAGAATAGCACCCCACCCTTCCTTCCTTCCTACCAAGTTTCATGATAGACAAGAATTAGACTTTAGAGGATCTATAGTGCTATCTCATATTCAGAATTATTTCATGGCTGCACAATTTGCAGATCACACACATGCACGCACATACACACACACACACACGCTTTGCATATGTGCATACACGCGCACATACTCAAACTCAGTCACTTACAAGTTACACACTCACACAAACAATGCATTCATGATAAATTGATATACATGCAGCTCACACACCTCCACACACACACACACACACACACACACACACACACACACACACACACACATTATCAATGAATCTAGGGAAACATTGACATCATGGCATCATAATAATGTCATAAATTCATAGATTTCCAGGACTGACAAGACGAAATAAAAACAACAACTGAAGTTTGACACAATCACTGAATCAGTGTAGGGGTTTTAACAGAAAATAACATTCTTAAAATTAATAAAAACAACTCTCAGTCTGTTACAAACTCCAAAGCCCTGTAGTGTTAATGTTTGTTATTTGTCATCCATACTTTTTCTTTCTTTTCAAGTTTAAGTTATTTATTATCTTGTCATTCTTGAAGAACCCATCGGATCCTCTCTCTCTTCTTCTCCCTTTCACTTCCCTTTCCCATCAGCTTGCAAACAATGGCTACTATTACTAAACATCGAAACACAATGAATAATACAGACACTATGACTATGAGTATGTATATTGTGAATTAATGTGAATCCGGAAAAAAGGAAATGATCACTTAAGCTCAGCAGGAAAGGAAGCTGCTAATTCAAGCTGAGAGCAAAATGTCACTGTTTCAATTTCCTGAAAGAGTTTACAGACTTATCTACTGAGTGATACATTTATGAATATTTCTGACAGCTCAAGGTCTAACAATCTGAAACAGACACGATAAATTATTACGTAAATAAATGTGGAAAATGGCCTAGTAAAAAAACGTTCTTGCCTATAATATTTCACTCATCCTCCTTTTTCTTTTCCTCTTTCTTGCCCACCCCCCTCCCCTCCCCTCTTTTCTTTCCCTCTCCTTTAACCCTTTCACTGCCAATGTCGCATTTTAGCACTAAATGGTTTTACACCCATGTAACTAGTAAAAGGCATCAAATCAGGGCCTGTTATCCAAAGACCCTATTATTTTAATTTTGGGGGGTATATTATATGTCAAACAGGAATTTGCAATATTGCAGATAATTTTTTTTATGTACCTAGTTATGTTAAATGGTATTTTTTGGCTGAAAAAATGGCTGGCGGCGAAAGGGTTTTAAAACACATCTATGCCCATTCTGCTTCAAGCCTTTTACCCCCACCCCCCCTCTATCTGTGTCTCCCATTGTCCCAATCACAAGTTTGTCAAAATAGCAGGATGGGGATCTAGTGAAGTGGGGTCCTAACACTGCAAGGATCTAGTGATGTGGGGTCCTAACACTGCATGGGTGTAGTGATGTGGGGTCCTAACACTGCAAGGATCTAGTGATGTGGGGTCCTAACACTGCACAGGTCTAGTGATGTGGGGTCCTAACACTGCAAGGGTCTAGTGATGTGGGGTCCTAACACTGCACGGGTCTAGTGATGTGGGGTCCTGACACTGCACAGGTCTAGTGATGTGGGGTCCTAACACTGCAAGGGTCTAGTGATGTGGGGTCCTAACACTGCAAGGGTCTAGTGATGTGGGGTCCTAACACTGCAAGGGTCTAGTGATGTGGGGTCCTAACACTGCAAGGATCTAGTGATGTGGGGTCCTAACACTGCAAGGTTCTAGTGATGTGGGGTCCTAACACTGCAAGGGTCTAGTGATGTGGGGTCCTAACACTGCAATGGTCTAGTGATGTGGGGTCCTAACACTGCAATGGTCTAGTGATGTGGGGTCCTAACACTGCAATGGTCTAGTGATGTGGGGTCCTAACACTGCAAGGGTCTAGTGATGTGGGGTCCTAACACTGCAAGGGTCTAGTGATGTGGGGTCCTAACACTGCAAGGGTCTAGTGATGTGGGGTCCTAACACTGCAAGGGTCAGTGATGTGGGGTCCTAACACTGCAAGGGTCTAGTGATGTGGGGTCCTAACACTGCAAGGGTCTAGTGATGTGGGGTCCTAACACTGCAAGGGTCTAGTGATGTGGGGTCCTAACACTGCAAGGGTCTAGTGATGTGGGGTCCTAACACTGCAAGGGTCTAGTGATGTGGGGTCCTAACACTGCAAGGGTCTAGTGATGTGGGGTCCTAACACTGCAAGGGTCTAGTGATGTGGGGTCCTAACACTGCAAGGGTCTAGTGATGTGGGGTCCTAACACTGCAAGGGTCTAGTGATGTGGGGTCCTAACACTGCAAGGGTCTAGTGATGTGGGGTCCTAACACTGCAAGGGTCTAGTGATGTGGGGTCCTAACACTGCAAGGATCTAGTGATGTGGGGTCCTAACACTGCAAGGGTCTAGTGATGTGGGGTCCTAACACTGCAAGGGTCTAGTGATGTGGGGTCCTAACACTGCAAGGGTCTAGTGATGTGGGGTCCTAACACTGCAAGGGTCTAGTGATGTGGGGTCCTAACACTGCAAGGGTCTAGTGATGTGGGGTCCTAACACTGCAAGGGTCTAGTGATGTGGGGTCCTAACACTGCAAGGGTCTAGTGATGTGGGGTCCTAACACTGCAAGGGTCTAGTGATGTGGGGTCCTAACACTGCATGGGTCTAGTGATGTGGGGTCCTAACACTGCAAGGATCCAGTGATGTGGGGTCCTAACACTGCAAGGGTCTAGTGATGTGGGGTCCTAACACTGCAAGGGTCTAGTGATGTGGGGTCCTAACACTGCATGGGTCTAGTGATGTGGGGTCCTAACACTGCACGGGTCTAGTGATGTGGGGTCCTAACACTGCAAGGGTCTAGTGATGTGGGGTCCTAACACTGCAAGGGTCTAGTGATGTGGGGTCCTAACACTGCAAGGGTCTAGTGATGTGGGGTCCTAACACTGCAAGGGTCTAGTGATGTGGGGTCCTAACACTGCAAGGTCTAGTGATGTGGGGTCCTGACACTGCATGGGTCTAGTGATGTGGGGTCCTAACACTGCATGGGTCTAGTGATGTGGGGTCCTAACACTGCATGGGTCTAGTGATGTGGGGTCCTAACACTGCAAGGGTCTAGTGATGTGGGGTCCTAACACTGCAAGGGTCTAGTGATGTGGGGTCCTAACACTGCAAGGGTCTAGTGATGTGGGGTCCTAACACTGCAAGGGTCTAGTGATGTGGGGTCCTAACACTGCAAGGGTCTAGTGATGTGGGGTCCTAACACTGCAATGGTCTAGTGATGTGGGGTCCTAACACTGCAAGGGTCTAGTGATGTGGGGTCCTAACACTGCAAGGGTCTAGTGATGTGGGGTCCTAACACTGCAATGGTCTAGTGATGTGGGGTCCTAACACTGCAAGGGTCTAGTGATGTGGGGTCCTAACACTGCAAGGGTCTAGTGATGTGGGGTCCTAACACTGCAAGGGTCTAGTGATGTGGGGTCCTAACACTGCAAGGGTCTAGTGATGTGGGGTCCTAACACTGCACGGGTCTAGTGATGTGGGGTCCTAACACTGCAAGGGTCTAGTGATGTGGGGTCCTAACACTGCAAGGGTCTAGTGATGTGGGGTCCTAACACTGCAAGGGTCTAGTGATGTGGGGTCCTAACACTGCAAGGATCCAGTGATGTGGGGTCCTAACACTGCAAGGTGTGATGTGGGGTCCTAACACTGCAAGGATCTAGTGATGTGGGGTCCTAACACTGCAAGGATCTAGTGATGTGGGGTCCTAACACTGCACAGGTCTAGTGATGTGGGGTCCTAACACTGCAAGGATCTAGTGATGTGGGGTCCTAACACTGCAAGGGTCTAGTGATGTGGGGTCCTAACACTGCAAGGGTCTAGTGATGTGGGGTCCTAACACTGCAAGGGTGAGTGATGTGGGGTCCTAACACTGCAAGGGTCTAGTGATGTGGGGTCCTAACACTGCAAGGGTCTAGTGATGTGGGGTCCTAACACTGCATGGGTCTAGTGATGTGGGGTCCTAACACTGCACGGGTCTAGTGATGTGGGGTCCTAACACTGCAAGGGTCTAGTGATGTGGGGTCCTAACACTGCAAGGGTCTAGTGATGTGGGGTCCTAACACTGCACGGGTCTAGTGATGTGGGATCCTAACACTGCAAGGGTCTAGTGATGTGGGGTCACGGGTCTAGTGATGTGGGATCCTAACACTGCAAGGGTCTAGGTGATGTGGGGTCCTAACACTGCAAGGGTCTAGTGATGTGGGGTCCTAACACTGCAAGGGTCTAGTGATGTGGGGTCCTAACACTGCATGGGTCTAGTGATGTGGGGTCCTAACACTGCAAGGGTCTAGTGATGTGGGGTCCTGACACTGCAAGGGTCTAGTGATGTGGGGTCCTAACACTGCAAGGGTCTAGTGATGTGGGATCCTAACACTGCAAGGGTCTAGTGATGTGGGGTCCTAACACTGCAAGGGTCTAGTGATGTGGGGTCCTAACACTGCAAGGGTCTAGTGATGTGGGGTCCTAACACTGCAAGGGTCTAGTGATGTGGGGTCCTAACACTGCAAGGGTCTAGTGATGTGGGGTCCTAACACTGCAAGGGTCTAGTGGGGGTCCTAACACTGCACGGGTCTAGATGTGGGGTCCTAACACTGCAAGGGTCTAGTGATGTGGGGTCCTAACACTGCAAGGGTCTAGTGATGTGGGGTCCTAACACTGCAAGGGTCTAGTGATGTGGGGTCCTAACACTGCAAGGGTCTAGTGATGTGGGGTCCTAACACTGCAAGGGTCTAGTGATGTGGGGTCCTAACACTGCAAGGGTCTAGTGATGTGGGGTCCTAACACTGCAAGGGTCTAGTGATGTGGGGTCCTAACACTGCAAGGGTCTAGTGATGTGGGGTCCTAACACTGCAAGGGTCTAGTGATGTGGGGTCCTAACACTGCAAGGATCCTAGTGATGTGGGGTCCTAACACTGCATGGGTCTAGTGATGTGGGGTCCTACACTGCAAGGGTCTAGTGATGTGGGGTCCTAACACTGCAAGGATCTAGTGATGTGGGGTCCTAACACTGCAAGGATCCAGTGATGTGGGGTCCTAACACTGCAAGGATCTAGTGATGTGGGGTCCTAACACTGCAAGGGTCTAGTGATGTGGGGTCCTAACACTGCACGGGTGTAGTGATGTGGGGTCCTAACACTGCAAGGATCTAGTGATGTGGGGTCCTAACACTGCAAGGATCTAGTGATGTGGGGTCCTAACACTGCAATGGTCTAGTGATGTGGGGTCCTAACACTGCAATGGTCTAGTGATGTGGGGTCCTAACACTGCAAGGGTCTAGTGATGTGGGGTCCTAACACTGCAAGGGTCTAGTGATGTGGGGTCCTAACACTGCAAGGGTCTAGTGATGTGGGGTCCTAACACTGCAAGGGTCTAGTGATGTGGGGTCCTAACACTGCAAGGGTCTAGTGATGTGGGGTCCTAACACTGCAAGGGTCTAGTGATGTGGGGTCCTAACACTGCAAGGATCTAGTGATGTGGGGTCCTAACACTGCAAGGATCTAGTGATGTGGGGTCCTAACACTGCACGGGTGTAGTGATGTGGGGTCCTAACACTGCAAGGATCTAGTGATGTGGGGTCCTAACACTGCAAGGATCTAGTGATGTGGGGTCCTAACACTGCAAGGGTCTAGTGATGTGGGGTCCTAACACTGCACGGGTCTAGTGATGTGGGGTCCTAACACTGCAAGGGTCTAGTGATGTGGGGTCCTGACACTGCACGGGTCTAGTGATGTGGGGTCCTAACACTGCAAGGGTCTAGTGATGTGGGGTCCTAACACTGCAAGGGTCTAGTGATGTGGGGTCCTAACACTGCACAGGTCTAGTGATGTGGGGTCCTGACACTGCACGGGTCTAGTGATGTGGGGTCCTAACACTGCACAGGTCTAGTGATGTGGGGTCCTAACACTGCAAGGGTCTAGTGATGTGGGGTCCTAACACTGCAAGGGTCTAGTGATGTGGGGTCCTAACACTGCACGGGTCTAGTGATGTGGGGTCCTAACACTGCAAGGGTCTAGTGATGTGGGGTCCTAACACTGCAAGGGTCTAGTGATGTGGGGTCCTAACACTGCATGGGTCTAGTGATGTGGGGTCCTAACACTGCAAGGGTCTAGTGATGTGGGGTCCTAACACTGCAAGGGTCTAGTGATGTGGGGTCCTAGCATGGGTCTAGTGATGTGGGGTCCTAACACTGCAAGGGTCTAGTGATGTGGGGTCCTAACACTGCAAGGGTCTAGTGATGTGGGGTCCTAACACTGCAAGGGTCTAGTGATGTGGGGTCCTAACACTGCAAGGGTCTAGTGATGTGGGGTCCTAACACTGCAAGGGTCTAGTGATGTGGGGTCCTGACACTGCACGGGTCTAGTGATGTGGGGTCCTAACACTGCAAGGGTCTAGTGATGTGGGGTCCTAACACTGCAAGGGTCTAGTGATGTGGGGTCCTAACACTGCAAGGATCTAGTGATGTGGGGTCCTAACACTGCAAGGATCTAGTGATGTGGGGTCCTAACACTGCAAGGGTCTAGTGATGTGGGGTCCTAACACTGCAAGGGTCTAGTGATGTGGGGTCCTAACACTGCAAGGGTCTAGTGATGTGGGGTCCTAACACTGCAAGGGTCTAGTGATGTGGGGTCCTAACACTGCAAGGATCTAGTGATGTGGGGTCCTAACACTGCAAGGATCTAGTGATGTGGGGTCCTAACACTGCACAGGTCTAGTGATGTGGGGTCCTAACACTGCACGGGTCTAGTGATGTGGGGTCCTAACACTGCAAGGATCTAGTGATGTGGGGTCCTAACACTGCAATGGGTCTAGTGATGTGGGGTCCTAACACTGCAAGGGTCTAGTGATGTGGGGTCCTGACACTGCATGGGTCTAGTGATGTGGGGTCCTAACACTGCAAGGGTCTAGTGATGTGGGGTCCTAACACTGCAATGGTCTAGTGATGTGGGGTCCTAACACTGCAAGGGTCTAGTGATGTGGGGTCCTACACTGCAAGGGTCTAGTGATGTGGGGTCCTAACACTGCAAGGATCTAGTGATGTGGGGTCCTAACACTGCAAGGATCCAGTGATGTGGGGTCCTAACACTGCAAGGATCTAGTGATGTGGGGTCCTAACACTGCAAGGGTCTAGTGATGTGGGGTCCTAACACTGCAAGGGTCTAGTGATGTGGGGTCCTAACACTGCAAGGGTCTAGTGATGTGGGGTCCTAACACTGCAAGGATCCAGTGATGTGGGGTCCTAACACTGCAAGGATCTAGTGATGTGGGGTCCTAACACTGCACAGGTCTAGTGATGTGGGGTCCTGACACTGCAAGGATCTAGTGATGTGGGGTCCTAACACTGCAAGGTCTAGTGATGTGGGGTCCTAACACTGCAAGGGTCTAGTGATGTGGGGTCCTAACACTGCAAGGATCCAGTGATGTGGGGTCCTAACACTGCAAGGGTCTAGTGATGTGGGGTCCTAACACTGCAAGGATCTAGTGATGTGGGGTCCTAACACTGCAAGGGTCTAGTGATGTGGGGTCCTAACACTGCAAGGATCTAGTGATGTGGGGTCCTAACACTGCAAGGATCTAGTGATGTGGGGTCCTAACACTGCAAGGATCTAGTGATGTGGGGTCCTAACACTGCACGGATCTAGTGATGTGGGGTCCTAACACTGCACGGGTCTAGTGATGTGGGGTCCTAACACTGCATGGGTGTAGTGATGTGGGGTCCTAACACTGCAAGGATCTAGTGATGTGGGGTCCTAACACTGCAAGGATCTAGTGATGTGGGGTCCTAACACTGCACGGGTGTAGTGATGTGGGGTACTAACACTGCAAGGATCTACTCATCTACTTGATCTAGTGATGTGGGGTCCTAGCTGGGGGTTTTTCTCTTAAATATGATAATTACCAATCTTTGATTGTGATGAAAATAGCCCAAAACTGATTCTAACCACATCCTTTACGCGATGATGACAGATGTACATAAGTTGGGGGGAAAAAGCCTAGCCAATTTCCGGTATTGTCCTGTGAATTAGCCTTATACTGTTGGGTTTTTGTTTTCAACACACTTTGTTGGGTGTGTCTGCTTTACATCGCTTATTCTGCTGTTTCTTTCTTTAGAAAAAAAAAAGCAGTGGCTATTTAACCTTATGTGGGAAAATAGAAATCAGGTATTTTACTTGAATACTTCACTTCCGGTTAGAACTGTGCTTGATCATAGTTGATGTCATCAAAAATTGTTACCCTCTTGAGGCAAAATAACTCTCATACTATTTTCCATCACCACCCAGCTGAATACAATCAATTTAATACAACCCACAACATTTTTTATTTATTTATTTTTTAATAAAAAAAATAAATAGTGGCTGGTACAGTGGTAGTGGTACACAGTCCCTTCTTCTGGGCCATACAGTGGTGTTACTCCCACACTGCTCATTCCGAGTCCCAACTCGCAGCCACACCTTCGCTTGTTCATGTCGCAGAATCCAAGACCAGCAGTCCAAGGGGAGCGAATCAATGTTAGGCCATCAGGAGGTAATCAACCGAGGAGACACCGCTGCTGAGTCACTTCGGTGGAGTTCAGTAGAGCCTGTTCAGACACCTACTAAGCCCCCTACTGACAACACTATTCTCTTAGTCGCTGAGCCAGCGTGAGTGAGGTCCTCCTCCAAGGGCGTCACCACAACCGTCCACCGACAGCTCCCCAGAACACACTGATCCCCATGACTTTGACCCGAACGCACCAAGGCATAGACTCACTGGATTGGAAACCGAAACTGAGACTAATGGGAGAGCAGGGCATGCAAAGCCACAGAATTTGATACATTTTTAATTTTTCATGATTGATGGAAATGAGGCGGATGACTATGATGATGATGCTATGGAGTTCCGTATCGGTATGAAACTACATGACTGGGATACAGTGTATTTCTACGTTTCTTTTCATAATGATATCCCGGCGTTAACCAGGCCCGAGAACTAGACACCTGCACTGGCTGCTGAGTTGGTCTTGAAATTAGAACAACATTCTCACACAGTCTCAGAATTGCATCCATTAAGCGAATGAAGCTCGACTGTGTAGATAGTCTTCCCATTGAGCCCATAGCTACTCATTCTGGGCAGGAGTCAGTCACAGGACAAAAAAAAAACCTCGCCTCTGATGGGATTCGAACCTGTGACTTCTACGCCACAGTGGCTGGTACAACCCACAAACATGTACGTAAATGAAGGCCTGCACAATATTATATTGATGCGCGCACACACACACATGATCATGATGATGACATGGTGATAAGTTCATACACACACGGTCTGCATTCATGCACAAACTAATCTAGATGCACTATCTTACAAACACTTACACACACGTGTACACACCCTGTGTGGATACCGGGGGGTCATTTGCATAAATAGTTCCCCCACCTTCTGGAAGATATGTGCTTCTAACTTCCTCTAATCTGTCACTCTCTTTGACTCTGCCTTTTCCCTTTGCTTACTAAGTTACTGCCATCTACTATCTGTCTGCCTTATCGGTCCATTCTCAGGACTGCCTTTTTTCAAGAAACACTTTCAAAAAGATTTCCTCCAGCCAAGTCGGACTTGCTGGGCCTACTTATTTCTAAGTTAGGCACATAACGGCAGCATGACGTATCTGCGCTCATAATTAACAGGAAACTGTCCAAGCGATCGAAGAAGACAAAAGGATAAACACACAGTCTCTCTCTCTCTCTCTCTCTCTCTCTCTCTCTCTCTCTCTCTCTCTCTCTCTCTCTCTCATAGACTCTCTCTCTCTCTCTGTGTCTGTCTCTCACACACAGAGAGAACCAGAACAATGGGAACCAGAACCAGAAAAATGGGAAGGCGGATAACAATTTTTGATGATGTCAAACGCATTTAAAAGTTAGGTAAAATAGCATGAGTTCTATTTTCCTACATGAGGTTAAATAGCCATTGCCAGAAAATATATATAACTATAAGCTTACAATGGACACAGATAGTGGAACTAGAAGAACATGTATTGTATTTGTAGGGAAGGGCAATGTAGGATTTTCGGTAAAGATCAAGATGTTTCACCCCCCTTACATTTCTCGGTTAATTCCATTTTTCCGTTTTTGCCTTCCTTACCAAACATAAAGCTGTATTTTATTAACCTTTTCAGCTAATTATCTTTTTGGAATAATAACCCTAACCCTACCCCCCCCCCCCCCCCCCCCTATAAGATGGAAAAACGCAATGAACCATGACTGTGACAAATGTGCGGTGTACTGCAGTACATAGAGGGGGGTAGGGTTAGGGTTAGGGTTATTATTCCAAAAAGATAATTAGCTGAAAATGTTCATAAAATACAACTTCATGTTTGGTAAAGGCAAAAACGGAATTAACCGAGAAATGCAGGGGGGGTGGCACATCTTTACCTTTGCCGGATTTTCACACAAATTTAGAAGATCGATTCTTGCACTAGTTGCAGATTAGATTTTCATTACCCATGCTGATGTTCATGAAAGTATGTAAACTATAGAACACACTGACACAAAACAAAACTCTTCTAAAGGCCTAGTCCAAATGACACACATTATGACATACCAACCCAACATCTCTCTCTTTCTCCCCCCCTTTTCATTTCCAAACTATTGTCAGATCAGGTTAATTGACGACTAGGCCTCGCGGCCTCTCAAGCGTCTTTTCTTTTTTTTCTTTTCTTTTTTAAAATTCAGTTGGCACAGCTGTGACGGTTTGGGTAGACTATTAGTCATACTGGTATTTTAATTTACTAAGGTTTGGGTCTTTGTCCAGGAGGTTTTTGAATTTGTTAGTATCACTATCAGGTGCAAGTTTTGTCTGAGCAGAAAGTGCGTTCCAATAGTTAGTCACTCTGTTACTGAAAAAGTGTCTCCTGATGGTTTCTAGTGTGAAAAATTTGAGATCTGGAACAAGCTTTTGTTAGTATTGTCAGGACCATTAATTGTTGAGCCCATGAGGCAAAGCTAACCCCAGAAATGCAAGCCATTCAAACATGTAGTTCTAGTCATGTACTGATGTAGTCCAACTAGTTAGTACTAGTAATAGTATGCCTACTACTGTACCAGTAAAGGCTAAAATTGACAACAAAAACTTGAAAAAGGGGTGTACCCACCTTCCTAAATTCTGGTCTGCAATCTGTTTCACGCGCAAGAAATTTTTGCGCAAATTTTCTTTCTTCCACATTGTCTGACGAACAAAAACTCTGCTTCCTAAAGAAAAAAGGCAAACATTGCGGCTACTGCCCACGACAACACCAGCTCAGAGCACTAAAAATACTTCTGCAGCAGCAGACACTTTTGACAAGGAAGTGTCTTCGGAAATCGTGCGCGCACTGACTATTTTCAAAGTAGCTATGCAAATTCGGATGAAAATAAGATGCTTACTTGCAGGGATGCGCTACTGGTTCAATAAAACGAGTACGTGTAAGTGGTTGTTATACAAAATGGAAATTCATTCTTTAGCTTACCAGTCTTTTGTAAAAGATTAAGATTCAAACTAAAAGAAAAAAGAAAAAAAGAAAATGTGCCTAACGTCCTCCGACTGTGACCTGGAACAGGTAGATAATATAGGTCTTGCAAAGCATGCGTGTGCATGTGTGTGTGTGTGTGTGTGTGTGTGTGTGTGTGTGTGTGTGTGCGTGCGTGTGCGTGTGCGTGCATGCATGCGTGTGAACTGTAAATTGTGCAGCCATGAAATAATTCTG
>CM065680.1:13352332-13354832 GCA_017654935.2 Phymorhynchus buccinoides | reverse complement strand
TCATTTCATGAGATAATTGGCATGGGCTTCTTACCCGCCCATGGGCTTTTTACCCCGTCTTACCCTACACACGTTAAATAAAGACCCCGCCACCACCTGTCTTCTGTTATAATTACACTAGTACCAGCTGCCTCTGTTATAAATCGCCACTCTTTGGGGTAGGTTCTTTTTAGTCTGAGTGTGAAGTTGTTTTATACGATGCCGAAAAGTGCACCTGCTGCCTCCTGTCGCATGAAAAAAAGGTAGCTCGTAAAAATAAGTAGCTCGCTACCTATGACAGTGTGTATTTGCGACATTGAGCATGAACCACAAATTTCACTTTTTTCTAGGGTTAGGGATAGGGATAGGGTTAGGGATAGGGTTAGGGTTAGGGTTAGGGCTAGGGTTAGGTAAATGGTTAAAGTACAGAAAAAGTGAAATTTGGGTTGTCGCAAATACAGACTCTCATAGTAGCGAGCTACTTATTTTTACGAGCTACCTTTTTTCATGCGACACTGCCTACTTGAGTATATGGGAATTGTTTTTTGTAATTTCTCTTACAAGTAGCTATAGGCTACTATTTTTTTTATTCCTTTCTCTTTTAGTAACTTCTCTGTTTATCAGTATTTTTGTTTTTCTGTCAGTCTGTGCTTTCTATCTCTGTTTGTCTGTCAAAAAAACACACAACATAATACGAAAAACACCTTGAAATTTTTGTCCAGAAACTTGGCAGAGAGTTGATTAAAAAAAAGTCAGATATAAGCTTAACCGTCAAGAACAACACCTTGGTGGAGGTTATAAATCCGCGACCAGTGACAGAAATGACCGATTAGTCGCTTATCAACCTATTCAGAAAATACGATAACGTTCTTACCAAACAGGGGTGAGGGGGGGTGAGAGAGAGAGAGAGAGAGAGAGAGAGAGAGAGAGAGAGAGAGAGAGAGAGAGAGAGAGAGAGAGAGAGTTCAGACTTCAGACTTCAGACACTTTATTTTACAAGAATTAGAATTTAGGCTGGGCCTAGTCTTTCATTCTGTCCTTGGTTCTAAGCATTCGAGAGAGAGAGAGAGAGAGAGAGAGAGAGAGAGAGAGAGAGAGAGAGAGAGAGAGAGAGAGAGAGAGAGAGAGAGAGAGAGAGAGAGAGAGAGAGAGAGAGAGAGAGAGAGAGAGAGAGAGAGAGAGAGAGAGAGAGAGAGAGAGAGAGAGAGAGAGAGAGAGAGAGAGAGAGAGAGAGAGAGAGAGAGAGAGAGAGAGAGAGAGACAGACAGACAGACAGACAGACAGAGAGACAGACAGACAGAGAGACAGACAGACAGAGAGACAGACAGAGAGAGAGACAGAGAGAGACAGAGAGAGAGACAGAGAGAGACAGAGACAGAGAGAGACAGAGACAGATAGACAGAGAGAGACAGAGACAGAGAGAAGAGTGGTAGGTGAAAAAACCAACGTAATGTTTCCGATCCGACACAGCATAATAATCAGATCAAGTCCAGTGCAATAGACCCCGCCGTAAGCCGATCAGAAACCACTAACACCGGCACTGCCTCTGTCTAAAACCTGGAGGCTTGATTGACTAAGCCTCTGACAAGGCTAATGCCACAACCACCGAATCGACTCTGCGAAGTAGCAAACAAATAATAAGTAAGCTTTTCTCTATTATAGCGTCTACACTCACCACTCCACTGCACCACAGACGCTTTATATAAACTCTCCGACTGCACGTACCTAGGCCCAAACCCTACATACTATTACTATTATACTATTAGGTACTTTATAGTCACAGAGGCGTCTCTGTGAAATTCGGGTTGCTCCCACCTGGAGAGCGCGTCGCTGCCAGAGGCGCGCCACCCAATTTTGTTGTTGTTGTTTTGCATGCGATTTTTGTCACTGATGAGGGAGGGGCGGGGGGGGAGTAAATTTTGACCAAATGACAACTTTTTCGTTGCCACTGGGTTTAACGTATGCTAAGTGCATGGGCACACGGGACCTCGGTTTATCGTCTCATCCGAAAGACCGTTAAGGCCTAGTGCAGAATGAGAGGAAAAAATCCCCTGTACCCAGGTTCGAACTCGGGTTTACTTGACACGAAGCGAACGCGATACCACTGTGCCACTCTACACCACTCTACATCTGGGTGTCGTTTCTTTTGCACCGAACGCTTTGAACGTATTGGAACGCTCGGTATGAAAAAAGCTGTGAAACGGACATGATTGCCGAAAACTGTGCTAGCACTAAAGAACTGTTTAATCGGCTATCTTGTACTTGCTGTAAAACGGACATGATTGCCAAAAACTGTGCTAGCACTATAAAGAACTGTTTAATCGGCTATCTTATACTATGTTCAATATTAATTATGGTCGCTTCTCGGCCTTTTGACTAAGACAGTGATTCAGGAACATAAATTTTTGTTTATACACTGGTTGGTTTGTTCAGCCCGTCGTACATGGCGAAAGCCGATACGCGACGTTAAACTGAACTTCCTCCTATCTTATACTTGCTGTAAAACGGCCAAGATTGCCAA